>VYXB01004696.1:279682-290863 GCA_013397135.1 Pachyramphus minor
GTTGTAATATAATTTACTTTATTTCAATTCTTAAGCTGTTTTTATCTCAATCCGTGAGTTTTACCTTTTTCCAATTCTACTTCCCATCCCTCCAGGAATGGGGGAGTGAGTGAGCAGCTATGTGGTACTTCATTACCAGCTGAGGTTAAATCACAACACACATTCTTGACCAAAGGAACAAAATAGAAGAGAGCCAGGATTCACAGGGAATAAACAAATTCCTCCAAGTTCCTTGGAAGAAGCAACTTAAGAAAGAGTGAAATAACAAGGAAATATTTATGAGCTTTCCTCGAGGGAAAGGAATATGGGGAAGGTGGAATTAAAGTTCTAATAAAATAAATTGAAATATTTCACTTTACAGAAAATGAAGAACCTCATTTTTAGAGCTAAAGATTTATTATTTATATCTACTTTGCCCATTCTTTCTAACTAGGAGGGAGTTATTCAGAGGTTGATTTTTGTTTCCTCCTCTGTTTTTGTTGAAGGATATATTTGATGTACATCCCCATGCCCTTCCCACTTGTGATGATGTCAGTCAGCCCAATTCCTTTGACACGAATGGAGACAGGCTCTTTACTCCATCTCAGGATTCTACTCATTGTCACTTCATTCTGAGAGAGATTTATTATTATCTTATTACTTGTTTCTCCAAGCATGCATTTACTAAAGCCACAAAAAATAAATTTCTCTAGGTTTTGTATGTTCTTTGAATATTAATTTGCATAGCACAAGAGTTTTTTGCCACATGGATCTATCATGTCAAAGAAAACCAGGAAACGTTAAGATTTGAAAATATTTCTTATATAGGATATTTAGGGGATCTAAGTGGTAGTAGACATGCAGAGTGCTGCCTGTTAAGCAGAACTTCTAAAGCCAGAGTATTCTAATGAATGTAAAATGTTCCTACTGCCTTGAGGAGAAAATTCTCATGTGACAGAATATTTCTTTCTTTACCTTATTTTCCCTGATAGCCATGATGACAGACTTGCCAGCTCTGGAGTCTATAAGGAGACTTACAAGGCACAGAAGATATACTAAAGGCTCGCGCTGGGCTGTTCTTAGACTTGAAATGCCAACTCTAGACTGAAGTGGATGGTGTGGGATGTCTGGCTATCCAGCTGAGCTGTTTCACTATAAGAAACTCTCTTGTAAAATATAACCTAGGATGTTCAATTAGATAAACATTTCACTTCCATGTGGGCAGCCACTGGAAAAACTGTAAAAGACTGCGAAAATGTACCAAAAGGGAAAGTCCTTAACAGGTTTTTTATCCTGCTCTGGGTGTTACACCAACACCAGTCACTTGTGTTCTTAATTTTATCCATTTGCAATTCATCCTGCTCCACTGAAATTAAATACAACAGGATTTTTAAAAAGAGCAAAGTACCATCAGTTGTACTTTTGGTTTTTTCTGCCTTCCTTTTTTTTTTTTAAGTGGCTGGCCCATCTGTTCGTGGTTGATCTTTCAAGGCTTCTGGTTTGTCTGAATTTCAAGGAAAATGAAAAAATAACACGAGAGCCTGAAGGACAGTAGCTGCTAGCATAGGCTTCTGTTTCACATTTTGTAAAACTAATGATGCATGCCATCCTGAGCTATGAGAGATGCGTTGGACTGTCATCTCAGCTGTCAAAAACATGTGGCAGTTTCATTTAGTCTGCAGCAGCTCTGACCACTTTAGCCAAATTTCATTAGGAAAAATTTGCAGATGATGCAGCTGACATGCATTTCAGCTCCCAGCATTTCCTGTTGGAGGGACAGATGCTTGTGAAACTGTACAAGTAGAGCAAAGAGCAGGATGAAAACACTATGTGAAAACTACTTAATACCATTAGTAGATCACTGTGAATCAGCAAGTCTTGGAGAGTAGAAGTATCAAATATGCACCAAAAAAATTAAGAAAAATATTTTAAAAAATATTTTAAAATAGTAAATACACTTAACCATGAGTGGAAGAGAAACCTTAGACATTAGCCTGTCAGCTTCCCCACATCTTTCTGAATGAAGTGCTTTACTTGCAACTACTTCTTGGGGTATCAAAGCCATTTCGGATTTAAATGAAACAACAATCTTAAATGATACCAGAAATTTCAGTATGTAACCTAAGTGGTGTTGCCAGTGCTTTGAGACTCCTAGTAATATATATTTGTTCCTAAGAACTCTAAATTCAGAGCACTTTCAGCCATTTTACATATGTGCTTTTACATATTCATAAAACTCAGAATTTATATAGGATTTCCTATCATGGTTTCTAATGGCACATATACAGAAATTTCAGGCTGAAAATACTGTAGAGTTCAAAATATATAATGTTTTATTAGACACACAATACACTGTATAAAGAAACCATCCAGACATGATAGTCTACTTAGAGGTTATTTTGTATAATATACTTAGTCTCTTCCTATTTTTAAGTCCACATTTCAGCTACTTGAAGCTGCAAGTTGTGTCTTAAATGGAAGAATAAATAAATCCCAAAGAGCAGAGCACAAAGTGCATTAGCATAGCTTCCTTTGTACTTCTTACTCCAGATGCACTAAAGAACAGCAAACTCTTTCAAGTGCTTCTCAGCAGCTCCATCAGTGGAACTTTTTATCATCATCACAGTATTTAAGGCTGCATCTACGTTGAGAGGAAAATGCATTCAAAGCTAGGATGTGAATTTGTATCATACCAGTTCCTTACCTCGCTGTGTGGGTATCCAAGTGCATGCTAAGGGCAAATTTGACATCCATTTGCTTTGACAGCCTGCGCCCTACTCCTCTCCCTCTCCTGACCACCCAGATTCTTCCAACATCTCCCTTTAGGCATCCTGGTATAATTGTTTGTGACACTGTGGGGAGAACCAATCCAGAATAACAATAGCTATTTTCACTACGTTATTTTAAACCTGTACCAATCCCTTGAGGTAGCTCAAGGCATGGATGCAAAAATACCTCGGCTAGCACAGCTGAGGAGGTGAAGGAACAAAAACAGGCAGAGAGCATTTGCAATCAAGCTCTCACCCAACTAAAAAGGTTTAGAAATTTACACTAAACTTACAAAAAAACCCCTAAACACAACAGACAAATAAAACCCCAAAACAATTAGCCTTCTGTTTATTTAGAGATTGAAATTGGCTCACCAGGAGAAACAAGCCCCAGTCCCAGTGCAAGCGAAAGGGTAGGAGATGGAAACAGGGATGGAGATCAGAAGGGACATGGAGGGAGTGACATCATCTCTTTTGGCATCTGCTTGCAATTTGATTTTCTTCAACCGTGGCTGAAAAATTCCCTATTGGTAATTATGACAATGGATGTCACCAATTGGTTAAACAAGTGCTGGTCTAAGCTGCCAATTTAGGGCTACTGACATATTCTGGTTTCCAGAAATCTGATAGGAAGTTGGTATGAGTTCCACCTGGGCAGTCAGTCCCTCTCTTGGGCTGCTGGAGACTGACAGAAGTTAAATGATTTCTGCAAGGAGAAGGTTATTCTACCCTACATATTTTCTGATAATAACTCATAGAATCTAGTACAATTTTTACCTACTATTTTTGACCAAATGACACTTGCTATGTGAGCAGCCCACAGCCTGCATCATCACTGTACCAAAGCACAGAAGTACATAGCAGCAGTAGAGTCAGAGCTGAGTGAATATTTACATTTAAATATTTTGCATAAGAAGGCACTAAAGAAAAACCCCGTTCCACGTAATTTAGGAAAAAATAATATATGTGTATAATATATTATAATTCATATAATATGTTTAATATATTAATTATATATTGTATATTATATATGTTATAAATGTGTATTATAATTAATATAATTGCATAGGAAACCTTTTTATTTTCAATTAAATTTATTTCTCAATAGTACTGTTCCCTTGAACAACAACAACAAAAAAGCAAAAAACTTAGATGTAGAAAATGAGAACAATGTACTTGGGTTGTTCTCACTTTCCTGGACCAAAAGCAACAAGATTAGAAATTGCAAAATTGCTAGCTAAATAGAAAGTCTGAGCCCTTCCCAGCTTTAATGAGATGGCAGGGAATGACTCTGGCACTGCGCAATGTGATTTGAAAGGGAGAATTCCGCTGGCTGGAGCACAAGAGACATTCACTGTTGTCAGTCATCAGGAAGCAGATGGTACATCTTGGCTGAGGGGGTTTTCAGGCATCTTATTTCAGCAGCCACTTCAGTGTACCTGACAGCGTAGTCAGATGTGAAACACGCCACCTAAACATGGGCTGTGACAACTCAAGTGCCGTGAATTCCCACTCCCTGCAAGATTAGTGAGAAACAGGAGCACAGGAGCTCTGTCTGCCCTGCATAGGGAATAACTTTCTTCTTGTCTCAAGATAGAAAGTTGCTTGAAAACTTTTTTAGGTAATAGATAACTTGCTTCTATTATCATTATTTACCATAAAAATTAGGGATATATTTTTTATTATTATTGCTGTTGTTAGCAGTCTAAGAGTGCCAAACTTAGAAAATAGTTTTAACCTTTCATATCAGCTTAAACCAACAAAAATACTTTTAATAACTCCTGTCTGATGTGGAAAACTCAGACATTGTACAGGAAAACTCTGTTGCATACCTTTAATTACTTACATTGTGACCTTGTTAACTGAGTGTCTCTAGGAATGGTGGAGGACAATTTGCAAGTCACTCAAAGCTTGAGATGGAAATTTCCACCATTCATTCCTAGTGGTAATTCAAGCACAGGGATGTGATATTAGCCACATAACAATCCTGAGTCTGGTTTTTAAAAGGAAAATTTACTGTAGGTTTTGGGACCCCTGTACACTTAAGACCTCTCCATATACCTTTTCTCTTGGTTTTTAAGAGTTAAATCTGAAGCTTTGAAGATGTCTGGGATGCCCTTGCTCTGGGCATGGCATCAGCATGTAGGGAGGCTCCTGGAAGGCTTGCTGGACTCAGAGCTGTGCTTTCTACAAGAATGATGAAAAGCCCCATGAAAGCCAATCCCCTTCTGCTTTTAAAAATGCCAATAGATAATCACTTGGTACTTTAGGCATTGGAAAAAATTGGCCCTAGAAGACTTGCCAACATCATACACTTGTGACACAGCCAGGAAGTGAGCTCCAAATTTTTCAACACCAGGCCAGTACCTGCAGCACAAAGCATCCATCCTGATTCTGTTAGTCTGACCCACAAAGTTATTCTGGATGTCTTCTTACTTAGTAGGGATCTGGTTAATACAGACATCATGAAATGTTGCAAACAGTCATAAGAAAAGCAAGTTCCCTACATGGGCACTATGTACCATGTTTAAGTTTGACGGTAACTGTCCAAAATACAGTAGCCAGGGGTGAAAAACCCCACAGAACTCACTTTATAACTCTGAAAAATAGCAGGCTATGTAACTTTAAAATGAATTGTTTCTCCTTGCCCATGAGCATGTATTAGTTCTCTTGAGCCTGGCACAACCCATGCATGCAAACTAGGAGACAGAGAAATCTCACAGCACTCATATGCATCAGAAAGGATGCTTGGGGGATTTGTTTGAAGTAAATAAGGCATAAACCGATACACATATGTAAAGTCCAGACATCCAAATATTTAATAAAACCCTGGCATCCCAGTCATTTGTGCAGAGGTGTCAGTTATTATATTTGTTATATAGCAACTCAAAGAGTGATACAGAACAGGGCGAGGCCATGAACCTACATTCAGTATCTCCGCTGAAGGACAAGCTGTAAGTATATAAAGCACCTGTAGATCAATTTAAAACCTCAGTAGGTAGACAGTAAATCACTTTGCTGCCAATATTTATCACTGCATTGGATCTAAACCCATTAATTCTCTTTTGTTTCTATTGCCACAACCAAACTGTAGGTATAAAATGGGCTTTTGTGCAAATGTTATTGCCATGAGACAATGAAATTACTCTTGCAGTACCATCCAAAATTCATAGACACATCATAGCTGTGTGCTGCCTGTGTACATTGTAGCTGCTGATTTTAGGGATGCTAGTGGAAGCCGTACTGAATGAAAAGAAAAAGAAATGCACTGCAATTTGAATGTGAAGCAGAAACCCCTGCTGGATTTCATCGAACTGCAACTTACAGCAACATGAGCCCATAATAAGAAAAAGACAGATATATTCACAGTTTAATCTTCTTACCAGGCTGATCTGAGGAATATTGAGACAGACAGACCAAGATACAAGGAGTTCATAGGCCAATTTCATAGGCTGTAGCACTGCAATGGTCTTATTAGGTAAGGTTGCACAGAGAAGAGAAAGGCAATAAATCTATATGACTTTTCTTGCCCAAAAAAAAGTAGTGCCATGAAACAGAAGAGCAAGAATAAGGTCCTGGGAAAAAAGTAATACTGACTGATAAATCTCTCACTATGCACTCAGTTAAAATGAAATTTATATAAACAAAACGTCTCAGCTATTAATGTGGTTGATCATCTCCCCACCCCTACTCTAACTTTATTCTGTTAACTCTATGAACCCAGAGGATGGGAGAAAGTACACAAGACAAAAATTAGATGCCTTAAGCCTTTTTTCTTTCTTGCAGAAATGCTACAGATGATTTATTAGTGAATGGATATCTGCCATCCATTTTGAAATTAAAAAACCCTTGGAGGCCCTGCAGTCCCCTCCATTACATTACCAGCATGTGCAGGTCACAAAGGTACAGCTGGGAAAAGAATTGTGCTCCATCAGTCAAAAACTCTATTTTCTTTCCAAGTGATAAAAGTCTTGGAGTGTGTCATTTGAATCATCCTTAAATTCCCCAGCATATTTAAGCACCATGCTAATAGGATAGTATTAAAGTATTAAAGGATACAGGTTAATCCCACTGCTCTTATGCCTTGGTTTCTTGGTGGCAGTGGGGCTTGGATTAAAAAAGAAGTGATAAGCTCTGACTCCACTTATGAGTGCTGAGGAGGGACAAGCATCTTCCTCAGAGAGAGCCACAACTGAGATTTCAGAGCAACATTCTCCATTTCTCTGCTTCAGTTCCACTTTAGTTTATGTCTTCAGTTTCTACAGGGTAAATTTAAGTAGGCACAGGATCTGGTCTCTTGTCTTAGGCTGGATAAACAGGGGAGACAGGCTGCTTCTGTCTGTCATATCCCAAGGCTAAGTTCAGTCTTCTGTGAAGCCACTGACAAAAATGAAGGGTAATAATGATGCCTCAGAGAAATAGGAGAAAACTGAATCTGAGGAGAAGAAAATGGATGGGCAGATTGACAGAACTAAACTCCATTCAAGTTCAGTGTCCTGATCTGGGCCTCTACACTCTTCCACAAAGTGTACTTCTGGTTTCCTTCCTGGCATGTTTTGATAACTCTTGGGCAGAGAAGGTGTGTTGTTGCACCATTGTGTTAGGAAATAACATATAACATATAACATACACCTTTTAGTTAACTAAGACTATAGATTTTATAGGTGGAAATAAAAATGGCTTCTAAGCTTCAGAAACACCTCCTGTCAGTCATGGGAATATAAACAACCTTTCCCAAGTTTCCAGAAATTCAGACATTGTGAGAGCGGCTTTGTGAGGTTCAGAGGTGGAATTTTCAGCATGTCAGGCTGAGGGCATATTTCTCCTCTTCCTTTGGGTGCTGACACCAGCTTTCTGTTGCAGTTACCTGATGGGATTTGCCCTAGAGCACTGCATGCAGCTATTACTTTGCAAATCAGATCAGGTCCTCTCCTTGAAATAACTTTGTAACTGGTCTAGAGGGTCAGATTCATAAAACTTGCATAACATGGGTATTTCCCACAGGGCAGCTGTAGATCAACCAGACAGCTTATCTAAGGGGCTGCTAATTGAGAGGACAAACCTTTGGCTGGGATTAATTAGTAACCTCAGCCTGTGATGACTCAGGTCCCATCAGCAGGGAACATGAACAAGTACATGTCTCATAATTTTATTCAGACAGCTTTGTTCCTTACAGTTCTTGTCAAATCTTAAATAATTAGGGTAAACTACTTCTACCTGACAGAACTTGTTACACCTTAAATAATGAGGAGGACAGAGGAGAGAATTTTTGTTTGGTTGGGGTTTTTTTGTTGTTTATTTTGGGTTTTTTTGTGTGTGTGTTTGTTTTGCAGGCTATTCATTGCAGTTGTTTCTGACATGCAGATTTTTGCCAGTGTGACCAAGCAAAAACCCATGGATATGGATCTGTTTCTACTCCTTCAAAAAAGGATCTGAGCACAGACACAGGTCTTCAGAGCTTGATGGATTTAAACACAAACTGTGCTACTCAACTTTTAATGGATGCATGTGCCACCATTCTAGTTTAAGATATAAGCTTAGGTGAAGCTCAGCCAAGAAAGGACTTAGTTGAAGGACTTTTCTAGCTTAGTCAGAACAAAGTCTGGCCTATTCTTCCAGGTTTTTTGAAGTCTGTGAAACATTGTGCATCTATCTATTTCCCCAAAGGAAGTGCTTCAATGTTTGGTTTTCCAACAAACAACAGCTGAGCTGCTTTGTACAGAGACCTTAGTATGATAAACGAGTTCACATAAAGATTGGAAAAAAGAAATGGTATTAAAGAACAGAATGTGGATATGCTTCTTCTTGGGCTGTTTGTAAATAACCACTTACAAATGTGTTTTAAAGTTAATAAAGTAAGTGAAATCTTTTTTCCAGTTTCCTTGTCTTTCAAAAACACATAGAAAAAAAATCAGGAGATTAGGCATATGATAGACAGCACAGACACAATACTGAAAAAGAAGTAAATGAGGTTTCTCTTTGCATGTAAAACAAGGCTAAAATGAGCACCCTTGATCTTCAAAGAGGAAGAATTCCACTATTTCCTTGTCAGCAAACTGCAAAAGATTTGAGCAAGTTAAATGCAAATTAAGAAAATAGAAGAGACCAGCCACAATTAAGTGGGAATGGCAGTCTGAAAAGGAGACTTCATTCAAGTTGATGTCTGCTCATTAAATGGACATTAAAGTAAAAATCTTCCTCAAGACACACACCTCAGTACTGGCTCTGAGTCCTATGAGAACTGCAGGTTCTGGGTGCCAGAAATGTTTCTTGCTTTCTGAGGGCAGGTAATGAATTTGCTCCATGGATGCTGCATCAAGCTGAGCTGCAGAATTGCAGCGATTCCCACAGAAAAACCTGAAACCACCCTCTCAACTTCTCCTCTCTCAGGATTTTTAAGGCCTAAAAACTAACACTGTGAGTAAGAAATACTAAGGGTCAGTTGTGAATATACCTGTGTAGCTACTGGGGGAATAAAGGAGCAGAAACCTCCCCGAGAGGCAAACAAGTCTGAGCCTCTCCCTTCTGTTTGGAGGGGCAGGGCAAAGGTAGAGCTTTGCTGTGAAACAGGAGATCAACTGGGTTTCCCCAGGGAACAACCAAATAACTGAGAAGTGGCTATAATTTGATCTCTGCTCTGCTTCTGGGGGAAAGCAAATATATGCTGCCCTTTCCTCACAGCTGAATGCACACTGCCTGTCAATGCAGAGTCCGGGAAGAACGTTCTGGATGCAGAATAACGAGTAGCGAACGTGAAGTCTAAAGGCTTCACAAGACTATTGACATAAATACCTACAAGAAGCACACCTTATCCAAAGATAATTAATAGATAGGGAACACTAAAAGGAAATATATTAGTTCTCTGCCTGATCTAATCAAAGATGCTTGTGGTCGTGTGCACGTGTGTGAGTGGCTGAAGGAGAGAACAGGTGTGCATGGAAATGTGGCCAAGGATTCACACATATCCAAAATCCAGAGCTGCTTTACTCTCCTATTACTAGCTTTACAGCAGAACATCACAAGATTGATTGCAAAATCAATGTAATCAGCTAGGCAATGAGAGCTGATTATCTGGGAATTCTGAGTAAAGATTACCTACAATAGAATAAAGGGCTGCTGCCCAGCCAGGTAAAAATCACAGTATAAATAAAAAGTGCCCAGAGAAGCGTTACAGACTTCCCAACAGAGCATCAATCATCTGTGAACTGTAAAGAAAAGTCTAAAAAATGCTGTTTAAAATCTCCATCAGTAACACAAGTGTAAAACTCATGCAAGCTTTGTGTTGTCATTGGTATTTCTTTGCATTTGTAGCTCCTATCACTGGTAATATCCATTTCATTCTTTCTGCCCTCTATCAGTTCTGTCCTTGCCATCAGTCTTTAACAAGGATATTTTCATACCATTTAATTTCGAGACATAGGTCAGCTTCCTTAACAGATATTTTGAAGCTTGTGGTTTTGAAAATTGATCTGAAGAAGTTATATTCTGAAATGCAAGCTCACCTGTACAGGTCATGAGCAGGATATGTTATCTTGGAACTTCTTAGAGAAGTTCAATTCACAAATATGTGAATCTGCATCAGTTTAATGAAGCAACCAACAGCTTGATTGTTTAGCTAAGTTATTTCAAGTCCTACCTCTTTTCACTAACCGTACACCAAGAACAAACATCAATAACACAAATACTCAGTGATCATCTGGGGACTAGAACTTTTTACCCTTCTTTTTCTAGTCCAAGTGAACACAGGTAGACCCAAAACTGGAAGGTATATCTTGGATAATCAACCAAAATTTTCCAAAGTAATTTTGGAAATTCATTATAAAGTCCTTGAAGTATCTCCAGTAGCAGCTGAATTTATTCTGCTGTCTGTAAGGCTTTTTTCTACCACAATCCTTAAGCCACCTGAACTGAAAAAAACTTTTGGTCTTACTCTGACAGATGGAAGTGCTTAAAGGTATATCCTTTTTGCTTTCCTGTAAAAAATTCAAACTGAAACTAGAAGAAAACTGAATCAAAGAAAAAGACTATGCAAGTTTGAGAATCATAACTCAGGGGANGGATATAATACTAAGATTTATTACTAGAAAGATATAAACTAAGAAAATCACACGCACTACACCAGTACTAATTAAACTTACTTATCTTATGAAATAATACATACTACAACAGTACTACTTAAACTTAGCTTATCTTATGGAAATAACATATATTATAACACTACTACTTATGAATAAAAAGAATATCAGGTTACTATATACAAATTTAGTCTCGTCTCTTTGTGGGGAGCTGGACGGTTGGTCGGCTGCTAGATGTAACAAAGGCATTTCTCCTAGCTTATTTCAGTCTAAGAGAAAGGTATCTTCCTTTGGTAAAGTATTTACAAAAGCATTTCTTTCTCTTCTGTATTAGTCCAAAGAGAAAGAAAGGTTCTTCC
>VYXB01004696.1:292031-533354 GCA_013397135.1 Pachyramphus minor
TTGGCTTTTTCTCCGGAGCTATACCTGGGCCTGACCATTTCAGCCCAGGGGGGGCTGGTAACCCACGACAGCCACCTGTACTGAAATGAGACAAAACTTTTGGTCTTACTCTGACAGATGGAAGTGCTTAAAGGTATATCCATTTTGCTTTCCTGTAAAAAATTCAAACTGAAACTAGAAGAAAACTGAATCAAAGAAAAAGACTATGCAAGTTTGAGAATCATAACTCAGGGGAAAAAAAAGCAAACCAAACCAACAAAAAAAAGAAACACCCCCTCCCAAAAAAAAAGCCATAATCAAAAGAGCAAAGAACTTCCCCAAAATGTAAAAAGCAGTAGCACTATTAAACATTTTTGACATGCTACGTCAGCCTCAGTTTTGCAATAGGAAGAGAAGAAGACACCAAAATTTCAGCTTAGCAATAAAAAGCAGATTTGAGATCAGATCACTCAGGCAATATCTCGTGGGAAATTTGCAATGATAGGACTTAAAAGAGCTTAAAAGAGATAACCTGCTGAAGGTGACTGGAAGCTCTGCAAGTGGCACAAACCCATGGTATGCACTTCAGAGGGTTGTCCTACCTCTCTTCCCCCTGGTGCACTGCTGCAGCTGTGAAACAGGCACGAAATACTGTTTCCTTCTGACATTTTTGAACAAACGTCTTGTGAGGATAGGACTGATAACTCTTGACAAATTTCTAAATGGGATAGTATAAGGGCAGAGGCCATTTTTACTTACAGAAACGTATAAACTTTGGGTGTTTCTGTTGAAAATCTGCCAGTTAGAAAGATGTAACCATTACAAGTTAATTAACTTTGATACTTCATTGTCATTATTGACATAGATCACTATATAGATGATATCTCATAAACATCCACTGACATGTATCGAGAGTTGAGGTTGTCAAGAGGATGGGAGAGTCACAATTAATGTTAATTAACCCTAGAGAATGTCTACTCCCAAGTGATTATTGCCTTGACATGATAGAAGGCAGCTTATACTGTCTATGTGGTATTTTACCCCAAACAAAACTTGAGCCCAGAGCCACTGAATCACAGAGGTTGAACACATTTCTCTATCTTGCCAAGGGTCAGACATACACATTGCAGAAGAGCAATGAACAACTGTCAACAAACATGGTCTGTAAAAATACATTAAATCTCATGTGGTGAAGGATCACTGAGTCATGTGGGGAGAGCACAGAAATGTAATAGCAAATGCTACAAGGAAGATGTAAGTCCCTGGGGATCAAAGGACCTGCAATAGACCTGATTTTCAGTTCCACATACCCATCTTACTTGAAATCATAGATTAAGGTCAGAGAGTCTCAGTCACTTACAGATACAAATAGTAACATTGAAAGTTAGCAAGGTTGAAGAGGAAGGATGATTTTCTACTTGACAAAAGAACTCCCTGAGTGAGTCTCTGAATGTCACTGTGACACTGTTCTATATGCATATTAGATATTTTCCAGTGCAGAGGCTATCTTGATCCTTATATACAAAATCTCAAAATAGTGGGACTTGAGCTTCATTTAAGAACACAACTCTACTAACAAATAACTAGAAAAATACTCTTGGTACTAAATAATATATAGTTTTATAGTCTTTTTTTACACTTCTCTCATTCATTTCAGAAGTCACTTCAAATGAAAATGAAATCCTAGCAAGACCACTCAAAAAGATCACACTGTATGTTCCAATGGCAAACATCCAATGGCTTCCACTTTTCATACTTCTCTTGTTGGGGTGGGTCTGACCATCTTCTGGTTCCATTCCTGTTTTCTTTCAATTGAAATCCAGCTGTTGCTCTCTGCTCTACTGTTCTCTACCTCCACTCCACCCCTCCAAATAATTTTTTCAGCTACCAGGCAAAACCTCTATGAGCAAAATCCTTCAGTCTGCCTGAGATTCCTTGGTGCCCTTTTTTTACCTGTAGAGCAGGAAACCATTAGCTTCAACCTGCTCTTGACTTTGCAAATCTGTTGGCTTTTTTTTTTTAGCCTAGTCAATTTTCATAGTTACATAACATTTAGAAGCTTAAGGCAATTCATATCTTCTTGCTAAAGTTCACATTTGAAGATGGAATATCTGAATTTTTACTGGAGAAATTAAGAACAGAGTAAATGAAATATATTATAAAAAAGAGACTTGTGTGTATTTGTCCAAGTAAGCTGTAGAAGTGTTTATTTATATGAAGCTGTGCAACATTCCCCCAATATTCAAACGTTTGAGCTACCTCATGTATTCTCCTTCTTACAAAAATTCTGTGTTTGAGCTTAAATACTTCTCCCAGTGGAAGTTTCATCAAGACCAATACATTTATGTGAAAAATTTCAGCCCCAGTGAACTGACATTTTCTGATGAAAATCTTGCCCCAAACCTCTGAACTATCTCAAAGTAGAGTCTCATGGTACTTAGACGACTACAGCCTCAGGCTCTTTACTTTAATTGTATACATTTTCATCAAACCCCGATGCCCCTTGTGGGTTTGTGCAATTTCTGCAATGTAGCTAAAACATTTACTGTATATTTCTGTTCGTTGATTTCATGTGAAATTATTTTACCACTTTATGTCTTCTTTTTCTTTTTATTCCTGATGTATTTTGACATTCAGAGAATTACAGTTTAACCAAAACCCTTCAAATTGAAGAAGTTGAGCAGAAAAGGAACTAAAGTAAAAATATTTTACTTGGAGGCTAATAGGCAGAATCAGGGCAGCAGCTATTCAACCATTCAAGTTAAATAAGGGGCTCATTACTTGACTCTGTGACAAGTACCCAAATGCCATTACATTCGTAATCATTATTTAAAGGTTCAAGGAATACATTGTGCATGCATTATTTAAGTTTTGTTTTAAAGTAGCACTTTAAAATCAAGATCAAAATCCTGTGACATCCTGTAAGATGTGTCATCTTTCTACTGTCACCCCAAGCACCTTCCCAGGAAAGAGATTTCTCCTGCCCTATAATTTTTCCTCCTTGTCACAAACTATTCCAGGGAGACTGAGCACAACTCTGAAAAACTACTAAAAAAATTATCATCTAGAAGGATAATCTGAAAAACAGAAGCTGTGCATCCCAAATCTTGCTTGTAGATACTTTAGAAATTATAAGCAAACTAGAAAACATGACATGATTCTGTGCTTGCCTTGCAAAAAAAGACTGTACATAATTGAAAAGAGCTCCATTTATTTAGTAACCAAATTTAGAGAGTCTCCCTACATTTGCCTTGGCAGTCAAATATTAGTGGGGAAAAGGAGTTCCCTAGGACACTTAGAATATAGAATATAGCTGGTACAAGAAGAAAATAAGTTACTCTGTGACAAGTATGTTTAGAAGAATTTATAAGTTTTCTAGTTAATGTTCTGTTAAGTATATTGTTTAATTTAATACTAGTGATTATATTTCTGTTTTACTAAGAGGATATATCCTTTGTAATATTTGCTTCAGGTTTTTAATATGCAATCTAAATTTATTAATCAAATTTCTAGTTATTATTCCTGTTGCTTTTGCTCAAGAGTTTTTAATAATTTCTTCTTCAGGAAAATTAACATAATATTTTCATATTCCTAGCTTTCTTTAAAATTGTGTGTGAGTATTCTGAGTGTTTTTACTGAAAATACTAGAAAGAAAACTTGGCTCAAGGACTCAGAGAACTTGAACTTTAAAAAAGACACCAATTACAATAAATTGAATCATTCATTATTTTAAAATTGAAAATATAGTTTGACTCTCATGATTGTTCGCACAAGGAAAGTAAGACTTGCTAGAATTGTAGGCAAAATCTGTGTATGGACAGAAATCAGACAGGGTTGTTTCAGTTGTCAGTTCAAGTCACCCAAACTTCACACATTGCATATCTCAAGGGTATACACATACATATGGCTGTGTTACATTGGCATCATCAACCCTGGCCCCATTGTACTGGGTACTGACAAAAAAATATGCAATAAACTGTTACTTTGCCTCCAACTTTAAAAGCAAAACAACAGATTTGTTGACTTGGCCAGCCATCATCTGTCAGGTCAGAAACATTGTGGCGATTAAGATTTTGTTTACTCAAATTTAATTTTCATCCAACTTATGGGTAAACAAGGATTAATTTTCTTGATGCCTGGCTAGAAACTGTTGCTGATGGGCATATCAACATTTCCCTCAGGCTTTGATCAGTTTTCTTTTTAATTTAAAAGAAAAAATTGTAACCGAAAGCTAAATTATTCCAAATTACATGAGCCGAAAATTAAAAATTGTGTCATTTGTACCAGCAGAAACTCTTTATTCAGTTTAGTTGAAATGGTACTTGCTATTCTGCTCTTTTTGGTTGTATATCAGATCCAAAAAAAAAAGCACATTTTCAATGGGCAAAAACCAGGACTACATTTTCATTGGTAAATTAAGTGTCCAGAGTTATTCCTTGCTGTTGAAGCCAGTTATCACAGACTGGATTTCATCCATGCTCTTAAGAGCTTTTAGCCTCCAAAACCAGAGTAACCCCATGCAAACTGCCTGCTGTTAATGAGTTCCAGCATGTGCCAGCTACCAAACACTGTCTTGTTTAAGACAGCAAAAACATAAGCAAAACCCCATTGTAAAATATTAACAGTCAATAGATTTCCAGTGATCCTTTAGAATTTACAAACATGGGTGATGTCAGAATTTCCCAAAGAATTAGAAAAAAACATGTTTTTTTCTGTTTTGAAAGTCTAGAAAATTAGTCAGTATGTCAAAACTACTAACAGCTATCATTGAAAAATTGATGTTAATAATACAAAATTTTAAATAAAATTTGTCCTGAAGTCTCCAGTAGCTCTATCAAAGAGACAGAAAATAATTAGACCACAATTTCTCTAAAAATGCCATGACAAACCTGTGGCAGAGCTAAAATTTCAAATCCAGTCTCCTGGACTCTGTTCCAATGATTTCATAACAGGTCTTCCTCAGGAGGAAAAATAGATAAAGAAAACATTGAAAAACACAGATTGGCCCTGGCATCTTTCGCTACTGAAACAGTTGAAGTATTTCGCTTCATAATGTGGACCAGGGGTGGGCAAAATGCCTGGATTCTCAACAACTGTGAAAGTAGGAGTCTTTATTTATTTTGTGTAGGGGAAATGTATGAATTTGCAATCAGGACAGCTTGTGGTACCATGCTGAAATTAATCAGTTTTCAATGTGCAGAGTCCCAGAATAACTTTCTAACAGAAACATTAGAAAAAAAAGACACTCCTTTTTCCCAGGCTGTTTGTACCTCCAACATGTAATTTTGCCATTAGTGAAGTGCAATGAAAATTAAGTCACTTGTACAGCCCAATATGCTCAGTCAATCAACCGTTAATTTTTTTTCTTTGTTACTAACTCAAGGCTCAACTCAGCAATAAATTGGCTGTAGAATTCAAGCTGCTAAAAGCTTTTCAAGGTTCTTTAGCATTAAAATCATGCTGCCTTCACAATCTTTAAATCTGAGGAGAGAGGAAGGTCATGCTAAAATTTCAAAGCCATAACCCAAGCTCTTGCCTCAAAACATGTCTTCTAACATATTGTGGATATTTGACATCTTGTGGATATTTGCAGGTAGGCAGTTTTCTAGCTGACAGTGATATCACAAGCACTTAAGGAAGCACACAGAAAAGGACCCAGTAGCCTCTTATTTTTCTTATTGATATCCATTAATATTTTCAGCTTCCCTGCTTTGGTAGCATGGTTGGCTGATGGAGTTCAGAGGTGGTTTTGTGCAGAGACTACTGATAAAAACAGATGTATGAGGACAGTCCAGCGGATCTCCTGACCCATCCAGTAGAATCCATTAGGAGTCAAAATTAGACAACTAGTAAGAAAAAAGAAAGCCAACAGCAATACTTTCCTAATGCAATCCATCAGACATGTTGTAGTCATCAATAATAGGATACCATCCAAAAACCTGCTTCCTTTTTCAACCAGGCTACTCAGATCCTTGTGAAATCAGAATATTAACTACCAGGGCTTTTCAATTGGACATCTCAAGGACAAGAAAGATGATGCACTGCCCTTTGAGCTCTAGGCAGTTCTTCATGACTGCTATTCAGATCTACTGGAAGAAAACAGAATGCACTGCGTCCTGTTGGTGACAGAAGTTTCTCAGATTATACCCAAATTTCTTTGGAAAAGCATGGAGTGAAGAATGCAGCTTGTGGTGCATGGGAAGGGACTTGCAGAGAGCTGACTGTGGGTTTCTTTCTTTCCCTAGACCAGCAAATTTCAGGTATTTCACCAGCAAACAGTCCTGGTGTCCTGAGACTTAAAATCAGAGTACCAGTCCAAGAGGAAAGGAAAGCAAAGGTGATGCTGTTTGCTTGAGTGCTTATCTGAGAAGCCAAGATTAAGAAGAGAAATCAAACAACACCCCTGTGAAAGTCCAGAACCACCATATAACTTCTCCTGTGCTCACTGCTCATGCTGCCACAGGCCCAAGGTACCACTGTACTGTCCCAGTGAGTCTGAGCTCCTGGTGTATTAGGAAGATCCTAGTGCATGACAAGGAGAGCAATCCTACTGCTCACTGCATTACTGAGGGAATAGAAAGGTGAATGGCTGCAGGCTTTGTACTATAAATAGTAAATATGTCAAAATTTTTTTCTAGCTTGAGATCTTGAAAGCTGAAATCATCTTGCAGTCAGACTCTCAGATCTCCCAGTCAGACATGAAAAACTGCAACAAGATCCTGGTGCATCTTCCAGTACGTGGCACCATCTGTCCTATGCAAAGCATTCCAAGTCCACTCCCAGCAGAAGGATGCTTATTCCGAGCACCTCTTGAAAAACCTGGAATAAATATGCCTTTCCAGCACAAGAGCAACCTGCTCTCTCCCCAGCCCTGGCAGATACAGCACTTCACAGATTTCTCAAATGTTCTTCTCGATGTTAGTCTGCAGTCCAACCTGTCTATAAATGTCAATGCCTGTCTCATAGCAAAACTGTGCCATCCTTATCACTGCTGCCTGATGCTGCTCTGAATGATCATTTCTGCTCCAACATGTTACTCACTCCATCATGGGAGGGGAAGGAAGGAGTGGGGTAAATATTTTTACATGGGCAGGAGGGAATGACAACAATTCCATGGGGACACTGCCCATGTGTATCAGATGTAGCCATGTCAGGCTCATTTTATATCCTCAAGATATCACACTCATCTTTATGACCAGTTTGCCATTCTGCCCTTTGCACCACACCCATTTCTCTTCAAGTCACAGTGGAACTGGCCCTTCCTTGCTTCACAGCCTCTCTTGTCAGTGATTACTTTTAGTTCAGTCATTCCTTTGGAGCTAAAATTGTATCTGTGCAGCTCTCAGGAGCATTGTCTTTCTACATCTAGTAGAAAACATTGCAGAAAGTACCCAATAGGAACAATAATAGGAAGAAATTATGAGAATGTTGTATTTAAAAAACCTAAACAAAATTTTCCATCTATCTTCACCATCATTTCCCTATGGAGAGAAAAATTAATGTCTTTATTTAGATTTCTATTCTGCTACGCTATTTTACCGACTGCAGCAAAATTGTTTACCTAGTTCAGAAGAGTGAAATGCCTCATTTCTTGAAACACGAGGAAACCTCACATGGCCCATTTCCAAACACAGTGAAGATAAGCATTTCTTGCATTGTGTACACTTAAAGGCTAATCAATCACAAACATTTATGCTGAATCACATTGCTTGAAGGAAACTCTTTAAAGACGGCTAAAAGCCATGTTTTGTTCCTTTCTGCATTGCCTGGATTTGGCTAAAAAGCTTTGAAGGGCAAGCTGACCAAATAAGTATTTCTTGACACAGCCAGCTTGTAGTGCAGCAAAGGTGCCTATGAGACCAATGGGCTAAGATTTTTCAATTATAAAACTAGTTATTTCATCTAAGTACAAAATATTTTGGGTCATTCTTTTCAGAGGGCAAATATCTAGCTCTGTTATTGGCTTTGTGCATAAATAGCAACAGTATATGTAATTTATAATAGCAGGTTCTTAAAGAGTTTTGAAGCTCATTAGGAAAAAAAGCCAAAAATCTAATTAATGGGTTTTGCAAAAAGCCTTTTCCTATGCATATTTTTTCTCTGCAACAATTTTCTGCCAATGGTTTCTTATTTCTTAGCAAAAAAAAACCAACCAGTCATTGATCAGTGTTTCAGGTTTGATACAGTACAAGAGAAGGACTATGCAGTTATTGGGGGAAAAAAAAGTTTTAGGTGTTAGTCCTACCTTTATTTCCTCACTCTAAATGCAGCAGGCTCTCTTGACTGTGAATTGCTCGTAATTATTTTTCACAAAATTAATAAATTTACAAAAATTGTTTTTTCTACCAAAATGGAAACTTTCAGAGATATTTATGTGTTTGAGCATACCTCATTTTTAAATAAAAACTTCAAAAGTCATTGGAATGTTAAAGAACTTTCACTGCAATAGTGAAACAAAATCATATTCTCTCACTTCATGCAAAAGTTTTTCCCTGCCTGCTTAAGTAAAATTCCGTTTTGTTTAAAAATATTCAAAATTTTCACATCTCACTTTGAACTGTGCAATAGAGTTTCATTTTGCTTAAAATGTTTCTTACTTCCCAGTAATTCCCATCATCACACTGTCTGCATGGTCAATCAGGAAGTGAATCAGAACAAGCTGCAGTGGAAATTTTCTACACAGTGCTCATGATTCACTCCTGCTCCAGTTGTACCTGTGGTACTTTTGAATAAGAATTTCCACAGAGGAGTTTAGTGAAGTTTGACTAATTGACTTTTAGAGTGCATTCAGCTCAAGTTTGCTGAGTTCACTCCCATGGATAAGCCCTATTTCTGTATCCTTCTCTTTCTAGTCCAACTTGCTTTGTAATGTCACACATTATTAAATAGCTAGTATAAAGCTGTCTTAAAATCACAGTGAATAATTCTAGGAGTAGAGATGTCAAGTAGATATAGCGATTACTGTGAAGCTTCTAACTCGTGGGGGAATTGTGATACTTAATTAGTTAATGTTTTTAAATTTCAGATGAAAGAGGTTAGTAAGTTCAAATATTATTATTCCTGTCTTTTCTGAAATATATTAACCTCATTAATTTTGAAGAGAAATTAAACATAGTTCTAGTGCTCACATTTGAGGTATATATCCTTTCAGTAAATGACAAAGCCACAGATACTGCAATCAGAGATATCAGCCAAGCATTTGTACACCAGGAAACCTGGACACACATAAAGAGGAAAGACAAGAATGAAAGAATATTTTCAGTTTGCATCTATTAAGGATGTTATAACGAGAATAAATGGTTTGGAAAGACACATATTTGCCTTCCTCTTTGCAGTACACTGTTAAAACGGATTTACACACTTCACCCCTTGTCCAGCTGAGCCATACTTAAAACTTTTCCTCTATTTCGATAAGAGCCTCTTCAGCTTGAAAATACTGATTACTGAGAAATGGAGCATCACTAAGCAATTCCCATTCCTTTACTCAGCTGCTGCTTGGATTTGTTTGTTTGTTTGTTTTCTTCTGAGAAAGACATCGTGTCAAAATATCACAGGGTAGCTGCTCCAGTAGAGACAAGTAAACAAGGTCAGTCTTCTCTCTGAGACAGATTTTCTCCATGGAGAAAAAAGTGCACTAAACAGTGGGGCAGCTGCTGAAACCCTCGAGGGAAGAAGCAGCACCCTGTGGTTACTGTTGTATATGATCACAAATGTTTTCTGTGTTATCACCTTCCTGTGCAGGGTGTTAAGTTCCACAGAGGAATTAAACTCACCTGTGGGGAGTACAATTGCAGCCCTGCTGCCGTGATGCAGGAACCTGAGGAGGAAGAGACCTATACTGGGATCCAGAACAAATATAGGCCAAATTTAAATCACAGCATTTACTGGACTGTATGAACACACTTGCCTGATCTTGCTGGAGTGAATTCTGGTTTTTAGCTTGTTACAAGGAAACCAGAACCAGGCATTCAATGAGATTCCTAATACTATAGCTATCAAAAGGGATTTCCAAAATGATAATGTAACTGTGATTTCCTTGTGAAGAAATTACTGTGAAATTAGTGAGGAGTGGTTTAATCTCAAAAAAACACTGCAACAAGAATGTTTGTACTTGAACCTCACTGCAAATGAGCTTTTTGCTATTCAAGAAGCTGCATTATGTTTTTATATTATCTATATGTTCACATATATTAAGCTATATATATCTTCATATTATAAGCTTCTTATTACTGCTACAACACACCGTGTAAAAATAAGGCAGCATTTGAAAGTAAATTTATTATTCTGATGTCACTGTTATGTATTTGGTCAGTTTGTTAACACAACTGATGTTAGATTGAAAACATGGCATGCAGTTATTGAAACAACATTTTGATGGCCTCATGTTATCAGAATTGATATGCAAAATACAGAAATAGATGAATAGATGAATTTGTAATCAGAAATGCTTTTCAGTTTGGAAGTGAGCAGAGGATGCAATCTTTCTGTCTTAACTGAAAATGCAGATTTAAGTAAAAAACACTTTTGATAAATATGTCTTGACTGAATTATTTTAACTGATACATAAAATAACTTCAAACTAATTTAAAAGACAATTTCTTTTTTTCTTTTGAGATTAAAATGTACTTTAAAATCTATTTTTAAAAGTGTTTTCAAGACACCAGGCAAGAAACATACCTTTAGCTAAACTAAACATTCTCTTAGCCTCCAAACTATATTTAATCAAATTTTGGGTATTATCAGCAGACGAAAAATCAATCTATATTCCCATAGCTGTTAAGGAATTGAGCACATCCCTTATTCTATCCTAAGTGCCAGTATTCTAATTTGCCAGTTTATTCAACAAGCCCAAGAGAGCTCTACAGCTGCAGTATCTTTTCTGCAAAACAGATCAGGAAGAAATAACCAAGTATTCAACCTACTGCAATAAGTCAGTGTCAGAGCAAAACCCAGAGGCCCATAAAAAGTAAATGTTAGAACACGAAGACACTTTACTGCTATGCCACTGCAATTAGAGTGGCTCTCCAGTACACCAAACTCACCCTGTTTTGGATTTTGGTACACAGATAGATTTCACTCTTTACCTTCTAAGGTTTTTCCTTTCAAGTTTGTCAAATCACTTCTAGATTTTCTTCAGACAGCCAGGATAATATCACCCCTCTGTGTACTGGTACCAAGGCAGGTCAAGAGCATCTGTCAGACTACTCAGACTTAAGATGAGATGTCAGACTTACACTGAAAAATTCAGACTAACACCATTCACTTCAATGCACCACTCTAGTTTCTCTTTGGTGTGAGATATTATCTCATTTTCATCTGGTACTAAACTGTAATCCAAAGGATTTCCCAAGCCTGAATTTTCTACAATGGAAACAAGATCTTTTCTGTTATTTACCCAAAGAAACATAAATTCCAAAAAGAAAGAAAGAAATTAAATCCAAAGAGACTCTTTTTATGGACCCAGAATATTTGGTTATGTCTTTCTGGCTGCATGAATTTACCTGAGGAAACAAATACATATAAAAATGCCACTTCAAATTTTTATTCAGAAGGATATTTTATTGTTTGGATGAGTCACTATGTCACATCTCATTATCGAGTAGCACAACCCCATGTTCCTAATTCACAAAAGTCTGTCTCCTTGTTCAAAACCAAAAGTGGCATAAACCCATTATAATTCAAGTAAGTTGCTGGCAGGTCCTAAAATGGCTTTCCTGGAGAATAATGAGTTAGACCAGTGGGGTAAGAAACATGATAAGTGACTGCATAGAATAAGGCATAATGAATAGTTGCTCTGTCCCTGGCAAGTGACTATGGTACTGGAGAACTCTGTCATGCAATGTCTTTTATGGCACATCATAAATTAAATGAGATTTTTATTGTGAAAGCTTCTGTCACTGCAAGGAGGAAGAACAATATAATGCCACATTTCTTTCCAGGATTGCAAATCAAGGCCAAAATCTCTCCTAATGTAAATGATGTCAATCCATTCATTTCAGCTGAGTTTTACCCACGTTTATCATCAGAAAAAGTCATAAACTGCTTCTGCTTTAATTTAATTGAAGTATTGATTCTTCAAAATTGTTACGTTAAATACAGTTTTAGTTACCAGTGTCTCCCTGTAAAAGACAATCTGGCACAAAAAGCTGATTCTCTGTATAAGTGGGAGTAGACAGGAGGATAGGAATTAGGGAGATGAAAAAAATGCTATTCGAATTTATAAGGCCAGAAAAGTATCTATCTTCTAGTGTAATCACCTCAGATGATCAGCAGAAATTACAACAATCAATCACATCCAGCACAAATAGAAATCTAGCAACAGCTCCAAAATAAAGAGTTGCCTTTTTTACTAATCTTTCTCTTCTACTACTAATAATTAAGGGGAATCAAAGACCTAAGTTAGACTTTGATTCTAATAGCAGCAAGCTCCCAATGCATCTTCAGAATTCTAAGGATGGCCATCAGGACAGCCAAAGTGTTCGGTACTTTTACGGTGGTGTGACAACGTTGTGCAATGAGAGACGGTGTTTGAGGGCTGCCCAGTTGGTGCAACCTGGACAAAAAAATATGCTCAAAGGGTAGTTTACCTGGTCTTTCTGTATCTTTTGTCTGATTCTCTCTTTTTCTTTTTTCCATGTCAAAGTGCTTTCTTTCAGAAGCATATAAATACACCTACATATTTCTAGGCATACAGGTGTCTGTATATACATATTTGGAAGGAGAGGGGAACTGAGCCAAGATTCAGGCCCTTTAGGACTGAATTCTCCTACATAGTCTGTTCTTGTTTTGCTCCATTCCAGGCACCATTAATACCTCTCAAGTTTATTGTTTTCATCCCAAATTATGCTCCAAACTGTGTTTGTGTTGAGCACCTTCCACTCTCCTCCTGCCCTGCTCAGCCTTACAAACTGCAAGGCCCTGCCACTGTGATGTTCACTGTTCTTAACCAAGGACAGCCATTTCAGTGGCTCACCCGTATTTAATAAAAATTCTTGGCAAACCAAGCCCTAGAGGATGTTGTGAATATTCTGAGCAACTTGGAAAACTGCGAGGTGGAAGGGATTCAAAGAAGTATGGGCAGCAGAGTATCGCTCACGATATCACTGGGTACATGTGTGCTGGCACATTCAGATGGTGCTTCTGTTGCAGTGAATGACTGGGCAAGGGGCAGCGCTGCTCTGGAAACTGTGTAATAATCTTACCAGGATCTGCGCTGACTTGTACTTAGCCGATTCGGACCAAGGCATTGTAAACTTGTATCTGCACAGCCCCTTCACAAATGTCTAGCTATATAGACATAAGCACATAGGCTGTCTGCAAGGGCTGAGAATTAAACTGGCAGATGGTCCTCAAGCTGAGAACATATTGATAGTGAAATAAAGTAGATCAAATCCTTGTGACTGATACTTCAACAGAGAAATACTTCATTCTAGCCAGAAGCATACTTCCAATAGAAGAATTTTCTATCATGTGAAAACAACTCATGTAGCATTTCCTCAAGGACAAATATTCTCATAATAGCACTTATTTAGACAAAGGAAGCTGAGATTATTAATTTATTCCCCCCACAGTGAAATTCCATTGTGCATTCTGAACTTTCTGCCTTCATAGGAGCTACTCCCACCCATACACTTTTTGTAAGCCAGATTATGATTTCTCACTAATCAGATATTTCCCTCTTGTATTCATGTAATTATACTATATTAATAAACCCTTACTTTTAGACAGAAGCTCTATGAGGTGTATTCTCAACATGACACACACATAACTTCCCGTGGCATCAGCAGCAGTTAGGCACATGTGGAGAACTGATTATACCCTTAGGTTTTTAGCCATTGCTACCTTACTTTTAGAGTTTTTCTCTGGTGATTTCTTGAGTGCCAACACACACACTGCAGTCCCCATCTTTGCTGAAAACCTTCATATGGACAATATTAAAAGGTTCAATTTATGCAAAATAGAATTTTGATCTAGAAAATGCAGATTTGAGACACTGCATGATGAAGGAAATCACCTGAAATTACAGCCAAAGAGGTTACAAGAGCAGGTTACAGAGATCTGGTTTCCCAGGGAGTTTCTGTACATTGGAAAAATGTAAGCAGCTACTGGCAGCTCCAAGCTGCACACATTAAATATGTCTACAAAGAATTTTGACAGGTCTCTACAAATCTGAGTCTTTCTCTCTATATAGAACATTTCTCATTTTATGGAAGATAGAGGTAAGCAACAGAATGTTTTCTGTGCAACTGTTCCATACTGAATGAACAGTATTTTGGAGAAATATTCATTTATTCCGAGGTCACTGGCAAATCTCAGGATAGTCTAAAAATATTTTATTTTTACTAACTATCTTTTCACCTTTTTTTTTTCTCCTATAACAACTCTATATTATGACCCAGTATGATTACATTGAGATTCTGCTGCAGAATTCAAGGTTAGATCAACAATACTCAGGTAACAAAGCAACATGCTGTACCCGATATCTACTTTATTTAATTGACTTAGGATGGGAAAGATAACATTGTGAAAATATTCAGAAGGTCAGAAAGTGAATACCCCTGCACTGTTTTGATCAGGAGATTAATCCTTAAAAAATACAGTAATAAATAGGCCCTTTAATTACTCAGATCAAATAAAGTGATTCATCCATGGCATGATTTTAGAAGCCTACCTACACAAAGTTATGCATATAAAATAAGAGCCAGAAGATTTGCACCGCATAATGCTCAGCAACAGTCTAGTTTACAGTATGTACAAAATCACATCACGAAATGCAATGTGCAAGCAGTACACAAAGTATTTGTACTCTTGTACAAGCAATTCAGATGGACACAACAGGGGATGAATTCTTTGAACGTGACAAAAGTCAAAAGTTTAATTATAGGTTTGATTTCCAGAAAGTGCTGATAAGATGTTTTCAGGAAATCAGGAGTCTTAGAGTGATCATCCACGAACTGGACTTTTTCTCAGAGCAGGGCTTTGCAGGTAGTAGATCTGTGCCATATTGCTTGTCACTATGTCATTTGATTATAACTGGAAGGCAAGGAAAACATCAGTGTTTGCAGCTTCTGAGAGACAGATTCAATTCAATAATTCACACTGGTGTAATTGTACCTCGTGGTTGGCTGCTGCTTTATAGGATCTTAGAGAACTTTCCTGGAAAGACTGTAATAAAATGATCATTTCTTTAAAACAATATTCAACCTGTTCTCCTGGGAAAAAATATCTTCCTTTGCTAAGAAAACATGCAGGGTTTGCTTATCTTCTATCAGGTATTGCATGTATTTGAGTTTATCTGCTTGTTTTCTACTTAAATTGTCCATTTCTAACCAAGAAAGTGTTCTGTGCTTTTTAGGCACCTGGTCTCTTTGTTTCCCCTGCAATGTTCATTATTGCCCATGACAGATCTTTTCGTAAGACTGCTAAGCAATGAAGAAGGCTAATCCAGAGCAGCATTGCTCTCCCTGGGTAATTTAGACAAGATCAATATTCATTAACATTGGTAATTCACTACACAAGGGGACAGCGCTTCAAAAAAAACCCTCTAAAAGATAGAGACAGGAATATGTTGCCCGCAAGGGTAAGACACATGACATCCATTTTCTACACCCTCTTTGGACAACTCACATCAGTGTTTAATTGTTTACATGCCATATTTTCCTGCTGTCCAGTTGGAATGCCTTCTACTGGGATCTGTAGCTCTTGTCTCTTATCACTTTGCCTGTGAGACTTCTGGAGCCTCTCTGCTTCTTTGTTCCTCCCAGCAGCCTCAACTTCTGCCCAGTCCACTTCCATTCTGGGCTCATTCCCAACACTGCTGCTTCTCCTCCTGAAGTCAGATTCAGTTTCTGATAGAAATTACATGGCCACAGTTATTTCTTTCATCTCTACCTTCACCAGTGTTCCATAATAGATTCTGTCTTTGGAACATCTCGAAGCTATGACTTTCCCTATGCATGTAAACAGGTAAAACATTCAGTGAGGCTGTAGCTGTGCTGTATCTTATGCTTCAGCAGGATTTGGGACAAGTAAGTATAACCCTATGAAGAACTTCTTTAACTTTTCTTCAGCTTGAACAATGTGGCTTGTTTTGTTTTTTTTCAAGTATGTAAAAAACCTTTGGGGAAAAAACTAAAAAACACCTTAATTTATCTATCTCTGCCCAATGCTTTTCCATTTCCCTCAGTCGGTTATGCCCTATAAGACCTGACTACATAAAGATTAAACACGTTAAAGGAAATTTTTAAATGCATAAAAACATCAGTGTAACTGGATTTTTTCTATACTGTTGCATGCACAAGTGCAGAGCAGTCTGTTTGACTGATGATATTGAGAAAAAATATTCTCATTTATTTAGAAATATTATATTTTTTGTGAAAACAAAAAAAATTAGAATCTATTTGAATTTGAATTAAATGTGTCATTCTAAAATATATAATTTTTTTTATTCAATAGTACCTTTAAGGAAAAGAAGATTTTTTCTAAAGACTGAAATCTTTCTATATTTACCTCATGTAGAAAGAGATTGATTAAACAGTACAATTAGCTTCTATTGATAAATCTTTTAAAAAAGTATGTTCAAATAAGTCTAGCAGCCTCATCTATTTCTTTTGTGAAAGAAGTAACAGATGCAGTAGATGAGGCACACTGTTACTTTTCAAAAAACTGAGTCATTACATACTAATCATTAAGTCTGCAACAGTCTTAACAGTCTTAATGGCTTCACTGGAGCTAAGGTGAGATATGGGATTCAAAAGAGATCTGATATATATTTTGATAAATATTTTACAGTTATTTACACATTGTTTTACATCCCATGAGATGGATATTTCTTATGGGCCTGAGGAATATTTGATTGTTATGTTGGGGTTTTTTCTTACCTTTTATTTACTCTGGATACTGATACTAATTAAAATAAGAACATAGCCATGGTGAGATGACAGTAATAAGTCTTTAGAACAACAGAGGCGTTACACGATACTAATGTACTCATAAATCAGAGACGAGCTACAAAACACAAATTACCAGATTGTACCTAGTCTTTTTTTACTAATGGCTTTCCAAGCTGAATTTAATTAAAACAATAAAGGTTTCAACACAGAGAAAGAAAAGAAAACAAGAACTATAAAATGTTAAGGCTAAAAGACCATCAGTATGGCATTTTACCAACTTGCAAAGATGAAGAATATGACCACAAAAGTGACAGTCCTCAAGAAGTTCAGGTACTGTTCAGCTGGACTAAAAAAATGCCCAGGTTTGTTCCAGTTCCTCCTGCTACCTGACAGTCTATACAGCTGGGGTTTTGCTACACCCTGGGGACTTTTGAAAGATTTCCATCCATTCTGTTTTCCATCTGTCATTCTCTTTCTGACGGCTCTAAGTATTTCAAAGCATTCTTTCACTATCCTACTGTGTGATGTACTGCAACAAAAACTTTTGTTGTTCATTTTTTCTTTTTCCCAGTTAAAAATACAGTTTTGATGTCATCAACTTGTTTGAAAAGTTGGTTGTTTTTTTTTTTTCCACCCTGAAGTGTTCCCTGCTACCCTCAGGAAACCAGAAATGCAGTATGCCATTTCAGGTACATTTTCCTTGTTTCTTTAAACTACATTTCTTTGAAGTGACCTGAAATATTTTTTTTTGCTTGTTTGGATTTTATGGTTTTTAACATCAAGCTAAATTTCTCTGTTGAGTGCTCCTATCCTGGAGCACCCCCAACATTTGCAACAGGTGAAAACTGCAATATGAGGAAATGCTGAAAACAAAGAATTTAGATTTGAAAAATAAAAATATTGTTATCTTGAGAGAACGGAAGTGTTAGTTCTCTTCTCCCTAAAATCCTCTTAGACATTGGTGAGTGTATTTTGTATTTCTCACTGAGTTGTTCTTTAAAAGTACCAACCAACACAAAATATATGAAAGCTATTTCTTGCTTACCTGATTCTTTCTAAGGGCCTCAATTGTGTTTTAAACTTCCTTTTTCTTATCCTTCTAGAGTCACGACCAAAATGTTTACAGCTCATGACAGCATCCATTTCATGATGCAGCTATTTGTTAAACTCCTTCAAGATTGATTATCTTCTGTTTTTCTGATGGGTTTGCTTGCCAGTTTTAATATGCTTCTTCATTCCTTCAAGCTAACTGCAGGTCTTGTTGGCACATTACTTTAAACTGAATTGATAATGACTTTAATATGTTGATAATTTGATAATGCAGCCCTCAAAGTTATATTCCAGCTGCTTGAAGTTTGATAATTGGCTACATTATTTAGCAGGAGGAGTTAATTGTGAAAGACTTGCAATTTTGCATAGGCAAATGTCACAAAACCTGTGTGTTTTCATGGAGCAAGTCTGGAGGAGCTCTCTTGAAGTTAAATCGGATTTATACAATTAAAACCTGAGAAAATCAATATCTGCACATGTGAAAAAAAAAAAGGAAAGAAAGAAGAGTAAAAGGTCATAGACAGTTTTCAGCCACTCAATTGCTGTCAGATAACTTAAAAACAAAAAGAAATTCAGTGTACAGGGTAGTTAGTAAGCATACCTATTCTTTGTTGTTTTCAAACACTAATGTCCCATATCAAAACATCTTTGCATGGACATAGTATCACAAGCAGTTTCTGATCGAGGGATAATTATTTCAAAAACTAATTACTTCAGTCAAACGTCGTAATTTAAAGAGTAATCTCAGTTTATGAACACCTCACTTTCAGAGCAAATACTGAAAACCAGTACCTTTCATTGGTTTGATTAATGTCAGTATTTTATACTCTGAAGACAATTTTTAGGCTTGCTCTCATCTTTGTGTTGACCCTGGATACAGTGAGTAAAAACAACTCTGCCCTCTGTGCCCGATGTTGTATCTCTGCCCTGACCAGCACACCTGGCTGAACAGTGTTATTCAACTTGTAATGAGTTATCACAATGTGGTAAACTGCTTGAATGTCACCACAGGGAAATGAGAAGCCCCCTTTTATTTGCACTGAAAAGATAGCTTTTTAAACATTTGGTTCCAAATCACATAGGTTAAAAATACAATTAAGAATGCATCCACAAAACTGTCTTTGAGTCCAAAAATTTTAGTAATGAAAAATATGAATCACAACCTGGATTCTCAGCTGACAGGAAATCAGCAGGATTCAACATAAGTGGAATATCTGGCTCCAAATATACTTTTCACTGGCAATGAAATATGTATATACATAGCTTGGACTAACAATGGAGGTTTTAGACTAAACAGAGATTTGAATTGCTGACTCAACATAGGGACCCATTAACTAAATTATAGTGAGTTATTTTTAAAGCATAAGTCACAAATGGCTGACACTTACATGTGTAACTTTACATATTGATCAGCAGCAGGATGAGAAATACAAGTGTACTTGGAAGACCACAAAGCATATGTATTGGTAATACTTACAAAGACATACTTTTAACTGACTGAGCAGGAACTCTGGGACTGAGCAGCACACATTTGATTTCAAACTTTCCATCCTACTGAACTAAGTACAAGCAGATGGCAAGTCATATTCTAATGATAACAGTTTACTTTCCCTCTCTGTTTCCATAACAAATTACTGGCAGAGTGTTCTTCGTGGGCTTCGAAGGAAGAGTGTGTGATTTATAAGCCTAGAAAACACAGTTTAAACTAAAAAGGGGGATTGGTTGGGGTTTTTTGCAGGGGGGAAGGCAGGAAGAATTTTTGTAACACTGTTGAATATTAGGGATTCAAAAAGCTAATTCCACTGTCCAGTGTCTGTGCCAGTTCTGGGCTCAAGAAATCCAGCTCACTACTGTGCTTTCCCTTGTCTTATCAGAGAATCACAAAACATCCTTAGTTGAAGGGACCCACAAGGACCATTGAATCCAGCTCTGGCCCTGCACAGGACAACCCCAAGAATCACACTGCATGCCCGAGAGCATTGTACAAATGCTTCTTGAACTCTGTCAGCTGTGACCAGTTCTCAGGGGAGCCTGAGTGAAGAACCTTTTCCTAATATCCAACCTAATCTCCCCTGGACATGGCTTCAGGCCATTCCCATGCGTCCTGTCACTGGTCACTACAGGGAAGGGATCAGTGTTGCCCCTCAACTTCCCCTCATAAGAAATGTTCTTGCACCCTTCCATACCCAGCCCTGCTGCTGGAGATAGGACAGGGTGTTTCTACCAGCAGCCAGCTTTTCTCTTCTCTTGGATGATATATTTATTATGATTTTATTTCAAAATTTAAGCAAATACTTCACCACAACTAGTTATGAATTTACCTTTCTCTATGATTTTGGCATTAGGGTAAGGAGAACTGTGACAGCTTTCCATTTAGGGACCTGGAGAAAATGTATCTGGCTAATTCAAAGGCAGAACTCCAAGTTTATACTGTAGGAAAGGGCTCAGAAGTCCCTTCTGGCTATGTGTCCTTTCTTCACAATGCTATTATAAAAATAATGAATTCTTAATAATCTGATGTTTTGACACTTTCTAATCTTAAATTGTAAATGGAGAACTTAAAATTTTAATCCATTTCTTTATTAAAATGATATTTTATATACAAAAATGAAATAACACCCTGTAATATTCTTTGCACCAAATTATACAGGAAAATGTTCCTCAATGCTAGCATAATTAGCATTTTACTCCTTCCCATATCTAGCTGAGCATTACAAGTTCCAAACATTATTATTCCAAGAATCCATCCATCATTACAAGCATTACATATCTTGATGAGGGTGTATCATCTTTTCTGACTGTAAAACTAGGATGTTTCAAGACAGTTTTCACTTTATTATCATCCTTTTCCTCTCTTTTCTGCATAGATCTCCTGCTTCATTCTAACTGAATACTTCTGAATTCTTCTACAGTGGTCCTTCATATCTGACACTTCATAGTTCACACTTTTCTCAGACTTTGAGAAAAATTGTCTTATTTGTTTTGTGAAAAGGAGAGTGCAGCAGTAGTAGAATCTCTATGTAGGAGAAATAGGTGTATTCAAGTACCATCTCCCTTATAAAAAAACTTAAGACAGATCTTGGAGACTCAGGACATGTCCATAAGGTAAGAAGGGACATTATTTTTAATTTGTATTATTATTAAAAATAAGAAAAGTGGGAGCTTACTAATTATTTTAAGTCAGGCAATAAAAAGATTTCCACACGCTTGGGAAAGAGTTAGTAGTCCCTTCATAGGGGTCAAAACTAAACAAAGAATTCACACAGTGTTAATTAACTTTATGCTGTGTCATAGGCAACATTTCAAAAACACAAGAGATAGGACTAACCTGGGTTGTGCTGTACACAGCATTGTATTGGCATAGATACAGTTTCCCAATAGCTCCTTCTTCCCAAGGCAGCTAAAAATACCACTTCAGCTTACTGAAGAACAAGGATTGAAACATGCAGAAGCTTTTGCTTATCTCTTGGTTACAATAGTGTAAATACACCTATATAAAACCCATCCTTTCAAAAAGCAAATGTGGTCTGATTGTTCATTGAAAACTGTCAACTGCACCAAGGGAAAATACAATGGTAATTTGGATTTACAATACTGCACAACAAAGTTTTTTATGCCATATAGGAGAATGGATTGCATTCACTTCTTGTTCATGAAAATTTAGAAATGTTTCTAACCAGGTAATACAAATATACAGTTTCAAGGCTCAACAGCTGTCAATTCAAATACAAAAGGTGAGCTCACCAAAGCAAGAGATTAAGGCACCAGCTAGAAACTGGATTTGCAACTGTGTCACCCCAAGAGAAAGGAGAGATTTCAAGGGCATTAAACACAGGTAGAAGTCAAAGTTTCCAGCAGAACATTCAGTGGATGACATGAAATACAGATGTAGATCCCTATTCTCCCAGCATATTAGCATCTGTCCAGCTGCCATGTACCTTATAAAGCTGAAAGTGGGGAGGTCTGAAATATTCCCAAGGAGGCCCTGTTGTAGATTGGAGAGAGAAACAACTGAATTGCTGTAAAAGGGAAGGGAGGGCTGTTTCCAGCCTTTGGGATCTGTAGCACTATTGCACTGTGTGTGGCAGGCACAGTGCACTGTGGGAGGACAGGGAGCCATGGTGCCAAGAAACCACACCACGGGATACCAGAGCCACCACGTTCAGGTTCTCATCAAAATGAGTTCGGAAGGCTTTTTCCTGGGCATACAGAGAAAAATTAAGCTGACACAGTTTTTTAAGAGTTCAGAAAAAGCCATCTAGAAAATATCAGTGTTTATGTGTTCTCCCGTTTCTTGCTGAGCTGCTTTAAGCTGCCACGTATCATCTTTTCCTGACTTCATGCTTGGCTGACATCTGGTTGCCATATGTTTGTATTGTTATTGCTTTACCCTTTTATTGTAGATTGTGTGTCCTGACAGATATCAATCTACAGTACATGCACTCCTTTATACAAAAAGGGCATTTAAAGTAATTGTGAAAAAAAAAAAAAGTAAAAGGGATGAAACATGCAGAAATAATATAGCCAAAATACTGTGTAAAGGTAGGAAATCACAGAGAATCAAAGAGTAGCAGATTGGTTACATAGTTGCTTTTTTCCCCTAAGTAAAGAAATAGAACTAATTTCATATTTTAACTAAATGTGGAAAAACTGCTGTGACAAACAGTTGCTTGAACTGAAGTAGTTCAGCTAAGGACTTATTATTTAGTCTTCAGTAGAATGGGGAAAAGCCATTAATAAACAAGGGTTAATATTTAAGCTGTATTGATTTAACACATTCAAGATAGTTCTTACTTAGTTGAATGTTCCCCAGCAACTTTAATTAATTTAACTCTTTAACTGTTGGCAACCTAGGGCTTTGGAGATGGAACAAGATGAAGGTGCATCTCAAAAACTGTGTGAGGCCATTGTCCTTAACCACAACACTCTGACCTAGAGTTAATATTTTTACCATTGAGTATTTCATAACATATAAATATATGTTGATATTCCAGAATACTGATGGCATGACAAGACAGCATATTTCTAGTGTCAGCTCCAATGGAAATCATTTGAGTAAAGAAGCTCTTCATGAGGCTTAGTGTATGATCAGCAGCAATTACTTATGCAAATGTAGAGATGCTCTGGCAGTATTTCTATACTTGGAGGACCCATTGATTTTTGGCAGGAATTTTAAATAATGGATGAGTTTAACATGAAGCCCCCCAGGGAAAAATGTATCATGCAAGCATGAACAAATACAGCATTCACTTTTGCTTTGAAAAATTCAATTGTCAGTACACGATTTTCACAGTCAGGTAAGCAACAGGAGAAAACCTGAATCTGTCTTGCAGACATGTTTGTTCTTACACTAGCATTACAATGTAAAAGCTCTCAGCATCATGGGAAACCTAGTATGCCAAATAGCTGGGGTATAAAGGGTGGGTGATAGTGGTGACTGGCCACAGACCACTCTGAGCACTCATAGCATTGCTCACCATGGGCATTGTTTGAACCACAACATTAGTCTTGCTTCTGGTTTTGTCCCCTGGCACTACAATTAACTAAAGGCTATAGTTTAACATTTTCAGCGTTCCAGGCACATTAATCGGTTTGCAAAGTTTGTGCAATCACTCACTGTGACGGCTCAGCCTTGCTGATCTCTGAAGTGTCACCAGGACAACGTGCCAGATAAACTGCTTCAGAACTTTGCAGAACTTGCTGGGGAAAAAGGAGGTGGAATTGATGGAGGATGCCTTGGAGCAGAGGATGCTGTGAAGTGCTAAATGTTTTCGTCACCGAAGTGGTTCTCAGCTATCATGCTCTGATCACGAGAGAGGCTGTTTATCAGACAGGCAGGCTGAGTCAAGAAAGAGCCATTTTAGGTGACATTCCCATGTTCTTCTTCACCAGGTCACTTGGGCATGACAAAGAACATGGAGAATGGGCAAACAGTTAAACAAACTTCTGATTTACTCTTGTAGCAGTTTGCATGCTTCCATGCTTCCATCCATTCCAGTGTTTCATTCCAGTTACAATACTAGAAATAGTCACTTTATCGAAATACCTATGAGATTAAAAATGATGTCTTGTTTCACCAAGACATTAATCACAGAGCTCAAACACGTGTTTTACCTTGCTTACAGTTCTTCAGCCATGCTTCACTACTCCTTCCTGGTGGCTTACAATACATCTATCCTAACCCTGCAGAAAAGAGGACTTTCTTTTCTTGAAAAAGAATACTGTCTATTTTAAGAAAAAGACAATTTTCTTGCTAAAACAATTGAACCTGAAATCTCAGCATTTCAGGTTGAAAGACCAAAAAATACTCAGAGACTATCCTATAACTGTGTACGAACATTTCTTTTTAAAATAAATATGTGTCAGAGAGTATACATCCCTATCTTGTTTCGACAGACAGTCAAGATTCACATTCAGTAAGAAAGTCTGCAGTGCACTTGTCCTGTTCTGTGGATACAAGTGATCCCAAATGCTGAATTGTGTTTCAATTCTTGAACTATTTTTCATTTCCCTGTATATTTCTTTCATGTCTACAGAGTGAATTAAGTGTAGGTATGACTATGAAGAATCTATCACAACAGAGCAAGTGACTAAGGAATAATGGAAAACTTGTATATATTTGGAGATAAAGTGACACAGAGGAAGTTTAATGATGCTACTCACTAATACACACACAGACACTTATTATTAGACTATTAAATATTTGAGTAATAAAGAGAGCTCAATAGAAGCTGGTTTCCAAAACAGCCAGTATTTAAAAGAAAAAAAAGGCACAGTTCATGGCAATAAATCTATACCAGATCTGATGAGTAGAACATTTGGGAACAAAAAAAAGGATGAACTATGGTTGAAGAACAGCAGAATAAGCAGAAGAGTTTCAATATTTTCCAGACTGGTGTTATAACATTTTGCTGTAAAATATTAGCTTAATTTACAAAATCACCAGCATTTTTAAAACAATTCAAAAGAAACAAAGAAAGGAGAAAAAATACCAAATTGTTGGAGGAAATAGTTGTGATTGACATGAAAGGAATTTCCTCCATTTTCTTTTCTATATTGTCCAGGAACTCGCAAAGTAAGAAAATGTAGCTGAGCAAACCAAAGCAGTTTCAAATCTATATTTAGAAACTAGAGGCAGACTTATAATGTAGTGCTCTTATCTTTCAAACATTAATAAGTGATGATTGTTGCAGGGGACTTGCCTGTTCATGTATTTCTCTCGCATTCATTGGCCCCTCTGGAGAAGGGCTGTACTGTACTTTGGAATAAAGTTCAGTTCTCCCTGCTGAGTTCCCATCAACAAAGGCTGAGCTGTAAGCATGACTCCTGCACTCCAATTACTTAATAAAGCTGGCAGCTGCTGTCTTGGGAGCATGAACACTTGACTTCAATATTGCATAAAAAAAATAGTAGCACAAATACTCGGGAGAAGAGGGGAAACCAAGCAGCAGCTCCAGCAACATGGAATGAAACTTGAGTCAACTTCTTTCTGCTGGAGATTTGGCCTAAAAGCAGTGCTTGTTTATGGGGTAAGGTAAGGTGCTTTTGTCATAATAAGATGCAACAGAAGCAAATGCCTAATTAAAAGTTATGGTGCACTGAAAGTCCTCCAACCTATTGAGGAGTTTGCTGAGAATGGAAAAGAAAAACTTCTGCTTGTGACTAATCATGTGGAACAGGTTTCTTTGCTGTGCATTTAACAAAACAGATAGTGACACTTTGCTCACAAATTTTACCAACTGGTGCCTCTCCTCTGCTCTTATGGCAGAACAGATACACTGTTCTTCTTCCCTTTATTTCTGTGTCCTTTTTGTCACCCCAGCAGAAAAAAACCCTCATCTTACCACAAAGCATCAGTAATATCTGCTTTGCCAAATGGGGTTCAATGAAGAATATATATAAATTCCTTTTATTCTGGATTGAGCTGTTGGAGTCAACTCTTTGTCTACACAGGATCACTCCAGGATTAGCTGAAATAAATTCAGATTCTCCTTTTGCCATCACTAAAAGGATGCAGAAGCCAAGTAGAAATGTAACAGTCAGGCTTATTTCCTATTATCCCCCGTCTGGTCCAACAAAGACTGGAACAATTTTCTTAATACAAACAGTCAGTGGTGCATTTGAAATTCCCATTTAGAGTGATTTCAGACTGTAAGTCCATTATGCTTCTACGAGACTCATGCTCTTAAATTAGTAAGGATTTAAAAAGAAAGCAGCTTGCTGCCATATCCCAATGTAAACTCAGAAGCGCCATAATTGTCCTTTCAGCATCTCTGCAAGTGAAGCATTTTCCTTTCTTTTATTGAATTCTGCAGTTCACAATAACAGAGTAAAAGTTTTCTCTAACCTGAATTAATGAACCATAAATCATTTGAAGCATGCAAACGCAGTTCAGAGAAAGGGAAAAATCAATTGCAACTCACTGAGTTTCCAAAGTAGATTTCTCTGCATGATGTTCTTCAGCTCTCCTTTCCACAAAACATGCTCTTGTTCCAGAACTAAACAAAAGAAAAAAAAAATAAAATTTTGTTTTATCATATTAAATGATAAGCAGCAGCCAGGAAAAGGGAAAGAGGCCCAGAGAGTGCAAGAAAAAACCTCATTATTTCTATTTGAGAATATTTTAATTAATTATTAAAAAATAAATATTAAAAAACCCTGCTAGCATTACAAAATGAAATTAAACCCATCAAGACACCCAATAGGAAAATGATGACAAATTATGTTAATTTTGGTCTACTGTTCCTCCACTGCAGGACAAGAGTTCTGAGAAACCATGTGTTGGCAATAGGAAACTTTACATTAAAGTGCGCAAATAAAGTTAGTTCTACTAAAACTTCCCTCAGATTATGATCTGTCCTCCAGCAATATATTCTATTTCCTTAATTTGCATCACACATCTACTTATAAATATTAAAACTGGGTCTCCATGCTCCTGTGGAAAGATGAGTTGTGGTCACAGGGTTGCTGCATACTCAGGTATTTTATGTGCCTTTTTTCTGTTTAGTCTCTCCTGATTTTGAAACAAGATACTTCTTCCTATTCAAGAACCTTGAACTTCATGCTGGCAAACATTTGTCCAGTACCAGATCTCCTTTTCTGAGCTGACAAACTGCCATGAGCTCCATTTGAAAATGTTCATCTAAACAAGCACTTTCCAGTGTTTAGCCCTAACATTTGGGTCTTTGATAAAGATTAAATAAAAGGGATTTGATTTTCATAAGACACATTACCTTCAGGGACTTGGAGATCCTTAATGTAAAATCCAGAGCGAAGTATCTAAAGCTGATGACTGCTCTTTAAATTCCTGAATGTAACCAGCAGTTTACAATATTAAATAATGAGAAACATTTGGCAGCAAATTACATTTGTATTGGTTCAATGTGATTAATAGCTAAATAAATAGTGGTTGTGTAAAAATAATTGTTGTGTAAAAATAATTGATCGCATGTAATTTTTTGATAGCACGCAGTTTGCAGAGCAGGGTAAGTTTTGGCCTTACTAAAGAGAAATCAGCGTTTTGTTTATGAAATTACTGACCTTAATGCCTCTGTTACTAGAGAGAAAAAGCCTAAAGATTACTCCCAAACTCTTCAACTCTACTCCATCTGAGGACCTTCAAACCATGTCTGGCAGCTCAACACAAATCTAAAACACTGCCCTTCAAGTTTTAATTGATCTATTTTCACATATATGTAATTATGTAAACTGCCTTACCTTGCTCAAGGCTTACTGTAGTGTATAAACATCTAGTTTATATACATGATGTTTCCTTCAGCTTAACAGTCATTCATGAGGAAATTGTATCCAATAAAACAGATTCTAAAAGAGTAAAGCTCCAGGGACTAAAGTTTAATGGACCATGTAGAAAGAGGAGTACACCCAAATTGATAGGGGAGATTCTGTTCAATTTATGAGTAATTTAGTTAATAAACACAAAGATTTATATATCTCACAGACATTTGCATGCAGAAAAGGTCATCTCAAGAGCATATATTTTGCAGTGGTAAATATAAGTTTAAGCTACATTTAAAAAACCCTCAAAGATTCTTTTTTAATCTGTAGACAGTAGTAACTGAATAAAAGCCTTGAATTTAGCCCTATGCAAGCATGTTCTGTCTAAAATAATTACATTAAATACAGGGAGTAGTCTAACCATAGCAGACACTGCAGTGATCAGTTTCTTTTCTGTTTTAAACAAACTTTTCCATAGAGGAATACAACCACTAAGAAGCTGACTCTGCTCTGAAAAGGTGCTGGTTATAAAGATAAGAGATCTCCTGCACTGAATGACACAACACTCATCTTCATAGCTTCAGAGGTCAGTGAGAGATAAGGCGGGATTTAGAAAGAGGTGCTGCTGCTTTACAGAGCAATGATAGCAACACATTCATAACAAGGTATATTCTCACCATAAATTTTCTGACTGGAAGGTTGGAGATAACAAAGAAATCATCTTTTAGGAAGTTTAAACTACTCTGTGCTTTCCTGTTATTCATTCTGCGTAGAAAAGACTTGCAACATAATCTCCTGGACATATAAGTACCAACATTTTATGATCATTTATGTCAAATTGCTACAATATCACAGCTAGTGTCATCTCTGAACTTGGCTCAGAAAATTATTTTTCCAGAGCTTACTCTTCCTCAGCAAGCTGAATATACTCAGCTCTAAAATCAGATCTGCTTATAGAGGAGCTCTGCTCTTCGACTGGGAGAAGCCTAATGAGAGTAAGCAAACTTCAGCAAATGCAAACCATGAAGTAGGTAAAAGGTGGCAATATGGTGCAAAGAAAGTCATGTTTCCAGCTCACAAGGGTACTGCAGAGGAGGCTGTTGTTTCAATCAGCTTTGCAGTGGCCTCTGTCTATCTTTTGTATGAAAACACAGGAATGCCACTCAATTTCAGTCTCCTTTCAATATCCTGATGGCCTCTGGTCTTCCTGTGTGACTGCTGTGCTGCTCCAATCCATTATCCCAGCTTCATTCTACCTGGATCTGCTCAGGAAGTTGAGCAGCGCTGAACAGTTAATAGTGCCTGCAAGGTGCTTGTACAGCTTTATTTACTGAGATGCATTTTTCTGTTTCAGCATTAGATCCAGATCATTTAACCAACAAAAAAAATGCAACAGCCACCAGATGCTATGTTGTGCTAGTGACTAATTGCCAAAGAACATGACAGACATTTAATTTCTGAGGGTATTGGGAAAGATTTAAGGACTGCGATAAGCAAGGAGTAAGATTAAGAATTCATGAAATTCAGAAAAAATAATCGTTTTGCTTTTTGGAGGAACATTATGAGCTATTCCTAAAGGCAGAATATCAAATAACAACATTGCTGAGGCTGGAAGGAAGCCCTAGAGTCTTCCAAAGGGCAGCTGAAGTAGACTTTTCGGGACCATGCCTAGGTTTTGAGTATCTCAAAAGATGGAGACCCCACAACCTCTCTAGGAAACCTCTGCAGTGTTTTGTCACCCTCATTGTAAAGTTTTTCACTACGTTTGCATAGAATTTTCTGTATTTCAGTCTATGTCCTTTGCCTCTTCTTCAGTCACTGGGCACCACGGAGAGACTCTCTGCTCTGGACGGCAGTTTTCCAGCTCTCCTTCTTGGATGTTTTCCTTCCTCATTGACAAACCTTGACAAAACTGGCACATCTCCTAAACATTAAGCTCTATTCTTAATAAGGAATTTGTATTGAAATGTGCCCTTTAAGCAAAGTAAGTAAAGATAAATTCAGAGCAGTGAAAAATTCTTGGCAGTTGGCATCCAATATTTAGGAGCTTTGATTCAGATATTGCTAAGAAGTTGCCATCTCCCAAGGCTTTCAGCAGTCATGGAAGATAATCTGAATTCCTGCCAGGAGATACTCAGAAACATCATGAGACCTCTTCTTAATAATGGGGATTAGATGGGACACTAGTTGCAAGATCATACTCACTGTAACAACATCAGGCACTTGGAGATACAGGGATACAACACACCCACATATGAACTATTAGTAGGTCACTGAAACTGGCATTAATCTTCTGCTGCTGATCTCATTCTACTGAGACTATGTCAGATGGGTAAGTTTACTGCAGCACACATAATTTAACCTGAAAAATGTTTTAGATGGTCTACAAAAAAGTGCAAAACTTTTAAAGATTTGGAAAACTATTGGTTAAAAAAAAAAAAATTTGTACTTGATATATTGTATTATATATTATATATGCAGATGAACACAGAACACAGAACTGCCATGCTCCGGAGATGTTGCAGCACTATGTCACAGTCCCTCTACTTTAAAAACTCAAGCACTGCCAATCTCAAGGATCAATGTGTCATTCACTGCTGTTACTGCCCAAATCTTGCAGTTGCTAAGTGGAACAGAGGAGCCAAAGAAGATCAAGGGTCTCTGTTGTTTTCTATAATTTAATTTTTATATAACCTAGGTGGTAGCTCAAGCACAGGTTATGGCAAATTTCAGCTATTCCTTCTTATCCTCACAACTGTTCTAGCAGCTGTGTTACATAGTGATTTTGATTATTTCACAAATGCATAGGAGCTAATTTCAAAGTTGATCCTTTAGGCTTAATGTCCCTGGAGTTCTCTCTGGGCAAGTCATTTATCCTTTTTAAGATTTCTTGTTTATTGCCTGACAGAGAACCTAGTCTTGCTGACACAGCTGATAATTCATAGCAGCTAGAATACCTTGGCAGAAGCTTTTCTCACCTTTGTTCCCCACAGTGGAGATTCACTTACTGATGGGCAACTATATAAACACTGAACTGAAAGAAGAACATAAATGTTTACTTCACTTTTCACTTCTCTCCCTCTGCTTCTTCAGCATTGTGGTCATTCCCCTCTTCATCAATACTTAACAATTTCATTTTTGTTAGAAATAATTTTTGTTTAAAGTATTCAAATACATTTTAGTGTGCTGCATTCTAAAAAAAAAAAAAAAAGAAAAGTAAGGACTAAAAAGTTACTTCACAGGTGTTAAAATGCACTTTGATTTTTCAAGGTCTGAAGATTTTCTATAAATCTAGAGCATGGAAATGTTAAAAAAAATGGGTTTCACTTCTATGGAAATAATTTAAAAATATCATAAAATCTTGTCACAAGGGAAGCATCTCCCACAAAATAATACCATATTGTTTCACTCTGCAGATATATAATTGACTTTAGTGTGTCACACACAAATGTGGTGACAAACCCTCCAGTAAAGGTCCAGGTAAAAGACTGTTCAATGTTTAAGACTTTAAATCTAGACTGGAGAATCTGAGTGATTTGACAGGACTTTGTCTTAAAACCACTCGTTAATGCAAGGATCATGGCTTTACCTTTCCAAATAAAGGTTTAAAATTCATAGAATCAATTAAGTTGGAAGGGGCCTTAAACATCATCTAGTTCCAGCTCCCCTGCCATGGGCAGGGACACCTTCCACTAGACCACGTGTTACCTGCTTTACTTTCAAGAAAGAAACTGTGCCTGGAACTCTCCTCTATTTTAAGGTATTTGAGCAAACAGAAGGAGAGAACAGAAGGAAAATGGGATGCCTGTACAGGAGGCTGCTGCACTTAAAATGCACAAAATCCACTACTGTAGAAGAGTGCACACAGAGCAGCTTGGGAAATCACACAGAAAACTTCTCCTGAATATTTCCATTCACAACTGCTTTAGGAAGGTGAATCGGGTATTATGGGATGTACCAAAATAAGTCAATTTCACAGTTATACAAAAATGGAGACAGTGATAAATTTAGTTTAAATAGTGTGTTAAATCAGAGAAGACTGCACTGAATAATTTCAAATCTGAGATTTTGTCAGAGACAAAACTTGCCTGTCTCCATTTCTGCATACATTTGGAATGACTCCTATACTTTGTTATTCTCTGACATTTAAAATCATGTACAGGTCACTATAGATTTGACTTATATGGTATATTACAAATAGTAAATATATTTAAAAAATGTGCACATTGTGCTAATGACCTCTCTCTAAATTCTCTTCAAGTGGAGTTTATATATTTTAGTTGTAAATTCATTGTAAATTCTTTTCCTATAACTACCCCCTGTAGTCATATTTCCTACAGGCATTTTTTAAGGTAAAAGGAATGTATTCCAGCTGAAATTGAGATGGATGATACTTATGACACTACCTGTACACAATACATTACTTGCAATATAAAACTAATCAAACTAATGTTGCTACGAAGGGGATAATGTTCAGCTAGAGTTTTGGGAACTCAGGAAGATTAATGCCAGACTGTATAACTGCTTTAATGGGGAGCAAATATGTTTTGATCACATCAAGAGGTGCTGTTTACCAGATCAGACAGACCTCTCCCCATTGGAAGCAGAGACCTGTGAGGGTGTAAATGGTGATCACAGGGCAAATTCTGCCCTTTAATTCCCCCTTGGGACACTCTGATGGTATAAGACACTCCACTGGCGTTGCTGATGCACCCACCAAACCATGCCTGGGTGCTGGTATGTACAGATATTGAGCCCATTGATTTCAGTGATAAGAGAGCAAGAGGAAAAGCAGAGATTCACAGACCAAAACCGTTTTCAGTACTTAAACAACTTCTGGTGACTAAGAATGTGTTGCTAATTTACTCTTTGTTATGAGGTCTCATGCAAAAAGAAATATTGGGGGTTACCTAAAATGAAGAATAGATCCTACTGATGTAAAAGTTTAAAGGGAAATGCAGACTCTAAGTTTTAAAGCATATCCTCAAAATTAATGAATACTGGTACAATTAGCAGTCTCCATTTCCCCTCAAAGACTTCATCAACTTCATGTCACCTTAGAGCTGCCTTGAGAAGATAAAGGCATTGATACATGAGAAGCACGTGTACTTTAATGAAGCACAGCATTGAAAAGGCCATGAGGAAATAAAAAGTCTGAATTTACAAAGAGAATTAGAAGATCAGTAAATAAGTCATGGTGATACCCATTGAATAATGAGAATAAAAGGAAACACTGAATAGCTACTCATTTAGTGAGGAACATTCATTCAGTGCACTGAATGAGGTAGGAGTCCCACAGAGAAAACCGTGTGTGATCAGGTAATTAAAGACTGTATCATAATGCATGCACACAAGGAAGCCAAATTAAACTTGCACAGAGCTATCAGTGTAGCATTTCCTAACTTTTACGCATTTGACTTTGTAACCTTTACACTCATTTAAAGGCAATTTTTGTTTTGCTTCTTTTAACATAGTCACTGATATACATTAACCATGAAAAACTTATTTTATTCTTAGTGATCTAGCATTCATGTAGCTTAGCTGTAACTTTCCAAACACTGTGGAAATGTGGTTAGGTAATGCAGGCAATCAGCTATAGACTTGGTAAAAAGAAATTGGAAGTCTCATCTTAAAACTGTGAAAACATTCGTTAAAATACTGACCCACATAAACCCACGTATGTGCATGCACAAAAATAAGATATCCACTTTTCCAACAAGTTCTTACCTAGCTTGATTTTCCAAGGGAATACAGTTTCTGTGATTATGATGTCTGCTAATCTACTTGTTTGTTTGCCAGTCTCTGTCCTTCTAAATAATTCTGAATCTATTTGTAAATGGCAGAGCATATATAGAAAAAAAAAAGGTGCCAAAGATAACTAGTTTTTATAGATTTCATGAAAATTGATGACTAAGTAGAGATAAGACTATAAATCAATGACCTGAATAAATATCAGGAAAAGTAAAGGCAAGCAGAACTTGGCCATTATGCACTCTGCTTTACAGCATAAATTATGGGAATCTACATGGTGATATGTGAACAGGTATCCAAGAATAAATAGGATAACTATTCTTAGCAAGTGTTCTGTGTCCCTCGCTGTTATCTCACTTCTTCATGGATTCATTCAAAACTTGAAAGAATTGGATATCCATGGGTATGTACTGCCCATGGAGTCATCCCCATGCAGGGCATGCAAAGGATACCTTATAGCCATGCTTGGATCAAGGACCCTGCACAGATGAATTATGATGGTATGAAGGACTGGGAGGGCTATATTCATGATTACCAATCCATAGAAAAGTTTTCAGTCTTCTTTTCAGGCTGAGATCATGACTACAGGCCACAAACTAGAAAAGCTAGATGCAGTGTCTTAGGAATAGATTTCATCTTCTCATGACATTTCAGCACATCCAGGCTTTGCCATTAATTTTCCTGAATGTTGTGTAAGACATTTCCAAACCTTTTCCCTCCATTGCCTCCTGAATTTAATATCTCTTCTTTTTTTTGTTACCCTTCCCTACTCTTCTCCACAGTCAAAAGGTCATTTTTCATATTTATTGCCTGGGCTTAGTTACAACCTCTGAGCTAGTAAGCTGATTCATATCTTCAAGCCTCACCTTAGAGAGCTCTCTTTCCCAAATTTAAATCACTGAAAAGTGTTTTTTAATAACATGTACAAAGGAAGTTTTTACTTTAGAAGCTGCTTGGAGCTACACTGTGCATACAAATAGAAGTCATGATTGCAAGTGACAAAAGAAGTAGTCAATCCATTGACACATTAATTTTAAAGATTTGATTTTTTTTTCATCAAATCTAACATAAGTCCTACATAAATGAGGCCTATATAACTGTGTTATACGGTCAAGTTGTGAATCTCAACTAAACATGACATAGTTTGAAGTCTTAAGGGTATCATTTATACCCTGACAAGTTTTATGCGAATCAAAGCTGAGCAGAGACAAGAGATTCAGTTTAGCACCCTGAGATAAAAATACACTGTGGGGTTAGTGAGTGCAGGTGCAGAGAACTTTTGCATCTCAAGCTGCTAACAAGGAGTGGAACTGTCTTTTTGCAAGAGGTGTCCAAAGAGTATAGATATGTAAGGGATAAAACTCTCTGTAGACATAGAAATTGGTGGGAGTTCACAGACAACCTTGGGATGGTACAGAAGAAGAAAGAAAAATATATAGAATAGGTTCTAGGAGCTATAAAAACCTATCATGGAGACTCATAACAAAAGTGTTCATGGAAAGCAGGTTAATTCCAACTGGAGATGAAAAACAAGATGAGAGATAGGGACTAGTTACTAGGAACAAATATTCCATATAGCGAAAGTTAACAGTGAACTGGTCAAGGCTTGGTAATGCATCCATGTATTCTACTTCCCTCCCTCTAACCAGTGACTTTGAATCAAGATTTGTGGAAGAAAAATTTCAATTTATTCAGAATTTATCTTCCTCTACTGAATTTCAGCATTGAAGTGTAGCATTCTTTTCAACAGACATTTTTTTAAGCGTTATTTTTGAAGGTGGTGAGTATCTGAAAGGACAAAATGACATAAAAATATCTGCATAGCTCAGCAGCCTGAATTGCTTTGCAAATTTAAAAGCGATCATCTTATAGCACTCCAAGAAAAAAGACTACAGTTTGTCAGTAGAAAATATTCAGTTAAATCAATGAAAAAAATTTCTTTAGAAAAATGGTTTAATAATCATAAGTTTAATCTTCAGACAATTTTATTTAGTTGTTTGGGTTTTTTTACAGAGAATGCCAGGAATCAGAGTAGGAATGTATCTTTTATCATTAAAAATATGAATCACTGTTTTCTTCTGTTGAGGCACCTATTTTACCTATAAAAATATAACTATCCCCAATGGTGTAAGATAAATTATACTGTGAGTCAGAACTGTAAGCATAATGAGTCAAAACCAGATTTCTGCCTGATAAGTTACTGTGAGATTTTAAAAGATGGCAGTCAAGCTCTTTTTGATCTATATATGGGTCTTAAAAATGACATTATCTAAACGGGTAACATTAAGAACTTAATTAAAATGGATGTATCAGAAAAAAAATTATTTCCTATAACAAAATCATGTGCCAGTTAACCAAGATTGCATTGTAATGTTTCAGTGAACTATAACAGTATGCACATACAATTTAGGGATTATCAGTTTTCTAGTTATTAGAAGATAGAATAATCCTTGTGAATGGCTTCTGACAACCAGTGATAGAGCAAATGTTTTAAGAGTCACATTGGATCCATGTTAAATATTATATTTATCACTCTTGCATATTTGGCACAGTCTATTTTGAATATCATTTCTGTAATTAAAATTTCATGCAGACATACCTATATTTGTGCATAAAGCCTGCAACTTATTAGACAGACATAAATTTACTTGAGCTTAGTGACTTACATAAGTGAACATGTTCCTAAATTAAACCCAGTTCCTGCTCCTTATTCCCCTCCATAACTTCCTTTCCATCATTTACTATTTGCTTGGATGGATTCTGATCAAACTTTTCCAGGTCAAAATAGATATACAGATTGAACACCACATGCCAAAAGCCAAAAACCAGTTTAATCCTTACAATTCCAGCCTCCAACAAAATACCACAATAATTTGAAGACTTTCCCTCCAAAAAGAATAAATAAATTCAGAAACTCTTCAGGAATGTGATAATTAGCCTTGAAGTAATTTTTCGATGTCTGTCTTTCACAGAGTACAGCTCCACTGGTTAGTTTTCTGCCATGTCTGCTACAATTTTTTAATTGAAAACTCTTTGTTAGTTCTGAAATGAGTTTTATAAGCACTGATGAATTGAGCAAAGAAGATTAAAATATCATTTCTATATTCTTGTAGAATAAGAAGCAATTTTTAGTGGTGTGGATGACAGAAGATATCATGATTGAATCTTGAAATAATCCCTTCTGCTACTGGTTGAATTTAAAGTCCCTAAAGTCAGGTAAGATATTAATGAGTTCTGTATCCTGGCTCAGATGTGCAAAACGTTTTGGTTCAAAAAAAGTATTATAGTCATATATGCTGACAAAAAAGAAGTTAATATTTGGAAAGAAGTTAATATTTGGACCTGTTTTCTGTGAGACAGCACATGCCAATCCAAAAATGTTAACAATAGGGAAAAAAAGTGAACTTTGATTCAGAATCTGCAAGGTTTCAAATCCATAGGCTATCTGGGAACCAAAATTAAAATGAATATACAAGTAGAAAAAATATTCTATGCAATTAAAAAATATATAAAATTAAGTTACATATCCATAAAAAAACGCGAATAGAAACTTCCATTAAGATAATTGAAATAAAAACCTTAGTCCTCTGCTCAACAGAAATAGTGAGCAAATATTATGTATTAAAACTTGTTCTATTTTAAATTTAGTTTATATGTCATGAACAACGAGAAATGAGAAAGAGTTATCTATCAACATCTTAATGGGAAAGAAAAATAAAATAAGAACAGAAAAGATAATGAAAAGAAAAAACAAATCACAACAAACCCCAAAACATCAATTACTATATAAGAGAAATGAGTGATGAATAATAAATGCTGATCTCATTATATATCAAAAAGGGCAAATGACAGCCGATTCTAGTGGAGTGAAATGATTAATAACACAATTTGAAATCACAAATACTCTGGCTGGATAAGTCAAATTATCTGGAGATGAGATGTTACAAACATATAAATGTGTGCCCTCGTGGTGGAGATAAACTAGAGACAAACGTTTCTTTCACAGTAACACATCATTGCTGCTTGTCACCATTAATTCCCTGTCGTTGTCCTTATTCCTTGCTAGGGGCATGATTAGAGGGAATAAGACAAAGACAAAGCTTACAGAGGGTTGGGCCAGTATTATCAGGCAGTACTGTAAAAAAGAAAAAAGCTGCCTTCAGCTCATCCTATTTGATCTCATAATTAGGTGCTCTGCTGTTCTGTGTCTGACAGAAATTTTCATGGGGTTCAGGTGATGGTTGGCACAAACAGCCCCCAGAGCAGCTGTGTGCACCCCTCCAGGGCTCCTCCATCCCTGTGGTCAGCTGTGGCCAGAAGGCTGTCACCATCTCCAGCTCACAGATGAGGGGAATAAAGACATCTATAATAAAGAATCTTACCTTCAAGGAGCTGAGAAGACTAATTTTTTTTTTTTTTGACATTTCTATCGATAATTCCCACTGTGGCACAAAGGTTAACAAACTCTTGCGACAATAGGGACAATATGCTCTGATGTCTAAAACAGTGGGCTGTCCTGTTCCACAGTGAAATAGCTTGCCATTAGGAAGAAGAGAGACTGATGGAATAAAACTCTATAAGAACAAACAAGTAAAACACACAAAAGTAGGTGCATCAGCTATTACTGATAGGGAAAAGACCTAAAGGAAAGCTAAAAGTCTGAGTGTTCAAGACTTAGTTTGAAATTGTAGTAATATTTTCCATCCACTAGTTCCAATACACTTCAGAAATCATTCCCTAATATGACAGAAATCTTCATTAAGTAATAAATCTTCATAATACAGTATCAGACAAAATGCTTAAGTCTATCTCATCTATTCCAGACCATTAGTGAGTTAAGGCATAACTATGTCATATCTTATATATGAGGCCTAAATAGCTGCTAAAGACCCCCAATGCTGGGCTCTCCATAAATTTCCTCCACTGCAGTGCTCCAGTGTTCTTATTACTGGAGATTTTCCCAGAATTTAAGAAAACTTCCAAGCATGAATTTGGGTCTGTTGCTCCTTCAGAGGGATAATTTTCCTCCAATTTTCAATAACCTTGTAAGTCCTTGAATGATATTATCACGTCCCCTAACATTTTCTCATCATTAATTTAACCAGCCACAATTCATGTTTATCTTTCTACCACACATTCTTACGTTGTGTTTTCTTACACTTCAGTCATTTTCATTTCTCTTTCCTATTCTACAGCTAGTCCACATTTTAATTGAAATAGGGAGCTAAAAAAATGAAGCAGAAGTTTCAACAGAATTTTCCAAAACTTAATTTTGACCTTTACAACTTATTGTCATACTGAAGTCTATGTGTGCATATGTATGTGCACATATACTTACACATATAAAGAGTATATCCTACACAACAATAAAGCTTGGAAAACTAAGAATTAACAGGCATCTTTACAGGGTCTATGCCAATTTAGGCTGTGTCCTTTACACATTTGAGAAACAAAATGCACTTGAATGGTCATAATATTACATAGACCATCATGCATTGTTATATACACCATGGATGCAGATGCATGTTGTTTATCGACCAGAAGGGGAGGGCAATGAGTTATCAGACTGGAAAAGCTAATTTTGTGGGTTTTTTGACAAAGGCTAACTCTCAGTTCAACAACCTCCTCATTTACATAAGTGCTGTCAGTTCATTAGCAGGTTATTAATAACACAGGAGTGGGAAGAAAGGTTGTAAAAATCTCAGTGAAACGTAAGAGGCTTAGCTTCTTGTTGCAAATTTATGTTAAAGTTTGACAACACTCAAAGTCACAGGTCAAAAATTATTCTAAGGAGGAGTCAGAGTTCATCTACATTACACTTAGAATAGTCTCACATGAATTAGCACAATCAAATCAGTGCAGATTTATAAGTAATGTTTACAGAATATGTATTTAAAGTAGATTAAAATCCCTCAGAACATCTTATTTTAACACTGCATATACAACATTGTGTCTCTCTGGGCATGTGAACTAATGTCAGGGATTTAAGGGATTGTGTTTGCAACAGAGTGAACCGGTACTTCATCCAGTAAATCAGGTCAACAAGAACATTACCTTTGCCCATCAGGTGTTATAATCAACCCCAAACCTGCTGTTCAGGCATCATCAACCAGCTTGTCTTGTCCAGGTGACAAGTAGGAGCCACAGTGGTACTAGAAGTTGCTGTAGCAGTCAGATGATGGGGCTGAAAAATCTTAAGCTAAAATTACACAGTTGATGTGAACCTCAGGATGTTTCTTGTCTCCTCTTGTCTAGAAGCGAACAAATTTTTTGCAATCCACTCTTTCAAATGTCAGTCCTGCTGGCAGATCCCAGCGGTTGTCCAACATCCACCTACACAGATAGAAACCTTTTTGAGTGGTTTTCAGACAGGATTTTGATGGGCTTAGGAGGGCAAAACAGATATTCAGAAAATTTTTTCAAAATGGAGAGCAACTCTTCAAAATTGAAAGCACATTACTTTGGCTTAAATAGAAAAACACAGAACTCCTCGATCAGTCGGGAGTTGTCTGTGAGCAAACTTTCAAATTTCTTTCTAATGACACTTACAAAAACTCTTTGAAGCAGAGTGTGCTGTGTTAGGATGATACAACAATATGCAGAAGGCATATATGTTAAATTATTTATTGCTCAAAATAAAACCAGAAATGGTGAAAGGAAGTCACAACTTGAGGTCTCTTACCGGGGCAGGGGTGAGGGTGTGTGTGTTGAACTTTGACGTATTTTATTTGAAATCCAACTACTGTTGTAATTTAAAATCTATAAATACTAATTGTTTTTGTGAACATTTTAATGTTGTTCACAACAGTGACAGTTAGAATAGGCACATTTTCTTTTTCTGGGAAAGAATAACATTCTACAAGGTCTTTATTTTATGACTCTCAAAGCAGTTTCCCACCAGTCAGTTCCACTAACAAATTAGGAATGGAAACTACACCATAGACAGATTTCAGTCCTGGATTTTATCTTTGCCAGGTGTCTACCTGAGTACAATAGCACCCAATCAAACCAGAACAAGAAGGCCATACAATGACAAATAAGATCTCCTATAGCTGCCCTCCTCCCAGACAGTCAATTTGCAGGCTACTACAGAATCAGCTGGCAACTACTAAGAGCTTTCTGAATAAATAGAATTGACAGCACATGATGTCACAGAATAACTTTTGAGATAATAAATTAAGGGGCATTAAGAATCAATAAAGAGTAATGGGGGGGGGGAAGCGCCTCCCTACACACACATGCTCAGTGCCTAGTTTAGTCTTCTCATTCATGTTCATGAGGCAAAGTAACATAAACTCTGTTGTCCATGAGACCTCCTGTATTATTGCAAGACTAAGTCCTAATACCTTGCTTCTTTATGTGTCTCCTCAGTCCCATAAAATATTTATTTTTGAAGTTTTGAGTGCTTTCATGTCTCAAGTTCGGCCAAGCACCCTCACATTTCTCTGGCTTATGGTATTTCGCTTTGGAAAGGCGACAGACCATCTCTGGAGAGACTGGCCTTGAGGCAGCTGCGGGCTGTCCAGGAATGGTTTGGTGTCTGTATCAGCACTCCTCCTCCTTGTGTACCAATGAGATGTTACTGCTGAATTCATGTAAAATGTGCTTTGAAATATCAATTGGAATTGATAGGAAGAGTGAAGGAGTGCTATTATGTCCCTTGTAGAGATTCATAGAGTTGCTTCCAAATTTCGTATAATGTTGGTAAGAACAACAAAAATGGTTTCTACTGGGCAAGAGTGACCTGGAGCTACCGGATCATGGGGCTGAGCCATGCAGCTGAGACCCCTCTGTCAGTGTCCTGCAGGACAGGGGAGTATCCCCCCAGCTCTGACGCTGGGTTATGTGGCAGGACACACCTGTAGCGCACACATCACACAGGGAAGTGGGGGATACACAAACAGACATGAGGAATGCTGAGGAGAGCACTTGGGAACACTCCCAAGCTGCTCATCACCAAATCCCTTGGATGAACAGGTTAATGAGCTGCAGCTGAGCCTCAGGGAGGAGAAGTTGTAGAGCAGTGGTGGTACCACACTGGCAAGAGCAACAAGAGTGTCAGCTGGGAGATGACAGCTAATGAGGGGATGTAAGATCCCTTAGTTCACAGGACAAATGAAAGCCTCTGTTTCTCTCTTGCACCTTCTCATCCCACTCACAATGTTGGCTTCAATATCTCTTCGTGTGTCTGTTTCTATGGTTACTCTGCAGTTGTACATGAACACTACTTCTTTTCAAAAAGGTGAAGAGATCCACAGTATCATCTTGGTCAGTTGTAAAAAGGATATTTGGTGTTCACTACTCCTTGCAAGAAATACTTTTCCACAGATGTGGGGAGCCTGGCATCTAAGAACACTTAAATCAAGTCAGACTAATGGTCCCTCCAGGCTGTTCATCAAGTTCTGGCAATGGCAGACAGCTGGTGCTCAGGGAGAAGGGTAGGAGCATGGCAAGAGTGCAGTGAGAATCACCAGAGTACCTCCAGCCTCCAGCAAATTGTGGTTCAGGGATCTCCTGGGCAAGGTTGAGAGTGCTGGGTGGATTTCTCTCATGTGGATTGGTTCACCTGCCTTTTGAATAAGACTTGCAGCATTTCCTGTGGCCAGGTATGTAACTTGTCTGTGTGTAGCGTGAAGGACCACCTCCTCCTGCTGAACTTGAATTCTAAAATAATCAAAGCTGTTTCCAGTGGCTCAGTGCCATCAGCCATATGCTTCCTAAAGCTCTGTGCTCTCATGCTGATTGTGAATATGGTGTTACTACATCAAAACAGATTTGAGTTCTGTCATTGTACAGTCTTTTTACATGTGGGTGCCTGAAAACATTTGGTCACAGATCTCAAGTTCTGCAAAAGGCGACTGAGGAACAGACAATACAGGAGCTAATCAAAAATACAGCTTAATTAACAAATTCAGAAACATTCCTTGTTGCAAGTCTGTAACAAAGCTAGGAAGAGACTGCAGATGCCCAGGTTTCCTCATCTGTTTTCGATGTTAGAAATAGTTGCCCTTGTTGGCAAGGAGCAACTTAGTTCAAGATCCGTGTGGGTTTAGCAGCTTGCGCTTGAAACACTTACCTCAGAATTCCTCTTTAATGCTCAGTTTTCTCTGTTTTGGGACAAAGATCCCTAAAATATTTTTCTTTTCCCCAAACAAAATATATTTTCAAAGCCAGAAACCTCTTCCAAGACTAATTCCTTTCCCCTTCTCACCCCTACCCAGCCCTCACCATACCAGTATCTCCCAGCTGCATTACTAATATATTTGGAAATAGGTCTAGTAACGTATTTAGCAAATCAAAGTAGAAGACTTCGGCTGAGAAACCTTCAGCTGCACATTTCAGTAATTCATATTTCATTCAAGTCCTACACACTTTCCCTGCCCCTTTGCTGAATGTTTCTAGAACAATCAATGCCCTGCCTCATGGAAGCCATCACGCTGAGTTTTGCTCAGCATACAATAGTACGGACTCTGGCATAGTGAGAGATGTGCTGGCTGCAGTAAGAGAAAGACCTGTTTGCCAAAATGAGTCTGCAACCAGTAAACAGCAAGTGCTAGAATTTTTGCCTAAAAATATTCTGATATTATCATGCCAGGTTGATTTTGGGATATAGGGGAAAAAATGGGGAAAAAAAAAGAAAAAAGAAAAAAAGAGAGTTAATTTTCCATTGAGTCAAAAGAGAAGTCTGAAGTTTAAGCTTTGGGAGAAACAGAAACAGACATGGTCTGTTTTAATATGCACACCTTCAGGGAACTTGGACACTGGTGCAAACATATGTTCTCAGAATCTTAATTTGCACTTCATTCCTGAATGAGAAAAAACAAACCAAATCCCCCTCCTCTTAGGTGTTAAATGCTTCCTAAACAAAGCACACATGTCCTGCTTCACTCAAGAGCTGCAATGCTGAAAGCAGCAGTGAGAGCTGAGCTGCCCTTCCCAAGAGCACCTACTGAAGTGCTCCCCTGTCTCGTGCTGTGTCTTTTTTTATTATTTTTCAACGAGACCTGGCATTTTTGTTTGACATTTGATACTTTGCAGGAGTCATTTAATAACGTGAAGCATCACAGCATGCTATTACCTTACATCCCTAACTTGTATGTTTTAATGGATTTTATTCTGCTTCTGACCACAGTAGTTTTGGGAAAACACAAAAGGTCAGAGAGGGTCATTAAAATTGGCCCCTTTGCAATGAAATATCTCATTCTTTCAGTCTACAGTGCTTCAAATACCAGACAGATATTTACTGCTCTTCATCCGTATCAGACTGTAACAGCTCAGAAAGAAACTCTCCAGTATAGAAACCAATTAGAAATAGCACATGATGGGAAGCATCCTTTTCTGCATTTTAATTTCCTAAAGGGTTAGCAGTAACCTGAGAATTTCCAAAGAGGGAACATATCAGCGTGATACCTGAAGTTTCATTACTTTTTTCATCATTCTACAGAGAATTTTTCGGCTTCAAACACTGCCAACACAAAATTACCCAATACTAAGTTTAGGTTTGGTTCTTTTGAACAACCTGGTAATACTGAATGATAAAAGAAATCCAAGCTATTAGGACATTATGTTTGAAGCACTGTAGTGTGCTCATACTGAATGTTTTCCATTGAGCTGCCCTCACACTATTACAAACCAAGTAATATATTGTGCACTTGTAGATGCATCATTATAAACCCCCATGTTTCTGAATTCTAGAGATGAAAATGAAATACTATGGTTGAATTTGCTAGAACAAGCAGGTTGATGAACAGCCAAGCTCCACTGAAGACAGATTTTTGACATGTACACAACTGAGGCTGGGAGTGCTGAAGACCCTCTCTGCTGTATGCAGATCCATTCTTTTGGACATGGAAAAAAATCTCCATAGAGCACCGGTAAACAAAGGAAGGCCTGGGAGGAAAGTCGACAGCATAGGATGTGAATTCAGATGAAACTCAACATTTGAAAATACTCATTCAACAAAGTGAAATAGGAGACAAGATTTCAGGAATGTGCAATTGATAAGCATATACAATAAAAATAGGACAAAAAGGCTAACTACAGTGACAATTTCATGGCCATAATAAAAAAAAAAAAGAAAATGTGAATTTTAACTAGTGGGAAACTTACACACTCAGGAGAAAACATGAACAGGGTAGAATCTGTAGAAATCCAGCTGGATCTGGCCTGCGGGGAAATCTCAACACCAGGAATAACCTCCAGCAAATCAGATATCTCTGACAGGAAAAGATTTGGAAAGAGGACAGACCAGGATAAGGACAGAAATAAATGCATATTTTTGCAGCCCTGATCAGATGAGTTTCAGACTAAGAGAAAGCAGCTGGTACTAACCTAAATAAGAAATCATCAGTGGTGTTGTAGAGGTACAGCAGATTGCTGCTCGAATGTTTATTTGCTTTGCAGCCATGAGCAGTAGCTGGTCATATTAATAAATTGAAGCCCTAATGGATGTCAAAACGATATCGAAGATGAACCATTCCTGGTATTATTTTTAAGGCAGACCATTCAAATCTTAAACCTTCCATGATTAGGACCATTATCCAAATATTGAGTCATATTTTCAGATGTGCATGATAAGTAATATAGAATCATAGGGGGGAAAAAAAAAAAAGACCTCCAAGTCCAATCCCATACCAAAAGAATATACAACTCATTTTCTCAATGTATCATTATTGAAACCTGAAATGTTGTCCCCATTTAGGAGAGAACTCATAAATTTCAAGCGTGAATTTGAGACCTGATGGCTGGAGACTACTACAAGATTTTGAAGTAGAACCAAGTTACTCACAGCACAGGCTAAAGGGCACCTTCCCCATCACATGTGAAAGGAGCACACTCACATTTCTGGCATTCACATTTCTGGCAGTTTTTATGATCAAGTGAAGAAATAAAAGTTTCCTGTCCTGATTCCTAGGAATGCTGTCTGAGAAGAAAGATATTCTGTGAGTGTTTAAGGTGATTATACTTATTTTCAAAGTGTCTCTTTCAAACACTTGAGAGTATTCTTGGCACCGAGGCAGAATTTAAAGTAGTGGCTCAAAAGCATCACCTACATGCATTGTTTAACATAACAGTGACTTGACAGTTTCTTTTGTAAAGGAAAGCAATTTCCTCTGCACATCTCAAGCACAATGGACACCAGTGGGGCTGGCACTGATATCTTCTGGCACTGCCCAGTATGAAAGCAGCTACAAAATACATAATTTAACAAAAAAAAACCCACCTAACTTTTAAATGCTGTATTACAATGTGGACCTTCTTTTGGTGGACAGAGATTTGCATTTGTTGTTCTATAGGAAAAACACAATTGTGTAAGCCCACGATAGTGATCCTTTGAATCTGGTTTTGGAAAACTTTTAAACTAAGAAACAGTGTGAGAAACCCAAAGCACAACAGCTTGGTTATCTTGTTGATAAGGATTTGTTTGATTTTTAATGTTGCATGAAATTATTTTTAAAAATTTATCGAATCAGTCATCTTCAAATTTTTTCACTATGCCAATACATGAGTATGATATATCCAGTCTGAAATGGTCACGGAATCATAGATTGGAATGGAAGGAACCTTAAAGATCATCTTGTTCCAACCCACTGCCATGGGCAGATACACCTTCCACTAGACCAGGTTGCTCAAAACCCCATCCAACCTGGGCTTGAGCACTTCCAGGGATGGGGATATGGCGTGTGTGTACACAGGGTTGCTCAGAAGCAGGTACATGTACCCCATGGGCACAGGTTGGGTGTATGAGTGTGCACCTTCAGTTATAAAAGCAAACCCAGCAAATCTGTGTGATTCTGTGTGTTTTGGTTCCATTATCATTGGCATTGGTGTGTATGTCGGGACTAAGTCTGGTGAAGCTTTGAGTCAAATCCAAACACAATCAATATACAACAGATTTTGGCTCAAATATTAAATAACAACAACACAGATAAATGTTGAGAGAGTAGGCTAGGAGCTCTTGTAGGATTACAAGGTAATTTTTCATTGCCTCAGAAGCTCAGTTAATTAGTACCTGGAAACCTTTAAAAAACACTTCAGATCAGAGCTGGTTTGGATACAATTTCTGGCCCTTTGTTACTGGCCAAAAATGTGCATAAACATAATATTTGGAATACATCTGTAGAGAGAGCTTGGAAAGATGGAAAAGAGATTTTTAAAGTCTGAGGCAAGTTGTTTTTAAGTTAGATAATCAGACTTCAAAGGCAAATTTAATTGCATGAAGAGGCAAATACTTTTAAATTGAATTGTAAAACACTCGCTCAGCAACACCAAGTACAGGATTAGATTATTTTAAAATATCTTGTACAGTCTAAAAAAAGAAAAAAAACCACTTCAATTTTTCATCACAGAGGCAGAGGTGACAGAGCCAAGCCTGGGGAGGAAGCCCTGACTCCAGACTGGCACCATGAACAGCAAAGTACAACTGACCTACTTGTGCCATTTCCAGTAATTAAGTAGCACATCTGTCCTTCAAATGATGCACAGTGATAAACAGTAAATCTGGAGAGAGTCATGTCTTTGTTAGACGAGTCAGTCTGCAGAAAGACTCATTACATGACTCAATTCTTTTAACTTTTAAGTAGACAGGAATTAGGGCATTTGCAGGGTGCTGCAGGCACCTCCTAAGCATGACCAGGACCAGGTACATCCATAGCATTCATCCCTCTGTCCAGGAACTGGTTTTCCAACCTTGGTTGCATAGTTCATTTTATCTCAAATTACAGTAGGCTGAGCCATTCCAGCTCCCTATGCCAGTGAGGAACTGAAGGCACAGAGAGGGCAATGCTCCTGGAAATGCAATACCTTTCCTAGGTATTCTGTATGATAAAATTGAAGCAGATATTCCCATTTATTATTTATATCATGTTACTCTTTCAGGCACCAGTCAACATTCACTGTCTTTACCCAGCACAAGCACCTCTTGTCCTACAGACCTGGAAATTTAAGCAGGTCAAGAACTTTTGCACAAAAATCATTTACTCTCTTGAAAACTGTTTTAACATCACTGAAATTTTTAATGAATTCAAGTCAAATCTGTCAGAGAGCCTGAATCAGATAGACATTTCAAACATTTTAAAAGGATCTTTTCCATTTGCAAAACCTGTTTCAATACATGGCTCGACAAAAGACTGTTTCAGTTTGAAATTTGTTTAAATTGAATTGTAGTAATGGTCCTTAAAATTTCCTAAATATCAATGTTTTATCTTTTTCCAATTAATAATTCAGCTCAGCTGAAAAGATCTAGGTATTCCAACTGCAGAGGTTTGGGGTTTTTGATGTGGACGAATTTTATTTTTAAGAAACAGATTTGATGGAATTGCAGGGAAAGAAGCACCAGACAACAGAACTGCTTCCCCTGTCACTCTACTAAGGTGTATATGCTATTGAAGACAAAAAAAAAGTAAAGTATTGGACTTTTTTTTCAAGATTTATTTTCTTCCTTGAAGGTTGCCCACAAAAGTTCCATCCTGCCTGCATTTATATATGAAAATACCTTGAAGACCAGGAGCATTCCTATTAATCTATCAATTACCAGAGCACTTTGAGGCAAACCCAAGTGCTCTGGAAAGATGAATAGACACATTCTCAGGAGTTTCTTCTTTGGTGAACAGTGTGAATAACTCCTTTCAATTTGAGATTGTATTTCTTTTATCCCTCTCCTATGCTTTCTCTAACAACTTTGGAAAAATCAGAGTGTGATCCAGGAAAACAAATAAGCAGATATAGCTAATTTTAATTTAACTAGTATACTGACTGACTGCCTAAACCCTGAGGTTATTTGAATTTGGTAAGAAAAAAAAAATTTAGATATAATAGCTATTAAATAAAAGTTGGATACAGGAGAGAAGTGTAAGAGATTGTGAAGTAAACCTTAGAAATCAGATAACATCTTTGCTTTCCTCAATTTGCAACTAAAGAATATGCTGCTTTTCAGAAACAATAAGATGAGGGAAGGAAAAAATGAAAATAAGAGAAAGTTAATGAAAATATGTAAAAGGGAAGAAACTGAGAAAATTTCTGGTGTGTACAATAGAGCAAAGATTTAACTAAGGAAGGAAAGTTTACCCTTCCTCAGAAAGGTGAAAATATCCCTTGGACCAATAGTTTCACCTAATTTTTATTACCCACCCACATACCTAACTAAACTGCTTGTAAAAGAAATATTTTCTAAATAGAACACTGTCAGTCTGGTTTTTAAAAACGATGTGGTGAGTTTCTGCAATAAATACATCACAAAATACCCTACAAAATATACTTATTTGAGAAAGCAGGGAGTTGTTAAAGTAGTCTATGATGCCACTACTACTTACATTAGGCCAAAACTCATGCTAATGGTAAGAATTGATAACAGAAGACACATACATGTGTAATATATGCATGAAAAGTTTAGGGCTTTATTATTATTTGAAGAAAAAATTATTGTCTTGATGAGGAGTTAGAAATATGACCAACGCCGTGCTATCTTCTGAAAGAATGCCACAAACCTTAGGTAAAAACTACATCACTGTGAGTTAACATCCCATCTTTGTAATACAACAATACACACTTTAAAAAATTTAAAATAACTTTTTTTTTCTCTAACTCAGCCATCTGTAATTACTGTTACACAAACTTTTCCATAAGGACAGGAAGTGTAATCTCCACAGCAAAAGGATTCTCACCTGTTGCTGGATGAACTCTTCCTATGCCCATCACGTTGAGCACTGTGAGCCAGTCTAAGTTTCCATCTGCTAAATAACTTGGAATTGGTAAATCCCACTGCAGGAACAAGGGGCCCAAGGGAGCCATTTCCCTCATGGAAGAGATAAGGATGTCTAACATTACAGCTAAAACTACTGAAAAGGAGCTCAGAATTTTCTCATAACCAATACGCTTTTTAAAAAGCGGTTACCAACCAAGAGACAGAGGAGATTTTCTGATACACACTCAGGCATCTTAATGTTCACATTAACAGCAATTCACCTTAACACAATTCCTCAGTCTGGATGTGTCACAGACTGAAAGGAATAGGCTATATTCAGTATATTCTTTATGTGGGAGCTCAAGGAGAACTTCACTGATTCTTGCAATAAAACACTGTCAGAAGGAGCAGTGCTGGGGCTGGTGGATTCTCAACACTGTGAGAGACCCCTGGAAGCCCTTCTTAATGGAAAACATATTGTTATTTCAGAGCACCAATTACCCCTCACCCCACATGACTTACAGCAGGGACCTGAGACAGGAAGAGATCATTCAGGCATTCAGACTTCACAATCCTTTTCTGGGATCAATTGACCTTCAGGCTCATAACTTACTATCCACCCAAACAGACTACAGTGCAACATCCATCTCACTGTAAATCTAGCTGTGCCATATGTAATTCCTTTTTTACTACAACACACAGTCATAGTCATCCTTATCATCAGGAAAAGTGATACACAGCTTATTGAAGTGTTAAAAAAATATCCAGAGATTACTGTGCAGCAATATCAGAGCATGAAAGAGATTTAAGATTGCTTTGCTTAAGCTTTATGAAAGGCAGACAACAATAACAACAAAGGGGTGGGGGGGGGACACACCTCCTCTCATGGTGTTTTCTCAAGTGACACTTGAAATACTGGAACTCTTACACTTATCTAGAACAGACCAAACACTGAATGTGTAAAAATCACTGTAGTTCTGAGGTAAAAAGACCCCTGCAGAATGACACCAGCTGTATGGAGATCTCACTGTAGCTAACATTACCACTACACCAGGCACAAACAAGGAATTCACTCAAGTACATGCTGATTGCTGTAGATAGTACTGCTTTATAAAAGCACAAAGCAGTAGTAAAATCACCTAATCCGCATTGGCAATGAATACTGAAGCTGAAAACTAACATGATAAGGGAGAAAGAAACAAAGAAGAATATCTGTAACTTCTCTACAAAAGCTACGTTTTAGTACAAATGCACCCCATGTCTTAGAGAAGAATTAAAAGAGTGAAGTCCTTTGACCAGTCTACCCAGGAAGATTAGGCAATGCAGTGTTTCCTTCTGGCCTTGGAGTCTCCGAAAATGTCAATTAAGTTAGGCAGGTCTTGGGTCAAGTCCCAGGAGGACTGTGGTGTCCTGATAGTTATTTGTTGTAATACTCATGAAGAAGTCAATTGTAGCTTTTTGCAGAGAAATTCCTAACAAGAAAACTTAAGAAGTATAACTTCTGGCATAATCTGAACATTTGAATGTCAGGCTCTAAGGATACAATAGACACACTGAGAATCAGAAACATTTCTCTGTTCCCAAATTTTGCAGACATTTTCATGAATTTCTAAAATTCATCAGATCCTCTGGCTACAAACTTCTGCTGATCATCTCTGAAAACCTGGGCAGTTAGCAATTGTTTTGTTGTATTTAAGAGCAATAAATATACTTTGCTTCTTCTACTACTTATTCTTTCTGTTTAACCCAGAAAAATAATAAACACAGCTTTTAGTCACCCGAATGTATGAATTTCAACTGGTACTATGAAGTAGCAGATGGCAGGAAAAGAATGAAGGAAACAGCAGCGTTCCTTACATACAGCTCTAGCAACAAATGAGATCACATGCTTTCTGCTCATCAACAAAGAAGAGTCAGCTGCAGAACAGTGTAAAATCCATCATATCCTACTAAATAAAACCTTCACTGAAAGGGTGGAGGAAAGATTAGAGGAGCTTCTATTATGGACTTTATAATGGACTATATAATTCTTCACTCTTCCGATTGAAGAGTACAATTCCTAATATTTCCTTCATTTATGTGATCAGACAGCGAGGCCTAAAATCAGTAACAAAAATGATCTGCTTCAATGGGATTATTTCCACAAAGGAGGGTTTGCAGAACAAGAGCTTAAGCAGCCCACTCATGTGGTGTTCCCTGAGAGTCTTCAGGGAAATCTTCAGAGAGAGGTTTTTTGCAAGAGCTGTGTAAATTTATTTAAGAGGATGGGTCAGACACTCAGCTGATGCAATTCAAAACAGTGTTGTTGGTATTAGCTATTCTCTACAGTTTTCCCTGTAAAGATCTGACCTGTAGAACCAGCTGTATATTAACATTATCTTTTTTTTGCTTCCACAACTGATAGGTTTAATAAGCAGCCATCTCTTTTCAGTGTTCCTGCTATGAAACAAAACAGAAATATAGTCTGTAATAATAGCAAGGTCGACATGTACTGCTAAGAAAGAGAAGAGCATTTCACCAGAGAATGGAAAGGATGCTAAATATTTTAAGAATCTGCTGCTTAAATAAAAAGAAACCTCCTGTGCATTAAAAATACGTTTATTGATCCTCTTCAGGATTCAACAGAAATACTTCCAACAAAAGAAAACTTAAAAGAACTTGTCTGTTGCCAAAATGGGTAGGTTTATAGGACTGTCTTTGGTAAATGTAGCAGAAATAAAGAAAAATAAGTAAGAAAAGGGTTTGAATACTTCCTTTTTGTTCAATATTTAACCCAAATTACAATTTAAGCATTGTCAGTGAACGGAGGGAATTAAAAAAAGATAAAAAGAAAAAAGGTTTGTTGCTTTAGACATCCCAGCTAATTTATACAGATAGAATTGTTAAAAAGAATAAATTAAAAAGACCCCTTCTGTCATCACTTGACAGAAACAGAAATCATATTCTTTACTCTCAGTGTACTATTCTTATCTTTCCTCTCCTTCCCTTAGTGAACATGAGTCAGAAATTACCACTAGTAAAACAACCCCATAAACCCTTTGAAGTCTCAAAGAAAAAGAACCTGTTTTTATTTCTGCTAAAATGGATTCTGGAGTGAATTCACCCCCAAACTTTCCTCCTACACCCAAATAAACCTCATAACACGAAGCACCGACCTTCCTCAGCACATCACATTTGCTCCATTTCTTTAATGTCTTTTTTTACCTTTGTAGTTCTGGGTTGTAACTTTCACAAGAGACAAAGAGACAACTCAGTTTTGGGAAGAATGAAGAACTCTGCTTTTGGTACTATTTAAAAAATAATTGTAATGATTTACTCAGTATCAGACTTAGAACCTGCACTGCAAATATGAGTCCAATCTGGGAAATTGGTAGGCACATCTTTAATGTGTATGGCCAACCCAGACTCCAGACTTTGATCACAAGGCGTGGATGGGAGTTGAGGAACTCTAATTTTTGTCTAGCACACTTCTATGGAAAAGCCCTCTGGTGCCTTGAAGAGCCAAATCAGTACACGTCCTGTATTTATGCTCCCAATCTTTCTTGTCCTTGTATATCTGTATATACCCTTCAGTTAGAAAATGTCAAGGCACATATAATCTGAAATGAATACTGATTCCAAATGACCCGTAAAAAGAGTTGGCTTTTCATTATGGACACCATCAGTCTGGGAGGCCCAGCAGACACAGGGGACCACAAGCCACAGAACTGAGACCTGACAACTGATGTATGAAGGAGAAGAGATGAAAGGTCTTGACACACAGCAATGGAAACCAGACTGGGCTCCTATTCTTAGCACCTCATTTAATCTGCCAAGGATTCTCACTAAAGGGAATAAGGCTCTTTGAAGCAGATTAATATTCTTGGATCAGTAGCCCTGAGTAGGGGATGCTACATAAAAAAGCATGCCAAGAATATTGAAACCTTGTGTACATGAACTTGCTAGCAGTATCTGCCCTCACCTACTTGTGTTGTGAAGCACTGAAAACAATGGAAAGAACAGGCCAGCTAAGTAGCACCAGGCACAGTTACTAGTAGTGACTGCATGACAGAGACTCACAGGTTCAAATTGTTCCTTCCTAATTTTTTTTGTCATATGAATAACAAAAATCCAAGTGTTATGAAATTTTTAAACTAGGGAATTACAGCCAAGATTCTATTCTTCACTATTATATCACATATAACCAAAAACTATTGTACCATATGAGGCCAAATTTGACTTTAAGAGTCAGCACCAACCAATTTCTTCCACAGATGGTGCCTGCAAGACACACTCTCTTACATGTCCGTACTGAAAAGTAATCTATATTCAATTTGGCTATCCAAGGAGATTACTCACCACCACAACATTCCAGATTTTATTGATACATTGTGATAACCATTTGTTTTAAAACTGATTTTGATTTCTTGTAACATTAATCCATTAATTAATTACTTAAATTTGATCTGTGAGTATATCAGGGATAAAAACAAAAGCTTTAAAAACTAAATATAAAAGGAGACAAATCTAAGACAAATATAATTTAGGTAATTAAAATCCAAAAAGGACCACCCAGGTATTTCTAACCCTGTTCATATTTTATATCTTCCAAGGTCTACATATATAAAACTGATGCAGAAACCATACAGTAATTACTGAAGTTACTAATTAAAATGCAGAACTATATGAAAGGGAAGCATGGAAAACATTTCTGACATCTAAAGACAGGGTAAAGTTTTATAAAGAAATGAGTTTGCAGATCAATGGCTGAAAGACCGGCATAAATTAACATTCTTGTGTCAAGTATCTGGAGCAACTGAACTTATCTTTTAGCAACCAAAGCTAAAACTTTGGAACAGTTATTTTTGCTTTCAGCAGAACAAGTGCTTTCCATAAAATGAAATATTCATTAAAAGTGTGGTTATAAAAATAGGTAATTTATCACTGCAATCATAAACACCAAGGGCCAGGAGATGTATCCATATCACAGGGAGGGTAAAGCATATTCTAGCACACTGTTTTCCCCCAGGACATATTGATATGTCCTGAAAATCCCTCCAGGCATGCAGGACATGTGCTCTCTGCTTGCCAAATGGACCAGGTCAGCAGTAGGAAAAATACAGCGGAGAAAACATAAGAAAATTTTTTTCATTACATATTATGTTTCTCAAAAACTCTCTCACAATATCTCTTTCTAAGCTTTTGATATGTTTGCTTCAACACTGTGCAAGTGCATTTAGCATTCTCATAAATAGGGGAATTGCTTTGGTTTGCCCACCAACATGTTAAAACCCTGTAAATTCTCCCAGAAAAGTGAATTGGATGAGGCAAGATGCCAGGGGAAGACCAAGTTGATTTTGCATGTTTCCCAGCAGTTCAGCTCGGACAAGAGCTTTGCTGGAAGATAAAGATTTAGCCATTCCTAATTGATTGGCAGTATTATGAAGGCTACAAGTGTTGGAACTCAGCAGGAACCATCATAAATTTTGCTAGTTGTCTAAACTGGGATTAAGATCAGGTCTTAGAGGGGCGTGGGAAGAGTGTAAGGTAGTCAGGGCATTAATCCTGACAGAAAAACCTCAAGACAAAGTTTGAAATAGAGTTTTCTTTATGAATCTTACATTATTTTCTTTCCTTTATGGAAAGGCAATGCACTAGAGAGGTGTTTGTCAAATAATGTTTGTGTGTGTACAGAAATATTGGTTTCACATATTTAAATTGAAAGGAAGAAAATATTTCACTTGGCTGAAAGAGAGCAAGTGAGAGAGGGAGGAATATGGCACTCATTAAGGTAAAATGAAGTATTTAACATCTTTCATAATAAGTGAATTGTCATATCTAAAGTCTTCAGCTCAAGTGCAAAACATATGAATCTATTTTTAATTTACTGGCTTTATGAATTTTACAACATAACCTGGAAAGGCAAGAGGAAGTAGGTGGAGGGGTGGAAGCTACAGAATTAACAGAATAAAATATTAATATGTAGGTACATAGAAAACTGTAAATGTAAAATTAAAATATAATTAAAAAAAAAAACACAAAAAACTACGCAGCCTGTGGAAAATATGTGGGAAAGAAACAATTTAATGATGCTAAGCAAATAACACTATGTTTCCTTTGCTTGATATGATGGTTTGGGTTTATAACTAATGGTTTTTCAAGTGTTCTCTTAAGGCAATTGGCAAATGATAGAAATGAGATTCACTAAGGTTTCAAAGAAATGCTCCAAGCACTTTAAACTTCATACAAGGCCTTCAAATGATCCCATGAAGTGTTGCACCTAAATACATGCTGGCTTAGCCCTCAACAAGCTGATATAAAATCTCTGGGAAAGAAGGAATCATACTCCAAGTCTCCAAAATCAAAGATCATTACATGTGCTTCTCCTGGTCAAGGTCCTGTGACTGAGAAGGACGAGAATTTTGGTTCCTCTGTATTATTTCAGAGTTGAGATCAGCAGGAGAGTTGGGAGGACAGGATGAAATTTTCTTACAAGACTGATTTCTGCTGAAAACATTTATTCCAAGTTTAAAGTTATGAAATTCCTAATGTTTCACTGATTTATATGCAGATAGTACAAAGATATTGTCTATGATTTTATCTAAGAGATAAAATACTTTTTCTTTTTTTTTTTAACAGCCATTATTACTTACTTATCCATAGATCAGTTTGAATTTTTCTGAGCAAAGGCTCCCTGGTATGAAAGGAAAAGACTAATGAAAATATTTTTAAAAAAACAATAAAATTATCTATGTTGGTAAAATTAGCATAAACACTGCATTGTTTTTCTCCAATTAACATGGCAAATACTATCTGTAAAAATGGGTAGAAAATGTGAAAATAAAAAAAAAATTTCTAAACACTAACTTCTTATTTTAATGTTATAACACTGTTACTAGAGGAAAACTACCTCACTCTCCATGAAAACATGAAGTAGAATTTCCAGCTGGAAAAGATATATAATTTAATACGGCCCCTATGTTTTGGGGGGTTGTACAATGCCTGCAGAACAACATTTTGCCACTTGTGCTTTTTCTAGTGTCCTGCAATAATATGAATCGATTATAAGAGTTTGTTATATGGGAAGAGGGAAGAGAGATCTGTGTTAAGCAAGTCCCAAGGGATCAAATCCAGCCCAGTGTAAATTTGTGTCTCTGCTGTTGCCATGATGAGTAACGGGACAGACCCTCAGTGACCCCAAAGTGTAGTTTCTATGAATCCGTGGAGTTGTGTTGGTTTTCAACCACTGTATCCCAAAAACATCTGCCTGATTTATGTTCACTGATGTGAGTCATCCTGGGCTTAGAAATGTTTCTGGGTGTGAGGAATGGCATTTCAAACATGAGCACATTAGTTATGGTCTCTTAGGAAAAGAGAGAAACTTCTCAGGGTATACACATGGGGTTATCACTATAATTTAGCACTATTCTCTTCCCTTCAACCTAAGTACCTAGAATTTCCTTCTACAGGAGAAGAAGAATTTTCTACAGGTAATGAGAAAGGAGAGAGATTTTTTTAATTGTGTTAAAAGGATCTGTAACAGTCTGGTTCTTGTTTTCTATTTTACTTGGTGACAATTGAAGATAAAGCCATCATTGTGACTGAGAATTTCAGAGCATAAAAAGTACTTAAAAATAGGGGGAAATGAGTAATTAAATCAACTCATTATTCAGTAAATATACACTAAGCTCTTCAACTTCAAGGCCTATAATACTTCTACTGTCATATTTGATATGATCAGTAACTTATTGAGTGCACATAGCTTTCATTACTGTAAAGTAGAATAAACTTCATTGTGTCTAAATACTAATTTAATGAAACACTTGTTGAAGCTACTGAATTAATGTCTAAGACTTTTAAAGATTACCTTTTAATAACTATAAGCTCAAGAGGATTTAAAAAATCCTATATCCTTCTCTCTATTGTGTGCAAACAGACAAAACCAGAAAGGTGAATAAACACAGAAGACCTAACTTCAAAAATAAAATTACTGAAGGTGTCCATTGTACTCTTAAAAATTCCTGTGAAAATAATCTTGTTCAATTCAAAAGTCCTACAAATTTACTAATATTCTGCATAATTTTTCTAGCATTGACAACAATGATAGAAGACATCAAATAGTATACAAGCAGAGCCTCCTTGGGAAGAGAACAGTGATGGAAACCACAAAGCAGACAATGAATGCCTTTAAAAATATGTTACACTCCTTTTTCTTGATATAAGTAATTTAATGCAAACCAGAATCAGACAAATGGTTTAGGTTTTTGTGTTGGTTTCAATGATACACTTGTGTGGCAAAAAAAAAATTGAGGTGTTTCCTGGCACCTCTGCAGGGGAAGCCCAGCAGGGAAACCTATTAACATTGAAGACCCTGCCAAAATGCTGCTGGACTTTAAAGAGACCCAGGTTTCAGAGTAGATTTGGAGCTTTACAAATGTTTCTGGAGAAAAAGTTGTCTATCATAAGCCAATGTGAAGACTTACTACTATAAAGCTTTCATTTTATTATTCACAACAATAAAACTATTCCTTTTCTGCATATTTCAGGGTTTGATCAGTGTTAACACCATTAGAATCTCCACTTATACAAGGGAAATGAACTTGTACCCACCTACCCCAGCAAGCGATGCCCTCATCCTCCATGGTCTGCCCTGCTTCACACATTGCAATTATAGTAATAAAAGCCTCCACCTGCTTCCTCTTCTTAACTGGATGGAAAAAGAAAAACAGACATGGACTGAACTTAAGTGAACTAAAATTAACCTAATAGTCCCAGTAATTTATTCAATGGCAGGTGGTCTGGCTGCCTCTTTCTACACTTTCCAACTGGAAGCTTGTGTCCTGATCGTAACAAGTATTTCTAAAGCTCTTTACTATCTCAGGGAGAGGGAAATGAAGGTCACTGTTAAGTAGTAATGGAAAAGGAGTTTCAAAAGCACTGAGCACTGGAGTGAACTCTGATTCTAATCTGTGTACTGAAAATGCTATCATTAATTTCAACAAGACCAGTGCAAAATATCTTGGAAAATCTGATGCAAACATGTTTCTTATATTTAGAAGTATTGACTGGTTGGTTGTTTTTTCTGATTTTTTTTTTTTTCTGCTACTATGCTGCCCCTTGTGGGGCACATTTTCTATGTGCCTCTTGTCTTCAACAAGACTTTAAAAAAATCAAAGATTACAAAGAAAGCTGAAACATGTCTTGAGGGCATCAGGATGGAGGAAAGCATTTTCATATCAGCAATATTATTTTTATAAGGTTCAACTTAAGAGCTACAAAATATGCTGGAAGGGACAGCCTGTGGAGATCTGATGTTCAAATAAAAACCTTTTTATTTTGACTGAAGCATGATATGCTGGTATCTAATCTTTATCAGCAGTTTTATCACAAAATGAACATAAAGCTGCTGAAGGTACATCTACTAATTGCTTTTCAACAAATAATGCCTTTGGGAAGGGCATAAACAACAGCTTTATCATCAGCACTGCCTGGAGTTTGGTACCAGATTCACCTAAAGATGGATAAAGTGACCCATGCTGGGTCCTCCTGTGTCAATGGCTGTGGGTGACCTATGCTGGGATAGGAACACCCTGAGGGAATGTACTACCTGCACAGTGCTTCCTGTAAGGTCTATCCTGCTGAGACCAAAGGGATGATTAACCATAAACCATTTTTCCTTTTCATGAACCATCTTCAGATATGCCTAGAAAAAACAGAGCAGCCTTCTGCACTCAAAATTATGCCATGCTGTTCGCACTCCTAATGTGGGAAACCAATGGCTCAATACAAGTATGCAAGTCTGAATCTAAATCAAGGCAAAGAAATTTTTTTGAAATACCTACTTTCATGTTCCCCTTTCTCTTTTAGGAATCTATGAAGTACTAAGGAGAATTTGTATCCTGTCTTTGCTGCATATGGACAACAGCAGCAGTAATTCATACCGTCCTCTGAAGACTATACATTTTTGTGGTAGGGCTGCAGTCTCAGTGAAGTAGGGGGGAAAAAAAGTCTCTGCATGTCAGAAGGTAGAACAGAAATATTTGACTCAATGTGATCAAACTTTGGAACAGCAATCCATTAGTTGTGACAGAGTAGTCCTTGTCCCAGAAAAGTAATTATACATTGGATTCAGCAGTTTTATGAAAAAGAAAGGCATCTTCCATTAGTTAACTAGTACATTTTAGCAACTGCATGTCAATTTAAATCCATTCTGCTTTTGAAATAAACCATTTTTCGTTTTTGCCCCAGTTAAAGAAATAAGATGCAGTCTGAAAATTTTTCTTGATATTATTTCCCTTTCTTTCACTATCTTTCTCTGCATGGTGTTTTTTCTTGAGGATTTCAGGATTTCAAGAGGGATCAAGTTTTTGTTTATTGAAAAGGAATAACCTAAAAGCAAGCTCAAATTTTGATATCTCGATCTTTAAAGGAAGTCAGAGGAGCACTCTGCCTGAAGAGCAACTCTCCAAGTTGCCTGTGCAGATCACAAGTTACACCTGAGGTATATGCTAAGTACAGAAGCAAGATGAAGAAGTCCCTATCAATAATAATAAAAAGGTAAAAAAAATTAAAATATTTCTGGAATTCAAAAATTTACTTCAGGAAAGTCATTAATATGGGAATTCAATAAAATGATAAGAAAAAATACAGAATTTTGACTTATGTTCCATTTTCTGCAAACAGCTATTTTCCCCACCTTTTGGAAAAGTTAAACTTAAATTAGTAAAAGAAAAAAAGTCAAAATAGTCAAATATATTATTCTTAATTCCTAAAAAATCTCCATTTTCTTAGATTTGTTTCAGTATCTTGGTATTGAGCATACATAGAACACTTCGGCTGTTATAGAACAGGTTATTTAACAATGGCAGTAACAGAAGAGACAGGCATGGAATTCTGAGCTTACATCATCCAAACTGTTTCTCTTTAATTTACACCTAAACCTGAAAGCATGCAGACTCTGTTTGAGACCACACTTACTAGAAGCCGCACCTTTTATTCCACCTACTTGCAGGAAGGCAACTTTTTTCATTCCTTTCGTCTCAGCTCCTCTCATTGCCTGCAATCCCCTTTTCCATTTAGTCTTCAGCTTTCCATCCTTTGCAGTTATCACCTTTATCTTTCCTCTCCTACTTTTGTCCTTACAGAGCAGACCCAGCAAACTAAAACAAAAAATGTTTCAGATAAATACATAAAAATCATGGAACAAGATGCTTTCCTGACAGTCCCCTTTTCCCTGTGTTTTGTTTCTCCTCTTTAGGCTATAAACTCCTCAGAGTTTATTAAGTTGTAATCTTTCAACCTACAAGAATTTTCACTTCATCCCAATGCCAACAGCAAGTAATGAAATTTAGGGAGGTAGTAATTAGTGCTGTGATAACATACAGTAGCAAGGAAAGTTGTATATAAACACATCAGAAGTATTTGTATTAGAAGTTTTGGAGGAAAGAAAGCTATATTTGTTCTGTATTTAGCTAATTTCTGCTAATATTTTTAGGGTACTTTTGACTGTGAAGTATAAAACAGCACTAAGGAAGGCAATATTATCCACTGCAGCATCCAGGGAATAGAAAACATCATATGGACGATGCATCTGTATCAATATATATCTGATTCAGAAGAAGCAACTAGGTTTAGGAAGTGTTTATATTCATGCCTTCCTTAAAAACCTGAGTTTTGGAGACATTTGCAAGTCAAATCTATGTCTTATAAATGTAGTTAAAACATAGGTCATAGTCAGGCTTTCAGGATAAAGAGATGTAATTAGAAAAATGTAGGCAGAGGTAACCTGAAAGTAATTACAGATAAATAAAATCTGGTCAGTATCTGGGGGTTGAGTTCTGTATTCATTGGGATAATTAGAGAAAAACTTGAATCACTGACCAAGCAGAAGAAAAGTTTCTGGAATCCCAGTACAGCACCAGCAACAAGTAAGTAGCTGCATTCAAGTGTAGTCATTATTCATTGGTGTGAAGAAGTATTGGAGACTTGGAACTAATACATTAATAACAGAAACCCTCACTCATTTGCATGGAAAACAAGAAGTCTATGAATGTTTATGTGAAATTGTTTACTACATTTACTTATTTTAAAGCAAAAAATAAAAAATCCAAAAAATCCAAAACTCAAAAGAACTTTTAACTATCAATTCCATCAGACTTAATAATTTCACATGTACACAAAAGCATTCAAAGCCAGTCAGAACTTTGTATGCTTCCCTTGATATTATTTTTATAGTATTATTATAGTATTGTTATAGTATAGTATTTTTATAGTATTATTACTACTATATTGACTGTTTGGACAGTAAAAATCTCAGCATTAAGAAGCCTTGTTATAATCAGATTTAACACCAGAACTGCCCCTATTTAAGGAGTTATAACAACAGACAGTCTTATTGAAGATAACAGAGGAAAACTTCAGGAACTCCTTGGAAATCTAGGCTTCATCTCAAGCCTCATGAATCTGTTTGTCATCTTACAGGTGGAAGCTGGAATGTTTGCCACAGTCAAATGGCAGCTGTTCATATTCTCAACATGATCTGATATTAGTCAACCTTAAATACTTCCAAAATTATTGTACTAAATTTGTGTTCAAGTTTAAATTCTATTTAAATTATCTTCTGCTGACTGGTCCTCCACACAAACATTACCTCAGACAATGAAACAGTTGAGTTGCCATACCTGTTTTGCCTGTGACTTCATGAATAAGGTTTGATAAATATCCAGTACCACACTCTATGGGTTATTATTTGTCAAAAGGTATGGTTCAATTAATTTAAATATATTTTCATTTTAAGGTCTTTTTCTCAGTTGGGATAAACAAAGAGAAATAATAGCATGTAATAATATTGGCTTATTAACACTGGCACATCCCACACACTCCAACCATCTTGCTTCCCACTACTTTCAATCTTCATTGTGAGTGGAAAGGACAGGGCAGAATTCAATCTGCTCCATATAAAATTAGATAAATTGCCATGCATTTTTAAGCTCCCATTGCTCCAACACAATCTGTGTAATACTGACCTCATATCTCTGGACATGAGAAAATCCTGCTTCGCCAGCTCATGGGCTTCTCATTCCCTGGCACAGATCTGAAAAAAACTTAACTATAATTTCCCCTATGCATTTACACATTTTCCTTGGCATAGATTTCTGCAGCACAGCACCAGGTCAGATTTGGATCTCTCTTCAAATTCCATTATCCTGTTCTTGTCACAACAGATAAAGAATAACCCAGCCCTTTGACCTACTCAGTGCTAGTTGCTCTGCTAACAATAAAATGCTTCTGTGGTGTATTCTTCTTAATCTATTTCTGAACCTGTGGTGCTATGATCCAGTAGGATATACAGGTTTTGAACACCAGAATCTACTTTTTTGTGCGAAAGGGTAAACAACAGTGTCCTCCAGCTGGGTCCAAGTGTCATGTAAATATTCCTCACATGAAGTAAAAAACAGAGTTCAGGTTTATGTACAGGATTACAGCAAAAGTCTCCCTGTATTTTCTCTTTGGCTGGCCTGAGTAGGAAGTGAAATTGGTTATGGTTCACTTAAAAATAATTTTACTGAGTAAAACTGTGATATTAACAGGGGCAGACAGGATAAAAAAGAGTAGAAATTGCCATTTCAACATTTGCTGTATTGCAGTATAATCATTTTTGATTGGCTTAACCTCTCTGTTCCAGAAGGCTAACCCCAGTGATCCTCTTTAACAACATTCCTGTGCTTTTAAGTTTAAACTGTGACTTTTCTAAACAACATCATGATTTATGATAGGGTTTTTTACTGAAACATAGCATCAAGCATAGCGTTCCTGTGTACTGTCCCATATTGATGAATCATGATTGCTGAAGTACATGATAGTATTATTCTGGGAAGACAGGAAGGAACTAGGCCATCAGTATATATTTTCCTTGAAGGAATCACACAATTTCTGTTGCAAATTCACAGCTTCTGCAGGTTGGGTAGAAACACAAACCCCCTCCTTTTCCTGCCCTCTGTTCAGTTCTGGGCCCCTCACTACACGAAAGACATTGAGGTGCTGAAGCATGTCCAGAAAAGGATTGGTGAAGGGTCTGGAGCACAAGTCCTGTGAGGAGCAATTGAGAGACCTGGGGGTGTTTACCCTAGAGACAAGGAGGCTCAGGGTGGATTTCATTGCTCTACAGCTACATGAAAGGAGGTTGTAACCATGTGGGGGTCAGCCTTATCTCTCAAGTTACAAGTGATAGGAACAAGAAAAAGTGACCTCAAGCCTCAGAGGAGGTTTAGATTCAACATTAGGCAAAATTTCTTCCCTGAAACGATTGTCAAGCATTGGCACGGATTGCCCAGAGAAGGGGTGGAGTCACCAACCCTGGAGGTATTTAAAAGACACGTAGATGTTGCACCTGGGGACATGATTTAGTGGTGGGCTTGGCAGTGGTGTGTTAACAGCTGGACTTGATGATCCTAAAGGTCTTTTCCAACCTAAATGATTCTATGATTCTGTTTTATGTTTCCTCTTTCCCAAACTGCTTAGACTCCGCCTCAAAGTTCCCTGGCAATGCCTCCTCTCTGCTGTTGGGGAAGAAGCATTTAGAGAATCAAACCATGGAAGTTTTAGGTCCGTTTAGGTCCAGAGATCGAGCACATCAACCTTAAACTTACTAATGATCTCTTACATTAATTTTATATATTTCTGCTTTTTCTTCCTGCATACTTATGGTATTTCAAACACATGATCACTTCCCAAACATTCTAAAAAACAGGAATAGTTTTAGAAGGTTTTTGAAGTTCATAGTTTTCTTCCTAGCTCACACTTCTTTTAGTTTCTTAGATCTCATGCCACTTTTTCTGTAAGGACATTAAAAAAGTAGATTCTCTTTCTTCTCATCACTAGTTAACACCATTTCACTTTCTGGAAGCTTATTTTAAATGTTTATTTTAGTAATTCTCAGAGCTTTCTTCTCAGGATTATTAAGGAGTATAATAGCTGATGCCTAAATGCAGTGTTCAAATGATCTTACTTTCCCACATTTTATTCTGATCCACCTTTCCAAATGTTAATTTTAAAACTGATGACAATTCCCATTGAACTGGGAATAAGTTTGATACTTCTTTCTTCATTTCTGTTAACACTGGTTCAGCTTAGTATTTCAACCTTTCATATCATTGAGTATAGCTTGCTAGAAAAATTTATCCAGATCATGATGGACAGAAGTCCATTAGGCAAGTAGAACACATTGGGCCATGAACTTGTGCACATGCACACCAAACTGCATGAATAAACTCCATACACATACACCATCAAGCATAACAGCCTGGTGAGATGGGATACCTGTCTGTCTGAATGCCCTTTATAGATATCTGTTAGACCACAGCACAGGTCTCCTGAGCTCCCCTGAGGTAGCTGTCAAGCTTCTTATGACTGAAAATTTTGGATATTTGAAATCTGAAAATTTTTTGACACTTAATGAAAAAAAAATGTAAGAGGCTACCATACAAAGTTAATGAATTAGACTGCAAACTCTGAACTTCCATTTTTAAAAACTATGCAAATAACAGAAACCCTTCTCCACATTTTCATGTTGCTGTGTAGATAGTAACTGTAATGACCTGAACAGCTGAAGATCAGAGGATCCCTAATCACAAGTACATTGAACTACTGACTGTGGTCATAATTTATTTTGAGTAAACTTCTGCAAAGGTATAATGAAAGCAGAAGGTCTTTGGAAATCCATCAGGCTGGTTTTTGGTGGGAAGTGTCAGCCACTGAAAATATCAAAATATAGCAAAGACAGAAAAGAACAAAGAGCAAAAAAAATTACTGCAGCTGTATTCTTTGATGCTGGAAAAGCCTTTGATACCCCTGTAAGAGAGTATAGGACAGATTATTTATCTAAAGGCTTTCTAACTACAGATAAGGTTCTTTAATACTGTCTCAACTACATCTTTGTAATAAATACATAGATAGAAATACCTGTATGATTTTTTGGGAATAGCTTTATTTGAGGAACAAATCTACCAAAGGGTTTGTGCATTAGATTGGCCTTTAAGAAAGAGAAGTTATCAGTAACTATGTCACAAAATCTTGGATGTTTTCCACATAAATATCCACTATTTAGCAGGAGCTTCTGTCCTTGGAGATATGCAGACTCCCACAGAATAATAAATGTACCATCCAATATCCTGTTAATGATACCTAGAAAGTAATTTGTGTGGAGATTATTTCTACTGGAAAGTTGACTGCTGAAGGTGTGTGTTGCACTCCTGAGGGTGCATAACTTTACTTATTATTTACTGAAATTTGTAAACCTCAGGGATGAACCTTTAATTAAATAACCTCCTAAATGGATTCTTCTGTTTGACCTCGTGCAGTTTCATAGACTTGGTTTGCACAAGGGTGTTCACCGCTAGTCCATGAAATTCGAATCTCATATATAATTCTATTCTGCTAGAATGCTTTTCTAAGAAATGCTGGTATTTGCACAATAACATCTGTTTTCTTTCCACTGTATTGCAGATATATTTGTACAGATATGCAACTTGCTACAAAAAAAAGACAAGGATTACATTTAATCTGCACAAAGACTTCATTATGGTTCTTTTCTGATTTTTCCCCAGACTAAGTTGGTGTTCAATATAAGTATCATCTCCTTAGGCTATTCTTATAATGAAAAACCAGATGACAAAACTTGACTGTGCAAACTATTCAGCAGCAAAGATCCCCCTGTACAATGATTTTAACACTATATTTGAATTACAGAATTGAGAAGAATTGTCTGATCAGTACTCACATGCAGACCAGTAGAGGAAAAAGGCAAACAGTGGTATGTATAGATCCAGCAGGGAGCTAACTGTAAATATTCAGGGAAAAAGAAGTCAGACACAGGACATAAGAAAATCATAATCTGTATTAACCAAATTAATTTTAATTACAAACTGAAAAATACATTTAAAGTAATTTATGATGCTGGTTCACCTTTTGCACTAATTAAGCTTTCATAATAAAAATACAACAATAGACTACTTTTCCAGGCATTTTTGTCTAGATTTTAAAAGAATTTTATGTGCCTACTACCCTGTCAAAAAAGAAGCTATTAAGTAATTAGGATTTTAAAATCTATTGGTTTTATTACTTGAAGTATGATTGATTATTTAGGGGTTTTTTATGGCAAAAGATAAGAAAAGTCTTATTTGCTTGGACTAGAATCTGTCCCCACTCAGAAAAAGACGTGAAAAAATAACCATATGAGTCCAAAATAATATGAATATTGTCCTTGAAAACATCAAACTTCAGCTACATATACTAGCATTCAAAAACAATATTTCAAGGCTTGAAATTACATTTGGAAATAGAATAGAAAAGAATCTCATTCTTTGGCAGGAGTATTTGAACTGAGCTCATTAAAACATCTCTTGACAGGTTATATTAAGTGCTGCAATTATGCCTAATTTTGGTTTAGTACAATATGTTAATTTTAAACAGTTTAAGAGATCGTATCTCTTCTGGCCATTTCTCCCTGCTTTGAAAGTGCATTTCACTTCCACTCCAGCAGTAATCATAATTTTATATTGGAACTAACTGCATTTCTTTAGCTCTTATATTGCAAAGAACAATTTAATAGACACATTGGCCTTTCTCTGGTGAAGCCCATAAGTTTTTTTAAGTTTATTTAATTTAATATCACTACAAGGACAGATAGGAGAGACCTGGAATTTGTCAAAACAAAAGATTTTATCTTTCCTTGGAAAAGAGCAACAAAATTCATACAACATAGATAGCAAGAACAACTGAGAGCTGGGATTAAACATATAGAGTGTGTTCTACATCACCTCTCTAGGTGAATAAGTGTAAGAAAGATTATTTTCCATATGAGAGAATTTGTAGACATGGAAGCAACCCTTGCGGTTTTTGTTTGGGATTTTTTTCCCCACATATACACGGATCTGCAACTGGTAATCTAATAGAGCTGATTGTAAAAGAGATTAGAAAAATATTAACCTTTGTACTGAACTGAAAATACTCCACCTGATGACACAGGTGGAATTGTGCTCTTTGGGTTAATGGAGAAGGCAGTACTTCACTCTACATTTTCATTTAAAGAGAAAAGAATAATGATTTTAATTTTCTCTTTTGAAAGGTCCTATAAAACATAAATAATATAAAGCAATGTCTGCCTGGGTTGAAAATTGAGAGATGAGAGTTTCAGATGCAAATTAACCTATGAAGCCCAATTCTAGGTTCTTATGATCAAGCCATTTAGGTTCCATGGAGCTGTGCATGAAATCAGGATTGGTGAACCTTCCCTCCTGTACAAAATACATATCACAGTCTTCACACAGCCAAGAGGCACGACACACGTAACAGTCCAGAGAGCAAAAGTTGACAGGGAAAAGATGAGAGAAAGCTACTTGAAGCCCACTGGACTTCCTAGTACATTAGAACTATTTTTTTTTTTCAATAGAGAAAGTGTGAGATAACAACTGTGGCTGAATCATAGACTGAGAATCCCAGGCAAGAGATGGAAATCAAGTATGCCATGAAACTTTCAGAAGAAGCTCAAGATCAGACAGGATGATCATTCCACATCAGACAGAAGATAGAAGGGTCATTACCCATCATCTGAGAGATTAGTTTCAGAACAAAGCATCTCACCTGCAGCCTCCCACTTTTCTGTTGTTCTATTTTCCGTATCAAGAAGGAGCACAGAAACATCAGTTATATCTACTTTTCCCCCAAGATTATGGAAGAAAATCCTAAAAATCCAACATCCTAAAAAATGCCTGTTGATTGAAAAAGTACAAACCATAGACAGAGGTTACTTCTGCTTGGCTGAGCTGGATGTCTGAGTCACCTCACTGCTGAGGTCGTTTCCCCTGAGAGGTTGTAGACCACTCACAGCATGTAGAGGCTGTTTTTAGGTCAATTCTTTTAGTGAAGAGATTTGTAAGTCTTTAAAAGTCAGGCATACTGAAAACAGTCAGTAAATAAAAGATTATAATAATAACAGTAGTAATAATACATCATGAAGTTGAAATAGTCACTCTGTACATCAATAGATAATCACATTACACATTCCATCTGAACATTTCAGACTTAATCAAAGGCATTAACTTGACTGACAAGCACCAAAATAAGGAGGTTTGTTTGATGGCAAATTTCTTCACCATGAATAAATATCATTGTTTCAGATTTCTAAATTAGTATTGATAACTAGATTTCCATATTAAGAGAAGTAATAGGGAGTTGCAATAGATGGGCCAAGATTTTACTATGAAATTTTAACAAATCAAATTATTAAATAAGATTATTCTTTCTGCTACCCTGGATTTTTTCCCCAAAATTTTAGTATAAAATACTGTTTATAGATTTGATCTCATAGGGGAAGCATAGCAGGCTGAATGTGAAACTTTGGGAGCAGTAGGAATAACAAATTACTTTCAGAAAACATGCATAAGTGCCATTTCCACTTGACCACCATCTTGGTGACTCAATTAGTTCTTGCTGAGCACTGACAATGGAGCTTAATGCTGAAGTGGAGTAACTCCTGATGGCTGTTCAATGTCTTTAATTATTTTCCTTTGAGCTTTCTTTGAATGTGCCAGCTAAAACCTGGACACTCTTTATTTCCACTTTCATACACCAGAAAGTTTCTAAATTTTGCCCTCTGTAAAAATGTTCAATTTTCTTTCAAGCAGCTTCAAGAGACAAAAATCAGCATCTAAATATTACAATAGCTTAGAATTCAAATTTTCCTTCTCATAGCACTGAGTTCTCCTGAGCAAACTCACAGTTTCAGAACTGCATTTTCTTACAGCACATCACATAGAGGAGGTCTCTGTACCTATCAATTCCTCCTGGATATGCTGGCAAGGTCTTTTTATGCCTGGTGCCTCCTCTCTGGTACAGAGGAGGCACAGGCAGAAGTTCAGATAGTGGCTCATGTCAGTCTGAGGTCCTCAGGGATGTGTAAACATCTAAATACCCTTGCAAATATCAGCCTGAGAAGTGGGTTTGGTGAACTGATATCAATAGTCCCCCCACTTTTTACAGACAGAAAGTTCCTGGGCCAGGAAAAGAGAAAAGTACCCAGATAAATCCTTTAGATCCCAAACATCAATACACGGATATGACCCAAATATTTTTTCAACTTGTCACCAGAGAACACTATATCTGAAGAATTAAATAATCCTAAAATATTGGATTTGTTTACATCTGACCTGAAGGAAGACTTCTAAGCTCTATGTAGTTTGTGAGATACAGTCATATTTGAAATATGACTCATTTCAGACCATATTGTCTCAATTATCTGATGATACAAAGGTGGTTGTTGATGAGGTATCTGGCAAATACTCCACATCAGTGCTACTGGCACGCTTATCTAGCAGATGTTTAAAATGAAAGGCTGACAGTTTTTATGTGATAATTAAATCTTTTTAGTTGACAACTGCAGCTTAATTTAATTTTAATCAAGAGTAATAACTACCTATAATTGCTATTATGGTGAGGCTCCATTTTTACATAGGGCCTGAAGCAAAATTGAAAAAAGATTTTGCCTGTAGGTTTTAATCTAAAATCTTTCTGATCTGAGATATTCTTCTAAATATATTAATTTTAAAGTACTTCCAAACAATAAGTATATGAATGAAAAAGCAAAATCACAAATCAGTGGAAATTACTGTACAAAAAGGAAGTGTGTGTCTGCTCCAAGACATGACGAAGAAATACAAATCCCATTTCATTAGTGTTGTTAGGAACAGAGGAGAGCATTTAGTGTTCAGAGTGTAGCTTGCTCAGACCGATGTGGAGCCACATGAGCTCTGTGAGTTTGAAGCCTTTCCAAAGTAATTTCAGGTGTTACCCCTTCAGTGTTGTGCAATTTCAGCCATGGTATGTCAGCCTTTGACCCAGAACATCTCTCACAGAGCAAGAGCTCAAACATTAATTGCTTCTTCCCATGGGTCTGTGCCCAGCACTCCCCAATCAACCTGTGGCTTGAGAAAGTTCACAACATGCACACAGCCTGTTCAGAGCAGGCAGGTGTAAGAAATATCTAATATTTTAAATAGATAGAGTTTCTGCATGTGTATTTGCTTACCTCTGTCCTTTTCACCCACACAAAGTAAAACCTTCAGTATAGAGAGGAGCCACTGAAGAACGAATTATACAGCAAATATCTCTCTTCTGCCAAGGATCATGGAAGTAACTAGCTTAGAGGAAGTTAAGTGTGGGTAAGTAAGATTGATTCACATTCACTTTAGACTCAGGGGGGCTACATCCAGGAATTAAGCCGGGAAAAGGATAGGAAAAACAGATTAAAGACAAACAGGTTCCTCACCAGATTTCTTGCTGCGCTTCACACCTGCTCACAGGCATATGACCACACCTGTTCTGAGAGCAGGTGTAGCTCCAATGATCACTGTTGCTGACACCAGATCTGGTATTTTATGCAAAAATGAGCTTAAGGTTTAAAAGTTTCTTGTTTTCAAGAGCAGTACAAGGCAGATCAAATCAGACAACTCCTGTAAGTAAATATATCTCAACTTATTACAAAATCAGGTAACAGAGGCCAAAGCAACACAGACTATACAAGGGTAATTTTTCCCATGAGGAACCTGCTGTGGTTCATCAGAGAACACCAGAACACCCTCTACTCATCAGAGAAATCTAATAGGTAGGAAACCAGGTGGAAACTGGAAGAAGTCGAGTCTTCCCCCAAGCGGATGCCAGTGAAGATTGATATCAACCAATCTGCCCTCATGAAGTGACAACTTGATTCTTCCTGATTTTGTAATTGCTATAGTTGAGGTTCTGGCACCTGCCTGACCTCACTGTTGTAGGTTTATTAAAATCTTGAAGTTAATTTCGAGGTAGCAGATAGGCTGTGTCAAAGAAACTGTCATCAGTTTTAAAATTTCCAGCTATAACAGTAGTGAGCATCTAAGATCATTTCTACATCTTCAGGTATCTGTATTCTTGTGGCAGTCATATTCAGTTATTTCTCAGCTGCTTTGTGCATTTAGTTTACATACTGTATTACACATGCTAAATAAAGATGAACACATTCTTTTCTCAATAGAAATAATATGCAAACATTATTAGGAATTTTCTGAAAAGGAATGGGGATAATTCAAGAACATTTCTACTAAACAAAGTACAATGAATTAAACAATTCAGATAAATTTTGAAACTTGATTAAGTATGTATCTTCCAAACACAGTAAACTAATATTTTTTATTTCTCATCAGCTGAGAAGATATAAAACAATTGCATCTTTCCAATGAAGCAAAACCCAAAACAACCAAAAGTATAAAAAAAAAAATAGAAATTTTACTTTTAAGCAGTTGAAATTTGGTTGTCAACTTCGTTTAAAAAAAAAAAAGGCAGGGCAGACACTATAAGGATGTCATACAAAGCTTTCTTCTATCACAAAATGAAGTTTTGTCATAAACTGTGAAAAAGAGATAAATTGAAATCATCAGCACTTCTCCAGCCTTTTAGTCTGAACCTTAAGAAACGAGCATATTGTGCTTACATGGACAGAGAGCTTGGAAGAGAGCCAGGCAAGGTGGCTGTCCAGGAAAAATTAAATTAAGAAAATCAAAAAGAACTATTACCTTTACATGTTGCCTTCTAATTTATTTTTCTGAAAAAATACACTTTCCTCTTCCCCCCCTCCCCCCACTTTACACTTTGAAAGAAAGGCAGAAATTATGAAGAAATCTAACGGGTAGGGAAGAAAAAGTTTCAGAAGGACTCAGGAAAATTGACTGTGGAGAACGTGTGCAATAAAGAAACAGAAGTACTGCTTACAGGAGAAATGACATGACAGAGAATGAAGGTTTAAAAAATGTTACTTCTCTCTTTCTTAATGCAAAGCCTATTTTCAATATCAATGTGTATTTAGCCTTTAAATATAGAAGATACTTCTGTAAAAAATCTTGAATATTTGTGATTCTTTCCCTCAAATAGAAAACAGAATCACACTTAACATTCAGTGTACTGGTAGCACACAAAAGGTTAAATTGAACATTTGATCTTTTGACAAACACAATAGGTGTTAGCACCTTTGCCAGAAGATAACTTCAAAAAGCTGTTTAAGTTCTCAGTTTAGAGTTCCTGTTCATTCCTTCTACAAGAAAGCACAGTATTACTGCAATAGATCACCGGGGCTGTTTTTCTCTGATGTATTGTTGCAATATATCATAAGAACGCTGTCTGGCAGGAACATGAATTTCAGACACGGGCCTGCTTTATGTGTTTTATTTGAGAACACTTAAGGAAAATCAATGTGGAGTTCAAGAGCTGGCACTGTAGCTTAAGAAATTTAGCAGACTCTTAAAATGCTAGAGGTGTCACAAAAGTTTAAGAAAATATGAACCATGAAGGATGAGATGGGCTACCCACAGCTGTTCATTTGTTGAATGGAATACCTAAAGATTTGGCTACATAAATTCTTCTAACTTCTAGCCATCTCTGGGATCACTCTAGGGTTTAAATATTCCTCTGTTGGTCAGCCTTGTTATTTCCTTCCCCAAAATAATTATAAATAAAGTACTGAATTTTTAGAGGCAGAATCAATTAGGTGGTCTTTTTATACTTCAGAAGGACACAATCATGCACAACATATGGAAGTCTTAAAACCTGCCTAATTAACAAAGAAATTATATGAAGTAAAGAATGCTTTATAATACAGCAACAGATAATAGCTGTTGACCCCCTCTTGGTCACACTACAGAAGAGTCTGTTATAGAAGGATTTGAACCTAATGGACTAATTACAGACTTGACATCAGCTCCATGCTCAACTTCAGACCTAAAAAACATAAAGATGATGACCCAAAACTGTATATAAACACACAGGTGTGGGGCTGATATGACAGTGAATGTGTCAGGCTAAAATGGAAGGCTGCTGCCCAAGCCATGCTGATCAATAAATTGAGAGCAAGTTCTACTTCCCACAATTAGTTACCAGATTACACTTATTTAGAAAGCAATGTCATATGAGCATTTTCATTGCCAAATAAGCCTAACAGGCCCATGCTCCTGCAATGGGTTTTCTGTCAGTCATGATGGGTTTCATAGATAAGGATGACCAGAATGTTGGGATGTGAATGTTTCTGATAGCCAGCCAGCTTGTCTTGGTGTTTGCCACCTGATTTGTGAAAGGAATAGAGCTGAGCACATTTTAACAGTAGCAGCATTCAGAGGCTAAAGTAAACCCTTCTATTTTGTAATTCTGTCTGCATGGATTTTCAAGGGATTCATAAACTTTAAGGCCAGGAGAACCATTAGATCATCTCACTCAATCTCCAGTACACCACAGGCTATTACATCCAGTTATTCCTCTATTAAGCTCAATAAAGCATAACCATCTTTCTCCTAAAGCACCAGTCTTCATTTGAGGTATCAAGAGACAGAAAATCTACTATTTTCCTTGCTGTTTCTTTATAATCTGAAGGCTAGTCATCTTCATGTACATGTTGTCATCTGAATTTCTCTAGATCAGCTTCCAGGCACGACTCTCGCCTGCTCATCTCTGAGATTAAAGGTTCTTTTTGTATCCACTATCTTCTCCACATGAAAATATTTGCAAACTGCAATCAAATCATCATGTCTTCCTGAGATGCTAAACAGATTTGCATTCTTTAGGTCTTTCACAGCAGTATATTTCTCAGCTCCTAAATTCTCTTCTGTGGTTCTTTCTGTACCAAGGTAAGTGATTCAGCAGCTTATAAAATATATCAATACTAAAAATGTATAAAGAATTGCTTCTTCTGTCTCAGCAATGCTGGACAATCAGGTAAAAACAATCTCTTAAATTCATATCTTGTACTCTTCTAATACCCCAAAGAGAACTAATTTCTTTTGTTTATTTTTGGTTTATTTATTTTGCGGGGAAACATGTCACAAAGGGATCTCATGTTGAGTTGCCTCCTGATTCTGAGCCCTCAAATTACTCATTCAAATAACATCTAAGCCTTTCTGCTTTCCTTTTGAGTAAACCAAATCAAAGCAGCCTTCTGGAGAGCATTTTAAAATTCAGATTTCCATATTTAAAAAAAGAAAAGGCAAAGCTTTGACAAAAACTGTAGGAAGACAGAGCCAAATTTAGTATAGGTTTGCTCAAAATTCAGCCCAAACTGGTGGTGTCTTCTTTATTTTGTATTTTTCAGGCTCTCCCTCCCAACACACTGAACGTGGAGGAGACAATAATGTCTGACAGCAAAGTGCTACCCACCAGGGAGAGTCCTGCAGAGAGCTCCAGGACTCCACCTATTGCTTTGATTCTATTCCTGCCTGATTTCTTACTTGATGTCTTACCAGTTTCAGCTGCAGTTCCCCATTCACTCTGAAGCGTCTGTGTGTGTGTGTGTGTGTGCATATATGTGTAAGAAATCTCAGATCTCCAACTCTGTGAACCTGTGACTTTGGCAAAGCTCTGGTGTCTGAAAGGGAAGAAGAGGATCTGACCTTTCAGCCTTGCCATGCCAGTGTTCTCCTTCTGTCATGAACCTTCTGAAAAAGCAGGTGATGAGAATAATCAGGGGGAAATAGCTGCTCTTATTTGAACAGCCCAGGCTGTTCAGGTGCTGCAGTTATCACTAGATATTTTCTCAGCCAGCTGTTGGTTTGTGCTCTGTGCAGTGGCTTCTGACATTTTCCCAGGAAGCTGCATTTCACCTGCTGAATAGCCCTATTTTCACACAACATGATGGTGCAAGCACAGCTGCTGATTGCTGTGAGACCTGTGAGTCTGTGTGAGGGTCCTATCCTACACACCATTTGAGGTGTAGATGGAAAAAGGAGGGCTCATACTTCACAGATTACAGGCTTCAGAAAAGCAAAATTCCTTTATGTAGAAAACAATAATAAGAAGACTATCAACCAGTATCATTAGATCAGTATTTAAGCCCTGTATTTAAAAACCTATCTTTTTTTTTAATTCTCTTCATGTTGCCTTTCGCTACAGGAAAATCAGAGTACTGTGAAGAAGGTGTCCGTAGTCTCCCCACCCTAATGGAGTGGGTAGGCCAATGATGCAGCAGCAGAAGGACACCAGCAGGGATTTGTCATTTCACAGAAAGAGATGGGTGGTACTATGCCACTTCTGCATCGGGGTCCAAAGAGGTTGAATTTCCAAAATGCATCAGTAGCGGTTTAGAGTTTCCAGATTCGTACCAATCTTTTATAAAAAAACACCCCCATATGCAACACGCTGCCTTTGTATAAAATTCTGTTTCTCCTTTACCATTTCCCTGGCCTGCCAAAATCATATTGTTGCACTGAATTTGAAAAATTCAACAGCTGGCCCAGGACTCAATAAACTGTCCCCAAATCAACAGCTTATTGCTGTTAAAAGCTGCCATTCCATACATATTCTTGGTTTTACCCTTCTGACTTATACTGAGTGCACCAAATCAATTACATGAACTCATCATATCACAGTGAATAGACCAAGCTTCTCTACTAAGTTCTCAGGAAAATCAATCAGTGCTATTAGACTCTCAGTAAGCCCAGAGGGGAAAAAAAATGACTGTGAAGCCAGACACAGCCTCTGGGGAGACAGTTGTGTTCTTACTGATCTCCAAAAAGGTGCCCCATCCTCTGATACAATACTTTGAAAATAAAGTAGAATGTGTAATATGCCCCAAAATAGAGGTTTGTCAGAGATAATGAGAAACTTGAGTTTGATATATAAGGACAGCAAAATCAATGCATGTACTGGGGGAGGACGTATGGTACCTGAAGAATGAGTAGAAAGATGAAGACTAAAGGTGGGAATATGGCAGTTTGCTTTCTGACCATCTAGTTGTCATCAGGAGCCATAGAGGAAGGAGGGTGAAAAATTGAATATTCACTCAGCAGTGTCAAGCTACTCCCTCATAAAATACTTCTAATGTTTTTTAAAACAAATCCAATAATAAATGACCAGTTACCATCTGTGAGCAGTGTCTGGGACCAATACTTCAAAATGCCTGTGATTTCCTGATGTTCTGCACTCACTGTTATCCTGAAATACTTTCTTCCTGCAACCTGGCAATGGGGTAAGACATGGTGGAAGGAGATATAACTTCTGTTCTGTTCAAAGCTTGATGAAATAATACAGGATAAGAAAACCAAATTTGGCAATTTAAATTATCTGTAAGAGAAGAATGTGTTTTTTTGTAATAGCAACCAGCAGAAAAAACAGAAAATATGAAAAATAGAGAAGCATTACTGTCATCACAGACCCAAAGCTTGTGAGTTGTTATTTAAAGATGGAGGGTTTTATCCAGTACAGAAATTAAAAACAGACACATGAGCACATATTTAGGTGCTTACATTTGCAACACACCACTGAGGAGAGCTGGAAAACAAAAGGATGAAAGGAAAACATATTAGGATCTGTAAGCTGATCCTGATTCTGATAACTGGGGATCCTAGATCTATTAAATGGAAATGTTAAGGATGAGACAGGGTTCTAACTCATTTTTTTTATTCCACAAGCCAGGACAGCATGCTGGGAGGAAAACTTGCTCCATGCACTCTCTGTTTCTGATTTCTCTTTAGCACCTATTGCTGCCAAGTGAAGAAAGAGTGCTCTCAGCTAAATGGATCTCTGGTGTAAACCCTGTGGTCCTTCTCACGTGCTTAACAATGAGAGAGCTATTTCCAGTGTACTTAATATTCTGTGTTTATTAAAAAAGCATAAAATGCATAGTTAATTTTGTTAATTATCCCCTATTGTCAACAGAGTTACTTGAGGCAAAAACCAATATTACTGACATTTCTCTCCCTTCCTTTCCTTCACACAGTGCAGAACATTTCCTCAAAGCTCTTGCTAGAAAAGTGCCTAGTGTGGTTCCTGGGTATGTTATGATAGAAATCTTAAGTCAGATCTTTAAAAATATCTCCTTCTGCAGATATTATTTTATAAATAGGATATACTCACAGAACAAAGTAAGATATTCAAAAGAGAGAAACCATTCTACCTTGTCTTCCAGCCATCATTGTACTCTGCCATGGAGCAGAAAGGAAAAGAAAAGCTAAATCTAGAAGGAAAAACGTGAGAGATGCAGTGGCAAAGAATGTCCACTTTTCTTTCACCTGCCAATAATTTGTCAGGGAATTACAATGAAATACATCTTGAACAGGAACCTTGTGTGATCTTAGGCAGGGAAACAATCAAACACCATTTACAGCAAATAGAATGCAAACTGTTACCAAGCAGATGCTAAACCACTAGGTAGCCAAAACACATAATATAAATAGTTGTCTATTTTCTAAATATCATGTGAATACAGCAAAATTATTCAGGCACATCAAATGCCTTAGGCTTTTTACAATTTTCTTAAATTGTAAGCCTGTAGGCTATTTCACCTTGTACAAAATATAACATTCAGATAAACAAACACAAACTGAAAGGTTCCTTCCCCGCCCCGTCTCTCCTTCTGCTTCTGTAGGATGCTTTAACCACTATATTATTTTAAACAGACCCACAGGAATACTAAATCAATGCCTCTTGGTTGGAACATGTTAAAAGAGTATTTGAGACATCCCAAGTTCTGGTATCCCGACAGTTCACTTATTTGATGTGAAAACCAAGAGATAGGACCTCTAATAGAGTCTTTTGGATATGTTTCTGTAACCCAGTTGTGGGAAAAGAAAGCAGTAGAAACACTGCCAGATGTAGTTTGTAAAATTAACATAATTTTTGTATATTACCTGATTCTAAATGACAGGTGGAAGGTATCTCTAGATGTAGTAGATATTCAGTTCTCATCCAGGTGCTTCATACTGCATGGCTTATGTGGGTTTCTATAGGGAGAATACATTCCCCAGGCATTTGAAGGGGTGTGGATTCCCCTTGGAGGCAAAGCACATGAAGCCTAGGAATCAATGTCCTTCAGCAAGTTGAATTCTTGGGCTCAAATTATAAAAATCATTCATGTATCACAGATCTTAAATTCGAAAATTGTGTGTAAATAATTCTTACTCAATTTTAAAACATGCTGAGTGCCTACAAGTCTCAATGGAAACTTTAGGTATTAAGAGTTGTCCTAGAATAAAAATCAAATAAGAGCAGATATGGCTTCTCAGCTCTGCAAAGCAGATTTAGAGGGATAATTTTTCCTCAAGTGTTTTTAAAAAATAGTTTTAGTAAATTTAGATGCAACATTCCTCTTTTCAAAAATAATTTATTAATTTGATCCAGCCTGTAGAAATTCTCAGTGCTATAAAACTGATGAATGAATGTGTATTTGTGTGAGTGATGATGTTTACCTGATTGCACTCTAAAGACATACAAAACTTTCTGTATGACCTCCACAGTGAAAAGTAAGGTTCTTTCAGACTTTTTTATGGTAGACATTATGATAAATTTGAATCACAGATGCCCTAATAAATACCCTTTCCCCTAATAATTATATCATACTTTGGATTCTGTACTAGTAGGGTCTGCAGAGCTTTTATATGTGGGGGAGGGTGAGAACCCGTGTGATACATTCAAACTTAACAAAATTTGCAACCATATTTTTGGTGGCTGATTCACATTTCTCTGTCATTAACATCCTAGAAGCACTTAGCTGTTTGTTGGTGGCAAGACCTTTGGCTCTGAAATTGCAGTGGGATATCACTCCGAAGGCTTGCTGTCCATAAATCAATTTTAATTGCCATATTATAGCCCAGAAAATTCTGCCTTCATATTATAACTATACATGGCAAGGAACTCCAACAGCAAGATGTGATCCACAGATTTCATTCAAGTCAAGGTCTGTTATGTTTAAGATTTATTTTCTACCCTGCATTTTATTGCATTCCATACATGTGAACCTGGCAAATACTGGTAAAGCTTTCCTTTCCTCTTAAATAAGACGGACAAACTCTCATAATGTATCTCTTTACCTTCTCTTGGTCTACAAATACACCTGATCACAAACTTCCAGACAGTTTAGCCACTGTATTTTGTTCCTGAGATACACAGAGGGGATAAAATATAGAAATCCACTTAGTTTATAGCTATTGTATTAATGCAAACCAAAACACTCTGCCTTTCCAATGTTACTAAGGACAGCACAAGAGAGTTTCTCTACTTCAGTCAAAACTCTCAAAAAGCAGGAGATACCTGAAACATGGCGGAGATTTTTATGCACAAGTTCAGTCCTTTGCACCCCAGAGTAAATGTCTCCAGACTTTTCCTAGCTGCCCCCAGGGAAGAGTTTTTCTCTTTTAAGCTCCAGGGTCAAGATCTTTCCTTGAAGAAAAATGTATTAAAGTATCTGTGGGCATGTAGACATAGTTCTCCACCCTGAGAAAGTCTTCCAAAATGCAGGCAAAAATTAAGCAACTCACAAATAGGTTCAACCTTCCTTCTCCCAGCCCAGGAAGACCCAGGTGAAGCTGATGTGCTTCATCTTTCCCCTGCCAGAGCTGCTCCCACCCAAGTGCTGGATGGACCAGGAAGCACCTTGGGGAGGTTGTTTGAGAGAACACCAGCACAAGCTGGTTCTAAAAGGGGACTTATACTCATTATACACCAAGAATGCTGTTCTTGTCACTGCCAGAGAACATTATTATGTCAGTGAACTTAAAGCTGAAAAAGAAAATATTTTCATTATCACTGTTCAGAGACTGTCCAGCTTCTGCATCTCCTACTTGGCCATAACATAAATACTTTGTTTCTGTTCTACATGTAGGACTTCCAGGTCTTTACTTTTGCTACTGCTCTGTGTAGATATGCACTGCCCTTGCACTCACGTGGATCTCTTTGTGAATGTTCAATTTAACAAGAGCTCTGGTGCAGGGGGTTTTTGGTTTTGCTTTATTATTATTATTATCATTCATCTTTACTGATTTGTAAAACTCATCAGATTCAGTTTGTACTTTATCCTTTGATATTTTTTTTGAAGCTTTTCAAAGTCATACGTGAACTGGAAAAAAAGTTAAAGGATTAGATGCCTGGCAGACAGATTAACTAGGCTCTGACTTTGCTTGGTGCAAATGCAACAGTAACACACTAAGAAGAGTTGATTTTGTACTATAACAGTGCTAGAAGAACACAGGAGGTTACTAATAATGTTTTAATAAGAGGCTGTTATTTTAAGACAGTCATGTGATTTTGGGTAAGTCTCACTTTTTCACCCCAAATCCTCTAGTCTCAGGCTTCGCTACATAATTCTACCTCTAAAATCTACAGGTCAAGGCTGGTCTTCTGCAGAGAACACATGTTGTGTAAATGGCATTGTAGATTGGCTGCACTTCAAAACACACCCATGCCCAGGGAGAAATTATGATTCCTGCACACTGGCAATGCAGGGATGTCATGCCAGGGCATCCTTCAGCACATAGGTCTGCTGCTCCTGCAGAACCAAGAACCATCATTACCGCCTTAAAAACTCAAACTACCCAAGGAAAAGGAGAATATCAAGTACACTCTGCATATCTTACTGCAAATACGGGAGGGGTTTTTTTCATACAAAGTGTGTTTCTGCAGACAGAGTTGTGAGTCTGTATGTGTTTACAAGTGATAAATTAATCAATACAATAATACATACCCATGACTATATAAGCCATGCATACACACACGCAGAGTCTCTCTATAGCACATTATAGTTGCACATTGTAAGCACCACAAACTGTAGTAAAGAGCAGAGAATATAGTCCAGGACAACTTAACCAAAAATCTCACCTGGGAAAAATTGAAAGCATCTTCTTATTGTTGAGAGATGAGTCTGTTGGCTGAAGGCTCCCTTCCCTTTCCATGCTATAAAAACAAAGATGTTAAAAAGCTCTGGTGATTGTGCTAATGATCCAGGCTGGTTTCACCCAGGTTTCTGCTGGTCTTTGATTTTACCATCCAGCAGAAGACAGAGAATGTAACATCTTCAGGTTTTATGTGGGCTCCACACTTCTATTTTTATGAGAACATTTACTTCTCAAGACGCAACCTGGGTTTCTTGCTCGGTCACATATTTTTCTGTATAACCAGTTTTATTATCAGATCACAGCTCTTTGCTTTAGGTATAATCAATCATTCTTACCTGCAGTTTCATTTCAGATTTGCCAATAGCACATGACAGGCATTTCACTTTTAGACATTGCCTATTTTTTTTAATGGAGATTAATTTTTAAAATAAGATGCAGTTTTAATGTCGAGATAATTAAATTTTTGTAAGAGATACTATCTTTCTTTTCGCTGCATCAGCTCTCCTGAACTCATACTTTTAGCAATCTGCCACTAAGCTACTCAAATAAAATCAATAGGTTCTGAAGTCCAGCATAGAGAATTTTTTTCCATTAATAAAATAACTTCATTAACTATGAGAACCATAAATTGCTGAAACATATTTTTTTAATTTACTCATCTGCATAAGAATCAACAGCTGTGTTTGTAAAGTGTCTGTATTGTCAAAGACAATAAATCTCTGTTTATATTGTTAAGTATCAAAGGTTTTCTTTTGTTTATTTCTCTCAGCTTTGTTTAGTAAAGCCAAACTTGGTGAAGTCAATGAAGTCAAATAATGCATGACTTACCCTGCACAGCTTAGGTTTTGTTCAAGGTGTTGATACTTTGTGATGTCTTTCAGGTACCTGCCAGTGTCAGCTGATACTGGGATATGAACTCAAAGAGGGGGAAAAGGGGAAGGCTATCTTGCCATATAACTTTTTTTTTCCCAAAAACCTTTGGGTAGATACTGTAATTTTTCTGTTGCATCAGATTTTTTAGAAGGAATACAAAACCTACTCTGTTTCTAGCTGTTCCTTGGCTCAAGCACAAAAATACAAGAGAGTCCAGGAATTATAAAGGAGTTTGTTTGTTTTCATCCCTCTGGCACAGACAAGGAATCAAATTCCCCCACTGCGGGGAGAAAGAAATTTTACCATGATAAAACTGGGGTATGCTCACTGGGGTAACTTTTATCACAGTGCTGTTTCTATTTTTAGTGGCTTTCATTCCAGAAGGACCTGAAGCAAGGTACATAACACAGCTGCTATTTGTCGCTGTTATGCTGTTCACTGGCTCCCACTTAGACAGATTCCTATTGATTTCAACAAACTTCAGTTTTGACAGTTAGAATTAGGCAATTTTCCTACTTTGGAAAAGAGAAAAAAGAAGAATTGGTCCCTTGTTCCTCTCATGTTGTTGCCTTTCCTGCCTTCAGTATCGACTAAGTAGCTTCCAGTGCAAAATCTAATAACATGAGCTGAAAGGCTCCTACTGACTTCCACGTGCCTTGGGTCAGACCCTCAGTGGTTCAAGTTCAACATATTTTATTCCAATATCTTTAAGATGTACCTGGTTTCAGTTTAGGGAAGAAGCTTTACTCCTAAAATTTGTCTGTATCAACACTTATGCCCTATGGTAAGCAGGAGGGAGATGCTTTCAGGATGGTAATGAGCAATCCCAGCCTTTGGTTCCAATGCCTGAACACTGCTACTGCTTTCAGAGCAAGGGTAGGTGATTAATATTTCTTCCCCTGGAAGGACTCTCTAAAGCCCTACCTGTTCTCTCAAGCTCATTCACTAGTCAACATGGTTCTGATCTGTTATTTTTAGAGTGCAAGACTCAATTTTGCTTTTTAAACAAGGAGAATAAAACTTCTTATCATAACAGACCATGATGTTATAATCAAAAGAAGTCAGATAAAACTTTCATCCAAAATTTCAGGTTTTCTTTGGAATAAAGAGAATTTTTTCCAGTTTATTCTTTTTATTTTTCATTTTCATTATAATTTTTTTCTTTGCTTCCAGTTTCTGTGGAACTAGAGGATTAGCTTGAATAGTTAATATCCTGATTCAACTTTAAAAAGCATTACAGATGGGGATATAATTGAACTTGTACAAGAGGAAACAAAACCCTTGACTCTAGTAAAGTCCTCCTGTATTTCCTACTTTAACTGACAAGGAAAAAATGAAAAGAATTTTGGGAAATACTACAGGAGTGTTAATTAAATGTCCATCTGAACCAAAGCTCTAAAACTTGAGAGGCAAGTTCAGGATAGCACTTGTCAGTGATACAGAATAAATTTTCAGAGAGTCAAGTTCCATGAACTTGATGGAATACGCTGAATGTTATGGTTAAATATGGATAAAATAGCAAACTTTCTGTTTTATAGGTACTTTAAAAATTCTCCTGTTGTGCTTTTTGAAATAGCAAATTCCCTGGGAAAACATGATGGTATAATGCTGAACGGCTCTGAAAGATGCCTTACCAGTAAATTAGGAAAATAATTAGAGAGCTATAAAATGACGTATAGTGAGAAATGTAAACTAAAAAGATTGAGACCGAGACCAAGATGCTCTAGTTCATAGAATAGCTTGTGGGGCTGGGACTAAGGATTTTAAACTCATCTCAAATACAAAAACAAAACCCCAATGCCTGTGGTATGTCACTTACTCTTCATGATCTTGGATTCTCATGAGAGTAGTATGACTGTCAAATATGTTGCACACATATACGTCAGCTACTCCAACAGTGAGAAGATTGAGGCAGACAAATGTCTCTTCAATGAGGAAGGGGAACACAAGAGTCAGCAAATAGATGTATGGAGCTGACAGGCCAACAACTTATAGTCTCCTGTGTGCTCAGCTGCTGCGAAGCCTTGCCCTGATCAGTGATCTTATATTTATTAGCATCTATACAAATAAAAATCATAATATACACTTAATGGGTGGTTAGTAGGATTAACCTTTACATGCAGCTGAATTCCTTCTGTCCACCCCTGTTTTTATACTTCATGGGCAAAGAGTCATTATCACATACATACCTTTAAAAATGAGATCTGTTTATACCTCAGAGTATAATATTAGTTATACAACACTGTCCTGGTTTCAGCTGGGATGGAGTTAATGTTCTTTCTAGTAGCCTAGTTGTGAAACCACAATAAACATCTAATATGAATTATCTTTCACAGACAAGAAGTGCCATCTATTCAGAATTCAACAAGACTATGAAATTAAACCGGTTCATAGAAACGCATTTGCTAGATGCCAGTTTGCATAAAACCATGTTTCACTGAGCATTTTGCAAATGTGTGGTGAAAGACAAAAGAAAATACAGATTATTCTAGAAGTTAATAAAAATTTGATATAATAACCACAGCTAAACTCTATTACATAGCTATACATTGTTAACATGGTTTTTTCCAGAGGTATTCAGCCAGAATTGCCATAGAATTAATTCCATGAAATAAGAATTACAGATGATTAAGAAAGAAGCTATTCCTCATAGTTGCTTTAAGAGAGCACACAAAATAAACAAAAGGTTTTCTGGAGAACTGTTGCCTTGTTTTAATATTTATCATAATGAAACTTTAACCACTGACTGTAACCTATTACAGGGAAATAAAGAAATGTTACGCAGCCTAATCATGGCTTTTGTTCCATGGAATAAGAAGAGAGGCGGTGCTGTACCCAATTTCTAATGCTCTTTTACAGGACTATCTTGCAAAAGACTGATCTGTCCTAGACTTGCTCTCAACAGTTATTTCTACGGGTAGTTTCCATTTCCAGCTCTATTTATTCCTATTATCATTCAGAAGGTATCCAAGGATTATATGAACTTTCTATTATCCATTTTTAAATTCACTGACACATTCAAAGAAAACTCTTCATGGTGAAGCAGGGAAAAGGCATCCTGATGGCAAGCCTAGGGATGTGTTTCAGAAAATCTATTGTACATGGTGCAGCAGCAAGAGCTGTGATAAATTTTCTTTTAAACACTTTATGCAAGTATTACAGGTGGTAATTTTCAGATTATGTGTAAGGACAGAGAATGCCTGGAAATACATATTTTCAAATAGCAGTTAAGGTTTCAGAAAACCCTCAAATGTTCTTGTGATTTGCACAATAAAGTGGTTAAAAAAAAAAGTCTTAGCCTCTCCAGCAGCTTCCTAAATTATTTTCCACAGTTTTCTGATAATACATTGGACTTTGGGCAACCTGCTCATTATAATAGATACCAAGCCCAGCACCTCACTGGTAACTGTGGTGGAAAACCATAATGGAAAATGGTGGAATGGTGGAAAATCCAGTGAGATTGCCAGTTGGATTTATCCATTGTGACCCAAACTGGAGCTCTGCAGTCTCTACACAATACTGGAATGCTTTCTGTCCAGCTGTGGCCTCAAAATACACCTGCCATGCCCTCCATTTCTGATGAAACACATAAGAACTCTGATGTGAGCTACAGCAGGACATGAAAATACCTTAAAAAATCCATGAGGGTTACCTGTTTTTTTTCCTGCGTAGTTTTAAACCTAACTGTAGCATTGAGAAGAGTTTTACAAAGAGATCACTCATATAAAATCCACAGCCAAAATAAACTGAGAAAGCAGTTGCATTTCAGCACAGGCAGCACCTCCTGCAAAACCTAGACCTCTCACTGACACTGACAGTTCTCAGGGTAGGGAATGCTATGAAATAAGCCAAGCAATACAACTTTTTTGATAAAAATATGGTTTTAGGGCAATCAGCAGTGCCCTCACTGTCAGATTTGTCAGCATTGCTTGACAACACCAATCATGACTTGCTACTGATTTATCTTAGACCTGACAGAAAAAGAAAGAATTGCACTGGCTGTTCCTTTGGAGAGATCATGACTCAGAGGGTTCCAAACAGTATTTAGGACACACAGGATGGACAGGATGTATAGGATTTCTCTTGAGATCTGGCCCTTTTTTTTTTCCAAGGCACTCTGCACATTATGCAGAAAGCTGCTCACACATAACTCTGTGCAGGGATGAGTTAGTCCTGCACAACCAGAAATAATTCTGCATATTCTTGAGCACCATCTACTGGTGCCTTTCCCTTAATAACCCCAATTCTGATCAAGCACTGAGGTACCAGGCTTAGCACTTTCCAATTTGACTTTTGTGAGACACCTCATTATAGACATTAAAAACAATTCCCATTAATTGCCTTAACCTTAGGTCAGACCCTCTGTTCTAGCCTTTGGGGAAAAGGAGATGATCTTCACAAGATCTTTCTTCTTAATTCTCTTTGAAAATCTCTCCATATTTCAAAAATCCATCACTTTCTCTTTAAGATCTGAAAGGCTGTGATTTTTCAATGCATTCTCTTTAGTTTTGCCCTGATGGATTTAAAATTGTATAGAGTACATTTGTCATTTCTGTACATCTATTATTTGCTAAATGTATGTCTGATTCGAAGCTCTTTGCAGAATCTTTCCTATCGTTTATGAGTTCTGGACCCCCACACCTCATAAAACCAATTCTTGAGGGAAAATGTGAACAGGTAAACAAACAAAAAAAAAGTGCCTCACAAGGCATGTTTTCACAACATACCAATAACAATCCTGAACCCTTTGCTGTGTCAGGCGGTTGAAAATGGGTCTAGAAGAGTGACCCGTTTTTGGTGATTGTAGCTAAAATTTGGGCCAGTGACAACCCCAAATTTTTATTTGATAAGATCTTTTCTTGAGCTACGAATTATATGGAGTGCACCTGAGAAAAATTTCAGTGAACACCAAAGGCTTTGCTGAACTTGCTATACCCTTTTGTTTTTATTAGAGTCACTGTGTTTAAGACACAGGCAATTAGCTGCAGTGCTATAACCATTTGGGAGCATCCAAGGTCAAGATCCTGCTAATGGGAGCTGAGATCTTGCTGCCCCTAGAGAATGCAAGAGTAGGCAACACAAAGTATAATTTTTTTAAATAACCTGTTGCAGTATTGCACAAATCACCCCCTAAAATCAGTAGATATGCAAATTCTTTGTGCTTGTGTTTAAAGATTAAATTTGGACAGACCTATCTAAAGGCTAAAACTAAAAATTATTCTTCATAGAACCAGGAGTGGCTTAAATTCTTAATATCAAATATTAAAATGGTGAGACATATTAAAATATTATTAAAATATATTTTAAACCAAAAGCAGTACTAAAAGTAGATCCATAAAAATGTGAATTTGAGTAGTATCCTTATTATTTGCTTTATTTCTCTTTTAAGACATCATTCATAGAAAAAAATGAAAATAAAATGTAGGATAATATACTGTAATTTTTTTAAAACTCTATTCCTCCAGAGATGTAAAATCTGAAAAATTACTGAACAGTAAATTACAGAATATTGTCTTTATTATTCTCTGCTGAAAGATGTGAAAAAATCCACTGTTTTAAAAGATATTTTGGTTTTCTGGCATTTCTCTAAAGAAGTCCTGCTGGAAAATTGGAGACATCTATACTGTCTCTGTGCATGTAAAATGGATATTTACAACACAATTTTGTTTGCAGAGGCATGGAGGCCCTGCAAACACAGGAGAATATAAAGCTATTCAAGCATAATAAAGACAGGATATGTAAAAAAATAAATATTTCTTAGTTCTTCTGGGTAATTTTGTTTGCTAATCCAGATGCATCACAGCACTTTCTCCACATGGCCTGGGCTCACAAGTGCACCTTCCTAGGTGCACAGAGGTGTACCAATATGCCACAATTTATCTTTTTGGCAGGGAAGTCTAACTTAGAGGGGGAAGGACCACAAAAAACAGCAGCCACCTGGACAGATGGAGTGGACAGTTTAGGCAACCTGAAGTGTTGAAGCTTTTGGAGACGATCAGGGGAACATTTTTAAACCAACTGTGCCAAGTTTTGTGCCTGTGTGGGTGAAGCTGTGTGCCAGAAAACCCATGCTACTGTCTCTAGGCTAATGACACTTCTCTTCCTTTCTGCTGTCCTTGAGATAATCTCTTACAGACCTTGAACCTTGCACTTAATTTTCCTGAGGGTAATTGACATAATTTTCTGTCTCATCAGCAGAGCTCTGAGCCCTCCCTCTGCTGCAGACAGCCAGGATTATTAGCTCAGGTGTCCTGCCTTTTTCTGTCCCTGTGACTGTCCTCTCCCGGGAGTGAAGATAATGATGACTAATGACCAGACAGACTTAGAAAACCAAGTAACATTCATTCAACACCAAAACATTTAAAGAAAGCAGAATTTAATGCCTTGGATGTACATTAAGCTTTCCAAGATGCCCAGCTGGTAGCTGTAACCTCTTAGAGACTTTCCCAGGCTGGCTGTGTTCCTGGCAGCTGCTGGCAGCCGGCCACCAGCCGTTCTGCAGTTTGTTATCTCTTCAGTCAGAAGAGTTCGACTCTTCCATCTTCCTCAGTGACAGATATAGACTCCTGGAGGTGAGTCATTTCCCCAGCGCCATTCCTGAGCCTGCCAGTGCACACTAATGTGGAATTTCCTGCAGAGCCCCGTCCAGAGAGAGCTTGGCACCTGAATAACCCTCCGGTTTTATTCTCCCTCTTTGCCTTCACCTCATGGACTGTGTGTACTACTGAGGAAGGGCAGACAGGATAAATCCTTAGTTTTACAACAATTCTACATCTGTTCCAATAAGTTTCCCATGGGGTAAAATTTCTATTTGTTTCTAATCAGTTCTATGTTTGATAAAAGTCTGGTATAATGTTTTACATACTCAAATGTATTCTCAAGGGGCATTCTGATACATCAGCAATTTCAGGGTTCCTTTCAAATACTCTTGCCATCAAATCTAACCCCAATTCTCTGCCTGTTGTTATCTGTTATAAAATTGAAACCATGTTTTACACATTTCAGACAAATAAAACAATGAAAGCTAGAACAGAGATTTCAGTAGACTGAAAAATAACCACAATAAGTATTTTGTAGCAATATAAAGGAATACTAAATTTTAATTTAAGTGCACAAGGTTATATTAGTGACAAAATCAGTGGTCATTCGAGATTCCTCTCTTTCTGGTGGCCAACTTGACAACATTCTTTGGAAAATGCTGAACTCTGTTTCTGAAACAGAACTAGTATGAAGGCACTGAGGTACTAGCCTCTGCTTCCCCCTCAAATCACCTCTTTTGTAACTAAACTTGTTTCTGTAGAAGTAAAATCAAAACTGTGATATCCTAGTTTGCTATGATTTTGTGACATTTAACAATGGCGTGCTGTAACTCATCCTAAGACAAAACCTCTACCATAAGTCTAAACCGGTGATTCAGGAGACATTATACTTAAAAGCACTTCAGCTTTGCTGGGTTTCATCCTCTCAAATTTTGTGCAGCAAGGAAGACAGAAGAGGATACAACCCATAACATGCTGTCCCTGTGTCTCTAAATTATAAATATAAAAAATTAAAAATGACCATATGTTTTATGGGAAAAAGTCCTTTAAGCTTGCATGAAATGCCTAGGACATATCTGCATAATATAGTATGAAGAAGCTATGATTGAAAGGTATTTCAGAAGATACTTCAGAAAAATGTACAGATTGGCATTAGCTCCCTGTCCATTAAAGAAGGAAGACACTTCAAGGACATTGTCATATCCTGACTTCTTCAAATGCAGACAGAAGAACAAGGGCTCTGTCCGCCTGTAGTCCAAAGAACTGTGCTATATCTCATTGAACTAAAATTTTCTCTCCTAAGGAAAATCATTTTGTTGTCAAAGCCCTCTCAGAAAGCTTGAGAGGTTAGCCTTGAACTTTCTCCATATCCTTGAGTCAACCCCTGCTTAAGCCTCATTGTCAGCATCTGGGAAGCTTCTGTCACAAAAATGGAGAGTTGCTTCGCCAGATCCTCACAGTGCATGGCATATTGTTAATTACTCCCCTTCTGTGATGTATTTGTGATGACCAAAACTTACATTACAGGTATCTTTGTCACTGCTATCCAGAGCTAAGTTAACTTAAATTTCTAGAATAACTTATAGGATGGTTATAAATGGCATGGAACACCACTGTTCTAGGGAAACTTTCCACAGACAAAGTACAAAGACTGCCTATGATTCAGTGAAAAACTATTTAGGGAGAGTAAAGCATCTTTTTGCAAACGTGTATTTAATATCACCTTCTCAAAACAGTCCACAGAAACACCACCTACCTAATCACAGGCAATGGCAATTTCCTATACAACTTCTGGAGAACAAGAATTTTTATTGCTCTACCAGTAAATAGATCACAGAAAAACCTAAATGACAAGAGCCTGCCTTTAATCTACCCACAGTTTATAGGCTGCAACTATTACAGATGTCCCCGGTTAACTATAGCACCTACTTAGTTTCTGAGAAAATGATGTATTAGCTATTGCATTTTCAACTCTGACCTTTCTATTAATAGTTATCAAAATCTACCTTTCACAGTCATCAATTTTATACTGTGTCATTTTATGAAATTAGCTCTATCCCTGCTTTGTCCTGTCAGAGCAAAGGGACAGATATTACCAACAGTCATCCTGTGGCATTTCTGAGCACACCTAGCTAGGAGGCTGATAAACAGATGTCTTCAACTGTGTTTCTGACCTGGACACCTTCACTGGATGCTTATCCTACTGTGGGAACTTGCCCAACGTTGGATGAAGAGTAGGAGATTTGCAGAGGTTTCAAAACCTGTTGCAGAGCCAGTGTGTGCCCCTGGGATGTCTCTCAGGAGTATCTGAGGGTCTGCCATGAAACAGAACAAAGAGAGTTGGAAAACAGTAGACATGCTGCTCGGAACCTGCTCACTACTGTTTGCAGGCAGCCATCTGTGCCTTATCCCCATGCTTCTTTTGTAGATTATGGGTTACTTTAAATAGCTGCTAATACTTCATGGTATTTCAGGGTAGCATAAAACAAGCAGAGGATGCATTGTGAGCTATTTTCAGAACTCCTATATATGCACATGCACCTCCTACCCTAGCTGTAGGTGGAAAGAAAAAGCACATTATTGTATCAACACCTCACAGTCTTGCGATACCCTGGGGTTTCTTATTGGTTTTGTTCATGTGGGAACTGTCACTGAGAAAATAAATAGTCCAAATCTAAAAGGAAACTTGGGACAGTGGAAAGAATTGATGAATTGGTGCAATTTATCAGGAGACTCATATCACTAATTCAAATTTGGGGCTGTCTTTCCTCATTGACTAAAGTAGAATGCTTCGCAACTAAGCTTTCTGAAAGAAAAGTAATTACTTGGACAAGACATCAAGACAAGTGTTTTCAACAAAGGTGAGAAAAACAAATCAAGTGTGGATGAAAATATTTCTCTCTTTAATGTGGAAGGAAAAAAATCACATTGATACAGGGCAGAAGGGACAGGGTACAGGCTGACACTGAAGACCTCATGACTGTAAACAATTTATCAGTGGTTAAAGACATACAAACCTGGAGCTAGCAAAAGCCATTTTGGTGGTAACAGAAAACAAAGAAGTATCTAACACTTGTACAAAGAACCATTTACATTAAGTCCATTTGGAAATTACATAAAGCTGCAGATCAGTGAAACAAGAAAAACATGAAAAAGTACAATAGCAAACATTAAAATTATCCAAAATGGGTCCTAGCACAAGGAAGAAGAAAGCACAAAAATTACCATGATTCTTTGTTTGACTCGTTACATTTCCAGTTGTCCTTATGACAAATCCTTGTTTATAGATATAAGGTGTATTTCCTCTTTGTCTATAAACAAGGTTGTGAACATGAGCTTCCCTACAATGCTGAAAGGTACAATAAGAGCCAGAACACACAGGTTTTGTGCAGTTACAGTCATTTGCACGTATATATTTTAGTCCCAACTTGAGGCAAATCGAATCAGTAAACAGTGCTGCTGAAATCTAAAGTGAACTGAGGAACAGAAACTTGTCTTTGGCAGCAAAGAGGATTAAGCTTAAGGAAATAGAAGTAAAATATAGCCACCTCCATATCTCCAGAGCTACACCCCAAATTCTGAATGCCAAGATGCCCATTAATAGTGTAGGGATTCAGTTCATGCATCTCTTTCTCATGCTGCTATCCCTGATATTTGTTTACCACTGCTTGCTGCTCAGTACGTAGCACTCAGAACAGGCACTTCATTGAGGTGAAGAATGAGAGTACAATCAGATAGAAGATCAAAGGAAAAGATGATAACACATTCCTCTCTAGAGTAGGAATTTTTTCTATGGCTTTCAATTCGTCTTCTCTCTTTTTTGTTTTATTTGCTCCTTAAGTCAAAAAGAATTGTAGAAATACCATCAAGAACAATTTCAACATCAGGGATACTACCCAGATCAGAAGCTCAGAGGCTCCTGCTTGTAATGAAATAATCATCTGTGGCTTATGACATTAATGACACTTTTTTCAGTCTGGATCATATGTGATATCAGGGACGATCATAAAAACCTATGCCAAGAAACCCATTTTTTTTATAGAGCATTTAGAAAATGATGTTCTCATATTGTTGAAGAAAGGATTCCTTCTCTCACCTCCCACCCCCAAAAATTTAACAGAAAAGGTACCGTGGGTCCAATGGTGCTATATACTGGGCCAATTTTCATTGTCTTGAAGTTGGTCAAGTGCCTAGATACTTAGTCTGCTTTTGAAACTGCAAGTAAGTATCCAAATGATTTCTCAGATTCACTTAATTAAATAGTCCTTTAATTATCCAAGAGCTGGTTTCTTTCTTCAAACAAGTACAGATAAGAAAACTCTAATACTTGCCCTCCTTTGCCTTGAGGATAATTGATCAACTAGATTAAGATGCTGTCACTGTATGCAGGAGAAACCAAATCAGGACAACATTTCTGTACTAGCTATTCTGAAGGCTAACAGACAGGACAGTAAGATAAAATCCAAGATACATTAAATGCCTCTTGATCACAGTAGCAATCCAAAGCTTTACTGATGAACTTCATCTCTTCCCACCTGCCTGTTTGCAGTGGAATTCTTCTGCCCTAGTGTCTCAATAGTAAGGTTGTGTGAACTATGTTCATATTTTTTCATGCATTTGTATTGTATCAGTGCTTAAAACCATTTAAATAGAAGGACAGTTGTGAGGTGGGAATAAATTATCGTAAGATGTAAATGACAGTAGATGAGGTGAGGACACAAAATACCTTTGCTTTGCTCACAGAAGGCTCAATATACAGGTAACTCACACGTAGAAGCTGGGCAGCCCTTTTGAGTGGGAGCTGGGCTTGCTGCCAGATGCACGGGAAAGATAAAGAACAGAACTGATTGCAGGTGCCCTGTATGTAGCAGTGTCCAAATAGCCCATTTATACTGCATTTCCTCAAATGGCACAAAACCAGCCAGGGACTGGAAAGGGGTACAGAGAAACAGTGGAAAATCTACCTTGACCCAAATACATTGAAACAGGTAGTTTTCCCCTTCTCGTTAAACTCCATCCAAGCAGCAAATAAACAGCTTTAAGGCACTGGTAAAATGCAAGCAGGCAGAGCAACTGGAGGATGGTGCAGTGGACCTCCAGAACCATGGATGTTCTCCTCCAGCAATGAGGCAACAAACCTGGCCGAGCGCAAGAAATAGAGGCAGCACTGCATGTTGTTGAAGCCTTGCTACAATGCCACAACACTATACCCTGCATAGTCTAACTTACAAAAGGAAATATATTTGATACTTCCTGTGGTTTATGACTTCTTGAACAAAAGAAACACCCAGCTAAGAAGGCAGACATTGCTCTTAACTTCCACTGCAAATGTTTCTGAAAGCTGTGAATGAAGGAGAGTTTGAGGAAAAATTGTCTCTGTTAAAATTCTTATACAGAGTAGAAAGCAACATGACCTTCTAAATTTGTCTGAAAACGCAGCTGATTCATCTTGAGGTGAACATTAATGAGAATACAAACCACGGATCCTAGAAAGAGCCAACCTATATTTGTTCCCCGGTGGCAGAAACTGTAATATCCAGTAGGTCTTCAATATTTCCTCTATATTTAGGAAAAGCTGAAGAGGAAAGACAATTCATGAATAATACCCCTCCAGGTCTTCTTCACAAATCTTACCTGTAGAGTTTCCAAGATATTTTGGACAAATATACTGCAGAAACAGATGTAAACATGAGCTGTGTATAATTCAAACCACCATGTTTTAGGGGATCTGTTACCAAAAGGCACTATAAATGAAATTCTGGCTTACTTGTGCCATTATAAAACATAATTTAACATAGTAATATAAGCATTATAACTGATCAGTGCCGAATAGTTATGCACAGTCACTTCTAGCGGATGTGCTTTGACTACACTGTTCTTTATGTCAATAAGTAACCATGCTAAATTATTTTTTTTTTTACTTACTGCCCATGAGTCTCCAAGTGCTTTTCAAAAGCAATGACTGTACCTATTCCTTTTTCATTGAAGAGAGGCACAGTCGTTATTATTGTGAGTTATCACAGGTACAAAGAATATAAAGCAGATACTTTAACTCCCACTCTTCCTTTCCAAACATTGCTCACTGCAACGCTCATAGCAGCGACTTTTTATGTAATGAATGACAAAACAAAGTTTAGAAAAGTAAATTACTATGAATAAAATACTACTATACTCAAACCTGTGTCTGATGGGACCGTGAATGGTGTGGGCTTCAATTACTTATGAAGGTAGAAATCTTGATTTCCAAGGCTATCTCTAACTGTGTGCTGGTTTTGGCTGGGGTATAGCTGATTTTCACAATAGTTGGTATGGGGCTGGGTTTTGGATTTGTCCTGGAAACTGTGTTGATAATACAGGGATATTTCCTTACTTCTGAGCTGCATTCACACAGAGCCAAGGCCTTTTCTGCCTCTCATCCCACCAGTGAGGAGGCTGGGGCTGCACAATACAGGACAGTTGATCCCCAGTGACTCAAGAATATCCCATGCTATGCATCATGCTCAAGGTATAGAGCTGTGGGGAGACAGAGGAAGGGGTGAGGGGGACTTCTAATTGATGGAGTTTGTCTCCCCAGGTAACCCTTAATACATCATAAAACCTGATTTCCTGGGATTGACTACACCCGCCTACCCATGGGAACTGATCTTTGTCTCAACCCACGAGTTTTCTCACTTCTACCTTTCTGATCCTCTCCCCTCATCCCACTATGGGGAAAGGAGTGAGAGTTGCCAGCTGAGGTTAAACCAGGACTAACTGCTAATTAACTCTGAATTAGCTGGAGACAGGTCATAGTATTGAAAATATATTCAAGTAGAAAAATCTCTTTTTGAGAGCACAGTTAAAGCCTGGCTCTGCAGGTTTAACAATTACTTCAATTTATGCATATCCTGATTTTATGGGTATTTGCCATTTGTGTGAAAGCTGCTTTTTACAGAAAAGCTTTGTTCATATACAGGTTGTTCTGGCAGAATTATTCAGAGACATGGAATCCCTCTGAAGTATCAAGGGTGAAATAGGTTCATTTCAGCGAGGTCAATTTGCTTCTCTGGCTTCAGACTGTGCTGGATCGGATCAGCACAGACCATGCTGCCACTGTCCTTACAATCCACTTCCAACCCAACTCACACTGCACATCTAAAAACAACTCTGAAACTGAACAAATATAGTGCAGTTTTTCATCACTGATAGATTTTATTTTTTTTTCACCCAAAGGATGTCTGGTAGTTTACCTATGTGGGAAACTTTTAATTAAACAGCTGCTGTGGGTGTTAAGCATGACTTTCCTTTGCTGACAGGGATAGACATACTGTCTGCTCAAGTACCCATTCAGTCAATGAATTCTTACTTTTTAAAGTGCGTGCTTAGCAAAAGCCCAAAGCCTGCAAATTTCTGGTCTGCGTAGTTTAGAAGCCAGATCAGGAAGACTGATGCTTCTAAGTGTGTCTTCTTTCAAGGTAAACTGAAATTCTAGCAGAACCTCTACAAATATTTGACAATAGTCAATTCTATTCTATGATTTGGTACTACTTTGCATGCATATTTTCAGAGTTATGGATGTGTAGCCTGTTGTAAGTATTAAGGTGATATTTATAAAATTATTTCAACTGCAATCCAAAAGGTCCTACTGTCAACTTTAAGATCCTACACCTTAAGATCCTACTTCTTAACCTATTTAGGACATTCAACCTCCATCCCCACAGTTCATATTTTATCCATCCAGTCTAAGGTAATTTTTTTTTTACGTTAGCTGGGTTGGAGAAAGCCCTTCAGAAAAAGCAGATTGCAAATTCCACATGCCTTGACACCTCAGCCATCACAGCAATTACAGGACATCACCAGCTTTTTACACAACTAATCTGTGCTGTATGTTCACCTGAGAAATTTTAACAGAAAGTTAGGGAAATGCTACGAAATAAAACATTTATGAATTAATTAACTGCATATTGAAACTGCCTGGTGAAGTTTTCATAAACTTCTCTGTGAGCAAAGTGTCAACTGGGAACCTGGTAGTCTGATGACTTAAAGGTTCTTGAGCAGGCAGAAGTCAAACAGTGCCTGCTCAAGGAAGTTTTAACACTGATCAGGTGGTATTAAATAACACCTTCCATTCAGAGAAATCTTAGACAGATGGCAGTTGATGCTGTCCTCTCCACCTTATCAGGAATATTTTAGGAATCTCATTTATAACAAATCAAGTAGTTCCTTACACGCAAGTGTGCTGGGAACCCCAAGAGCTACTTGCTTATTGTTGTGTTGGTATTTGTCAATTTAATATATCTTTAAAAGTGTTCCAAAATGCTCCAGTTCCTTGAAATTGTGGGTTCTTTACTTTGGAAATCATTATTTTCAGTTCCATGAGTAATTTGAATTCGTCCAGCATAATTTAAAAGTGGCTTAGAAGAGTTTGAAGTAATGCTGAAGGACCTACTTAAAAGTAGCCTCTCAGTCTCTCTTTACTGTGTTAAGTCCTTGTCAATACCAATAATTTCACAGAATTTTTCACAGAGGGGAGAATTGGAGAGACCTTGCAAGACCTATACATAAAGGGGTTTTTTTCTGGCTTTCACAGGTTGAAGAGCATTATGCCCTGAAGCTCAAGATCTTTCCTTTCCCCATGCAGAGTTCTGTCACTGTGCAATTCTGTAATTCTACATTTTCTTATAATATACACCAGTAACCAAGGACTTCCTACTGAGAAGTCCCATGGGTCCCCTTTCCTCAAGAAAGCTTAAAAACCACAACAACAATCAGTGTTTGAATGAAGGTCACAACAGCTCACTGCAACAAGCTCCGTGGGAGTTTTACTAACAAAAATTATGCAGGGTAAAGGAAAGTAGAGTTTAGAAATCAGTCTTTGTAGCTAAAATTAGAAAGGAAAACAAGTTCTTAACATGTCCTCCATAATCTCCTTCCTTTTTGTGGTGCTTATCATCATAGTAGCATGTTAACACGCATTCAAACATTAGCAACATAAACAGCAGTGAATGAAGTTTCTTTACAGTTGTGGGCAGCTCTGTAAGGAAAATGATTACCCAACACAATTTTGTTTTTACATTTGCCATTACAATACTTCTTAGCTATTTCTTTCTATAGACTATAAATTCCATCATTTGTCATCTAAACCATTCAGAGGAAATAAAATTGTAGTCAAGTTTTGTAGTCAATTGGGTAGTTTACTTCCCACCAGTTTTTTAATACAAGGAATGCACTTTTTTCCCTGAGTATTCAGGTTAAGCAGCATTTTATTTTAGGTTTATCACTGCAGGTTTCTGTAAATCTGCAGAACTAGCGTGGTTGTTTTCTGGTAATTCCTCAATGGATATAAAGATCAAATCATCATACTGCTATTGAATTTGAAATTATATCATAAATTTATTTCAATGTAGTATTCTTCTTTTGAAAACAGTAACCAGTCATCTTTCCCCCAAATATTAATGCCTGCTATTGCAGATGCAATTTTGCCAATGGGACTACAGGAAATCATTGATTCCATGGAAGATAGTGGGAGAGCTTTACTGCTATGATTTTCATTTTGGTTTTTAGGTATCCCACGGACAAAATATTTACCTGTAGCAAGATCTAAGAATAACTACTGTGAGCTTATAGGTTACATTGAAAAATTCAAGATTTCCTAGAGAAAGTACAAGAGAAAGAGACAAAGAAATCTGTTAAAGGTAATCTGAAAAGGATGTTCACCTGTAAGTGACTCCTCCAAGGACTTCTAAGAAACAGAAAGTGTTCCTGGTAAACTCTGCTGCAAAGCTGAACTGGCCACCCAGCATTTTGAAACTGGGACCTGCAAGACTCTCCTTGGGGACTCGCTGGGACTGAGCACCAGGAATTCTCCTGGTTTGGGAGTCTGCTTTGAAGCAGGCTTTGAAGCTTCCTATGGCCAGAATCTTCCCATGTAATGCCTCTTGCAATTTCTTCAGGCTGTGATTCTTTGACTTAATAGAAGAAAGAAAACTTTCCATTTTCTTGTTCAGGTACTTTTAGGCAGAAGTAGTTGCTAAGCTCTGGTTTTAAGTCATTTCAACTAGGGTTTTTTTCAGGCATACTTCAATGTTTTCTGTCAGTTACAAATTTGAAGGGTTTTTTAAACATGTTAACCCAAACATCTACATTTTAAGATCTGTAGGTTTGTCTTAACTGTTAGATTTTCTTACCTGATGTGTTTAAGCTTCTAATTATACTTGTCACTCTTCTCTTGATAAGATTCCCTTTTTCTGAAAACCTGCATATTGTCCTCAAGTATTGATTGCATTTCCTAGCTGTTTGAAAAAAACACTTGAATTAGCACTTCTTCAAATTTCCATTTTTTCTAAGATCACCAGTTATTAAGAATGTATCTTTGACAGTAGCACACAGACATTTGGTTTAACTCTAATTGCCACCTGGGACAGTATAAAAGATAATAATTAAAGGTAGGACTTAATATTGGAGGTCTTTTCCAACCTAAATCATTCTGTGATTCTGTGATAATCTAGAAACTACTGATTACAGCTGAGCAAAACCTACACTGCACATGAAAATAGTTCTTCCTAATAAATGATAATACTCAGAAGATAAATGGATGCACTACCTCCTCTAAAATTTCCATTACACCATACAGTCCAGACTTCTGCTATTCTCAAAAGGATGTTGCTCAGGGTATAAATCAATCAAGAAAACTCATTAGCCTCTTCTGAAGCTTTCAAGAAATCTACCAGAAAACACTCCAGATCAAAAGTTGGTTCTCATTTTTATACTTCTGACTTACACTACTGTATTTTGACTTCCAGGTCATAAACACTGATTTGAAATAAATGTGAGAAAACAACTGTAGATAATAAGTGAAATCTTAGCTTGCAAATATCTTCAGCTAATGAATGAAATGAACAGAGTAGGAGCGAACAGATGAAACTCTTGGCTTCTTGATTTGCATGAAGAATTTAAATGTACACAAGCAGATTTGCATGAAGACTTTAAAAGTATACAACCAGATTTTTATATGGGAATGAAACAGCTAATGCAGTTTAACTTAGAAAAAATTGCTCATTTTAATACTGTATCAGTAACAGAGTGAAAGAAAGTAATACACTTTCACATTAGTACTTCTTCTTGAACAAATACACGTATTTCAAGCTCAAATCTATGCAACAATTATGTTACTGGCTGCAGGCAGTGTAAGAAAGTTTAGTATTTAAACAATAAACCACAGTCCCATTAACTCTACCTGCAGTTTATATTCATCGCAATTTTCCAAATTATTATCAACCTAGTTCTGCAAACCAGAGTTTTCCCAGCCATGTATTCTTATAACTGTTTGAAAAACTCTGCTCTGTTATCCCATCCCTTGGGAAAAAAAAAAAAAGGGCCAGAAAATTATAGAAAACCCATGTGTCTCCATTCTCTACAAACCATGGAGGATGTCTGTGTGGCATTTGGAGGTCTGGACACTGAAATTGTGCATCTGCTAATACAGTAGATGGACAATACGAACCAGCCCAAAGGTTGGGACAACACAGACAGGTTGGCCAAGATCTAGTCCAGCCTCTCTAGATTCACAGTCCTACTAATGATTGTGGCAGAGAGATTGGGCTGGTTTCACTACACAAGCAGGGTGTAAAACTATGTTCTATTTTAGCAACAACAACAACTTTGGTTTGTAGGAGCACAAATTTTCATTCAAAATTTTACCATGGATCGATGTCTGCTCTCTTCACTGTTTATCAAAGAGACAGAAACAGGCAGGCAGTTCTTTTTCTAGGGCCGGTATTTCACAAATGAACTGGGGAACCAGTGCCTATCAAGGTGATATATAACTGGCTGGAAAACTAAAGTCAAAGAATCACTTTATCAGTACCAAAGTGGAAGGTATAATGAACAGTATTCCCCGAGTTAATTCCAAACGTGGAACTATTCAGTATTTTTCGTCAGTGACCTTGGTGATTGAGTAGTGAGCAACTTTTTACAGTCATAGACACCCGCAATTGGGAAGATAGATATGGAATTCAATGCAATCCTGACTAATTGGAGTGACCATCAGGAGAAAAAAAAACAAAAAAGAAAAAAAGAAAGAAAGAAGATGCAATTTCATAAAGGCAAGTGCAGCACTTTACAAAGAAAAATAATCAGCTTCACAAACATCAGGTGATGGACTGGAGGTGAAGAAGCAGGTCAAGAGAGCAGGAGTTAGATAATAACATAGCATAGAAGCTACTGAGAGAAAGGCAAAAAATATACTGAGATGTATGAACAACTGTCACATGAAAGATGTGTGAAGTGCAGCAATGTTCTACAGCCCAGCAGGACAGCCTTGAGGAATTACTGTGTCTGACATAAGGCACTATGCTGCAGTTCAAGGGAGACCTAACTGGACTTGCTGGATAGATTCCAGAGAAGATGAGTGAGAACAACCAGCACCTCTGGAAATGTTAGGAAATATTATTAGGTTTATTTTGGCCAGGGGAGACACGATGCCCACAATAGCTGTACTCAAGTATATAAAAGTTTCCTGCAATGTGGGAAGAATCTGCTGGTGATAAAGAGAAGCAGTAACAGTTTCAAGCTGAAGTGAGAGAGAATGTTTAACCTGCATCTTTCCCCACTGTGAAACCCTGGCAAAAACTCAGTAAGCTCCACAGGCAATTGTCATGACTGGAGATTAAGTTTTGTCACAAATGAGGCAGATATAGCTCGTCCTGTCTGGGAGCTGGAAGATGAGCTCAGTGACACCTTACAGTTTCCTTTAGCCTGGCTTTCCACAACCTAGGAGTAAGGCACTCAGTTACCCCAACCACAAAAATAAGGCATTGCTCCATGAGATCCTATTTATGATAGTAATTACATGATTCATCTCACATGAGCTGTTCATAACAGCTAAAAGGTTTCAAATACTACAAGTGAACTTCAAAGAAAAATAACATATTCCCAGCAGTGCAAGTCTCCTCCCTTTTACAAATATAACCTGTCAACAAATACCATCTGCAAATATACAAAGTATAAGGAAGAGGGTGGAACAGAAAGTCACCACTTCTTCTGATTTTCCTCCTTTCATCACAGATTTACAGGTTTAAATCAGAATTTTATATGAACCACAGATGTCTCACTGTCACTCGTGCAAGATAGACTTGGTAGGTTAAAGTCCCATGTACAAAATAAATATATCCCATTATTAGACTGCTCAAACATCAGAGAAGGGAATGGTGACATGGGTCATAATTTGATTTTGGTTTTATCTTTGAAATTGTCTAGTGTTAACTTCTTTTCAACCTACCATTCATGCAGCTACTTTCCTGTGAAGATTGCAGGGCCATTAGTCACCTTAATTATGATTCAGGAAACTCTAAAATGAAGCACAATAGGTAACACTGTGCACACTCATTCAGTTAAGTGCTTATTTTGAGAAAAAAAAAAACACATACTTCACTCATAACACTTCTTTCTTCATTGTGAACTTTAATTGATGTCACACTGACCTGTGCTGACTGGGGATGACTACACCTTACACAAATCCAACAGGTGACAAGACTGTCGTAGCAGGCAGTTAATAACAGAGAAGCATTGAAAAGAAGTTAACCCCTGATTCATACTTTCTGAAAGCTACATAATTGAAGACATAGTCAGTAGTGATATCCACAGCAACGGGTATAACCTGTTATTTGACCTGTTTTCTATCCTATAGGATTAAAATACAGGCAATTCTGCAATACAGATCTGCACATGAGCTACTCATCCACCTTCTTTTTAGAGCAAATTGAGACTACAGGCACTCCTAGTGCATAGTTCATCTCACCATAATAAAAAAAATCCAGAGAGACTTTTTATCTCCACCCTCTCCCAAGATTTAGAGGAGTCTCACCTGGATTTACGCAGCTAAAATGACAACATTCTGTGATTTCTGCTCATATTACTGACATCACAAAGAAGTTAGTGAGACAGCTGATGTTGCATCTCCAGCTGAGCTGGTTGCTACTGAGGCAGAGACAAAAAATTGTGCTGTATGAGCAGGTGAAATTTACTCCTTATGTCTTCATCAAGCCTAACAGCAGCGATTGTTGCTTTTATTCTCAGTGGATTCTGTTTTCTGGGAGATGCTCTAAGGGTTTTTGCAGTGTTTCAGCTAACAAGTAGTTGCTAATTGCATCTCACCTCACCTGATTTAACATACATGGATCAATCCTTCCATATGACTTCATCCAGGGCCTCTTTTCAGATTATACACAATGCCTACAAGGATTGATCTCCTCAGCCATTTCTCTAGACGAGCATTTCAAATGCCAGACTTCTCACTGGATGGGCATGACAGCTGCTCTGAGATTTGCAGCTGTCTTCACTTGAGCTCAAAGTTATGGAGCAATTTAGTTCTGCACTAATTGGCATAACATTCTTATCACTTTCCCCTACACAAAAAAAAGCTGTTCAGTCAGTTCTGTCTCAGGCCTAGTTCTAAAGTACATAAAATCACAGGTAAGCTGCATAGTTTGTATGTAGACATCACAAAATTCCTCAGTTCAACAAAGCTCCTTTTCTCTACCGAGCCAGTTTGACCCAGGCTCAATTATACCTCAGTTCTCCATGAATCATAGCATGAAAGCCAGAAGGAATAGGACAAAGGCTGTATCCATGGAGTACTTGGGACATGGCAGTAAGACACATCTAGTGAAAGCAAGTACCCCTGCCTGACCCTGTCTCCCAAAATGTGCACCCCAAAGCAGTATTTTGCCTGGAGGTTTGTGGCACTCATTTAGAGGGAATAACCTTTCTTGTCCCACCAGAGAAAACAAGAAATCTAAAGGGTACCATGAAAATGTGCACACTGCTTCCAAATGGCTTGGGAGGGAGGTCAGGTCTGTCAAGCTCCTGACACTGCACTGACACTGCTGTAAGTCCCTCTAGTTCATTCTGTGAAACTCAGACAGAGGGAGTTTTTCATCCTGAGTTGTTCCATATATGAGGTGAAGCTCTAAGGTGCCTCTGGTGTTCTTCTGCCTGGAGTGATCACTCTCTTAACAGAACTGACAGAATCATTAAGCACTTCTAGAAATCCAAACACACACAATAGGGAAAGCAAACCAAACAAATCAAACAGAAAACAAAACATCCTTCCCAGACATCAGAGTATCCTTGCATCCCAGCTGCCAACAAAGTACAGAAAAGTGCTTCTGCAGTGTGTCTCACAGTTAGACATGGATCCCTTGGATATTCAAGACAGTTTAAAAATTTCAGCTTGGTATTTCTCACAAAGAAAATTAATAGAAAAAAATCAGTAAAATAAGTGCACATTTATTTATGAACGATTACAAAGTAATTAAGAAGTCAATTCTTTTCAATGTACCAGAGTTTACACCAATAAATATGGATGGTTAGTTTATACTCACTAGGACACCACATAGTACTGATAGACCTGCTTAACTGACAGGTATATTATAAAAGTATAATTTAAGATTATACACCTCTTACAAGGATGTGATTCATTGCTCTGCAAATATACTTGATGCACACTAAACACCTAAAATCTTTGCAAATCTGGTCCCAAGTGTTGGGGTTGTCAAAAGTAACGTAGAAAAAGTATCACAATGATTCTCATGGCATCAACCCAAGGAAATAAACAAAAGAACATTTCAATGATTTTTCAACAGTATTCATGTGTAAGACTGTGCAAATTCAAGCCACTGACCAAGGCATAAAATTTTCTGTACCAGTTATAAGGCCCTTGAGCCAGTCAATCCTCCCATCCTCTTTTCATTTCTTTTTGCCACATCAGTATTGCTTTGTTGTTACTCAATTTCTCACAGCTCGATTCCAACTATTTTTTCAGATGTCTCCTGAGCTTTCTTCCTGCCCAAATCACCTGCTATGTCAACCAGTTTCTGCTCTCTTCCAGAATATACTGACCATGGGACACCACCTCTTCCCCACCAGAGCAACAAGCCTGCCTTTCACAAGATGGTAAACTTGTGAATGGTTTTAAACAATTAATTATTCTATAGTGAAAGCAACTTAATTTTTAAGAAATTGTGCTATTGGTGTCCAAAGAATCAGTATAAAGATTTTCTGATCTCTGGAATGTAAAGAAAATTTGGGATGAAAGACACCACAACTGGACAGCAGAGAGGGCAAAACCTCTCCAAAGAGGGAGAAAAAGTTGGTTGATTTCTTTATAGTACCTGGAAAATGCTGTATTCATGGATANTCAAAGAGGGAGAAAAAGTTGGTGTTTCTATAGAACTACACAAAGAAAAAAGATATTCTAGTTAAAATACAGCCAGATGGGCTCCATTTAAAACTCACTGGCTTATTATAAAGCAAAAAAAAAGCACTAGAAAAGGTATTTTAAATGCATGAAAACTTGATGTAAGCCATAGATCATGGACAAGATGTAGGAAACAAAAATGAACAGCATGCCCATTGGGAGCACCTGACAAATTTATGCAGGGTGACACCTGAATGATTCAGGTTCCAGCTTGTGTCAGATACTTCAGTAGTGTTATGTGGCAAGCCTGGCGTGAGCTTCATGCTGTGTTCTTTAGTCATCCCTCAGAGCTGAGGATGCTGGCAGAGGTTTGCTCCCTTCCCTGCCTGGGTTTTAACTGATCAGCAGTGCTTGACAGCAATGTCCAAACAGCACAATGTACCTCTTCTCCAGCACTTCCTGGCAAACCTCTTTAGGGTACCATTCTCCGTATCTCTCCTTCCCAGAAGCACACTAGCATAATACAAAATTTCTATCCTATGAATCAGCATGTCAGCTTGGACTGGCAAGATGAATTAGTTAATCTCTGTGGTGTTGTGTCTGTTTCCTAGTTTGCCACTCTTCCTCCCACAGGATCCCAACAATATTGCTTGACATTTAGGTTTGACATAGAAAGACCTGGATTACTGTAATAAAAAGGTGAATAATAAACCTCTACACTTCCTGATATGTATAATTCTGCCAAAACATAAAGCTCTTTGGGGCACAGTAGTCAGCTGGGATCCCTGTGAGAATTACATATGACACCAACTGCTCAGGCACCTACAAAAAACACCTGGTGAAAACCACAGGCAACCTGTTTCAGTAGGCAGCAAAGAGCTGAACTCAGTATTTTGGCTTAGAGTTTTGGAGTCTAATATCTAAATTCTGCCTCAATCCTGCCTTAGGCACAAAGCTGTTTTCCAGATCTAACCCTAAGAACTTGTAAAGAGTAATGTGGAATCACAAATGCTATATTTTACAATTATAAGCGGCATCTTTGCTCGTATATGCCATACATAGTATTCCCTTATGCTATTCCATTCTGATGCCTAATAGAAATATTACAAATTTACAACTGACTTAGGAAAGTAAAATATTAGAATCTGATCCAGGCAATGCACAGAATTGTCACTGAGGGTCATACAAACAGAGTTTTTTAAAAACCTTCACTGTGTGATATACCTAGTACATCACAGATGAGAGGAAGTCTGGAGTCATTCCTTCTAAAATGTATATTATCTTCCTATTAGAGATAGCTCTAAACCTTGCTTTTATCTCTGAAACTTCCTGACCTCTGGCAAGTTTTAGATTCCAAATTTAGAATAACATCTGAATTTTGCAGCTGCTCCATTCATAATGAGCCAAGTCAAAACTGAATACATCCAAATTAGAGGGGAGTATCAAACTCTGGACTCACATCCAAGTTGTGTAGCAGAGGTCTCTTTCAAATGCTCATCATGTACACGTAGCCATAATGCACAATAATCTATAAAAATCAGCCTGCTCTTTTTCCATAGTAAATCCAGGTAATCCTGCACCAAACAGTTATTAGTTACATTCAGCATAAGCTGTCACATAAATTAACGTTAATACAAATTAATCAGTCTAAGTGTCTGGTGTACCAGACACTTATGATTCATAGGAGGGTGGAGATCGGATCTGCACGCAGACAAGAGCTACTGGAAGTGAATAAAAGAAAAGCCATCATTTCTCTATGAGTCTGTCATCTGCTTTGCCAATTCCATTAAAAAAAAAAAAAAAAGACTCCATAAAATTCTTCCCTAGAGAGAAACCCAAAGTTCAGTTGCTCCTCCCATTTCTATTTGCAGCTTTCTTCTCCTAATGTCAACTCCATCTGTCTTCCACAGGCATTTAATGTCTTTTGAATTGTCTATTTAATCACTTGCAGGTTTATCCCCTTGTTTGGCTGTACTCTGCCCTTCATTTGTCAGCTTCAGCATTCGCCACTCAGAGCATCCTCCCTCCTCCCACCCCCCGAGCTCTTCCCTCCTTTTCAGTATATTGCATTTTATCAGGCTGCTCTTCTGTTGTCCTGAGGTTGCTTTTTTCTTCACCCAACGTGACCCGTTTCTGCTTGGGAGGCAGTATCTTTGTAAGCATATGCATCCCATTGTTCTGTCTCCGTTTTTTGTCCCTAGTTTTACACAGCAACCTGTCTCTCATCTACTTTACAGGATGTCCTCAGATCCTGCTCCCCTTTCTACTGGCATCTTTGTGCCTGTAACAAGACTGTCTGATTTTTCACTTGTAGTAGAGACGGACTTAAGATTACAGTAACTTTCTCTGCCAGTAGCAGCAGTTTGTTTAGTGCAGAGCTGTTGCTACACAGTGACTTACTTGATTTTTTAAGAATCATTTTGCATTTTTCAATTCTGAATAAAAAAATAATAAATTACCAAGAAACACACTCAATCTCCATTCACTGACTCGTATAATATGTGAATGCTAAGGCATACAGCATTCTTCTCCTTTATGTGTATACAGAGATTCTAAACAAATACTACTATTCCTCTTCTAATTATGCATCCCCAGTTACAGGGTAGTACATAGCTGTTCAACTTAAATGTAAATCTTCACGGCTGGAACACCCTTGACATTTCTTTCTGGCTGCTGCAACAGTCTATCCATGAATACAGCATTTTCCATGTACTATAAAGAAATCAACCAAACATTACCCAAAATAAGCAAATTTCCTTGTTTTTCCCTACCTGTTTCATTGTCCTCAGGACTTATACTTATTTCCAATGTGATTCCACGTTAGAAGGAAACAGCATTTCCATCAATAGTCAATTAGAGGTGCCAGTCTTATTTTGAAACAAGTACTGCTGTATTCAGGAGATAATCCCACTAGAGCCCTGACTAGGTGGATGTTTTTTTGCAAATGTGGGAATTTGTGCCCCTGGAGAACATAACACAGGTTTCCCTATGCTTTAATCTGAGCCTAGAGCAGCCTGAGACATGATTTGAAGATTTTATTCAGATATATTCAGTAAAGCCCAGTTATGTTTTGCAATGTTCTGCCTCTGTGTAAACAGATACGTGGTGTTGCCTTCCAATGTCAAACCACAAGGAAGCTAATGGTGCTACCAAAAGTTTTAGCTACAACTGCAACAACAGTGCTTAATTCCCCAGATGATCAGAAACACCCTCAGAAATATTTATGGACTGTCCAGTGTCTGTGTTGTGTGCCTCTAGGAGCAAGTTTCACATGAAGCTTTGATTCGATGTCTGAGCAATAGTATTTACCTTCTTTATTAGAATAATCGTCCCACTGTCAATCAGAGGGAGAAGAAAAATCAGCTTCTTGCTTTTGAAATACCCCCACGTGCCACTCAGGCACTGAAAAACAAAACAAAAGAATTGCCAAAAAAAGCTGTCTTTGCTTTGCAATTTGTAACTCTTTTTTTTTAAAAGATATACACATATGAGCTTTCTTTACCATTTCATGGAAGAAATAGAGGTAAAATTAGTAAAATGAGTGATTCCAAGAATTCAGTTACACACTTTTGTTTTAAATCTTAAGAAAATGGAAAAATATATAGAAGTGCTTAGTACAGTTTGTTATTACAGTATATGGAAGTTAAGATGCACTCAATTATACACCAGCATCTCAGCTACAACTTTTCATCATGAACCCTAACTCCACCATGATCTGAGAACACTGGAGACACAAATTCTTTAACAAAACTTTTAATAACTGCAGTCTCATGCCCCAGCACCAGCAAGACTGTTTTACAGATCAGCTATCGCAAGATTTAATGGCCAGACATTAAAAATACTGAAAATCCAGCACGCTGAGCTCTGTGAGATATGCTTATTAATTCACATTTGAAAATTATTACTTGATGCAGAAATCTTCAAAGCTTCCCATTTACTGTCAAAGAGCTGCCCCATTCTAACAACTTCCCACTTCCCATGTTCTTTGGTTCACCAGGGGAGTCACAGGGTTCACCAGGGAGTAGCAGCCTACACACATGAAACTCACACTGATCAGAGCTGTGTGGGGCATATGGCAAGTAATAAGAGCCCAGAGAAGGGCTCTTATTATAATTGCTCAGCCTGACCTTCTTATATGCTTGTTTTTCAAAGCTACCTGTCCTTGAATAATCACAGTGTACCTAACTTGGAAATCTTTTCCAACGAAAGATGCACTTTCTGATATGCGTCCTCCCCAGTAACACCCAATTATTACAGAATCAGTTGTGGCTTAGCTATAGTTATAATAGGTAATTAGTCAAAGGACTGCAGCAATTAGAGGGCCTCTGCCTTTGCTTTCTAAAAGTCAGATGAAAAACTGTGCTTTGCTCTCATGTCTTTAAAAGCCAATTAAATCTCTTGATTCAAATTCTCCTATAAGTAACAACATTTTCATGGGTTTTATTCAGTGACTGTAAATCAACAATCAAACGGAAAAGCATAAGGGTGATATTAAAGGCAAAATAACATTTAGTTATCTCCTATCCATTGATGAGAGTACTTTTGAGGTTAACTCGATGTTAAGGTGGATAGTGTTACCTTGTTATCAGAAGAAGAAAAAGTAAAGCAAAGCAAAGCATGGCAAATGTAACCATCCACTTCAGCAGCATAAGCCAAAAAACCCTTCTTTTTACTGAAATACTTTAATGATCAGACAGTGATTTCAGATGGAGCAATGGTCAGTCTAGCATAACGTCTGCATATATCGTAGCCCAAAGAACAAAACTGCAAGGATGCATCTCAGCCAAGGCTTCAACACATGTCCCCTTTCAGATCTCAATTTCAGCTTCTAGAAACAACTTCCAACCCAAGACAAAGCAGCCTATAGCCCAGGATAATTGTTCACACATAATCTCAAGTAGATAAGGGGAAGCAAAAATTCCCTTTCCCTCACCTTTACAACAGCTTCTCCTACTCTTGCTCCTTATGAGGACATATGCTCTCAACCAGGTGATATTTGAAATTCTAGTTACCCTTTCTATGTCACATAACCATTTTGACATCCTTAAAAAAGCTAATCTTGAAAGTACCCCAATAGTTTGTTTTAATTCTCTAAATGATGGAATCACTAATTTCTTTGTTTTTTAAAAGGAGGCCACACATTGTGACCTGATTAAGCATCAAAGTGAAAATGCCACAAAAAGAATTTAGTAGTGTAAAAATTCCTCTGGTTGATAAATAGAGCCATGGAAATAGCTTGGGTTTATCAATATGGGTAACAAAAATAAGCAAACAAGAACATTTTGAGAACAACTTGCTGCACTTCAATTTTGGGTTGAATTTGATTTCATCATGTGTAAGGTGATCGGTGCAGGATACTTAACGCAAGGAAACTCTCTGTTTTCCTGATCTCACTGGGAGTTACATGTGACTATACAAATCCTGTCAGAAGTAAATACATTCACCTGTCAATTCCCTTTTTCTCCTAAGGCTTTACTTTATGAAAAAAAGAGAGGAATTTGTTTCCAACAAAGTTGAAGCTAACTCCAAACTTTTTTACTCAGTGTTTGATTATGTATGTCTGCTGATATTTTCCTTACTTAATGTCTGATTTTTGCACTATACTTCACCAGAAATGGAAAATTATACATGCATGACAAAACACCAGATAGACATGCTTATGAGTTCTCTCTCAGAAATTGCATTGTGTAAAAAAACCCAAACAAACACACATGAAAACTGTCCATTGGTTGAAGTATTAAAAATATAACTTTAGGGGCTAAAAATAGATCCTTAATAAACACTTTTTTAAGGCACCATGATTGCTAGTGTTCTCAAATATAACTGATATCTCTAGTTTATTAGAATAATATGTCTTCAAGGTAATTTATTCCATTTGATGAAACTCTGGACAAAAAACGCATCAAAATATTTTTAATATCCACATGCAAAACTTTTTCCTTACTGGTTTGTCATAAAACATTAAATGCAAAGCATCGATGATTAATTAGGGCTGCTCGATCCATCAAAGTGCAGGTCACTAACCTGATCAAAGCACACTTTTTGTAGATATAAAAAGGTAGAGTGTAAAAGTCTTATGGACTATACCTTTATGGATGACATTTACCTTCACAGAGTATTTGTTATTTTGAATATATTTAATTGTTACTTTGAGAGCATGAGACTGAAATCCTACATGGGCTTGATGACCATGGGACTAAACTTTAGGTACTGTGATGTTCAGGATGTAATCATGGATGTCAAATCACCTTCTCCCAGCAACCCTTTTCCTCTCATTCCTAGAGGCTCCATACAACAGGCTTCAATTTCAGTGGTGCTACCTGCTGTCAAGTAGAGCTGTGTTAAGCACACTCGAGTGGGATTTCTCCTAGAAGGATTACACTATGCTGGAGTAGGTGACTATATTGCCTCATGCAGATCCATAAAAAGGTTAATGAAGTAAGGACGGAAATAAGGACTGGAACAGATATCAAAATAGGTGATTTTTTTAAAGGATCTGGGGCAAGATAGTATGTTACAAGCTGAAAATTAATCAGTACTCCAATATTACTGGGGAAAAAAAAGTTGATCTCACAGAAATTTGATATTTTCTACTGGAAACATAGACTATAAGGCAAGGGAAAGGACACTTCGGTCATTTCAGCTTTAGTAAAATCTTAGCTAAAGTACTGCCATCTATTTAGGACACTGCAACATCTAAGACACGTGCACAAAGTGGAGAGAATCTCAAGGTGAACAATAAAAATTATTCTACGACCTGAAACTATTACCTGTAAGACTAAAAGGGCTGCTACTGATCAGTCTAATGACAAGACAGCTGAGTGTGGGCTGTACAACATTGCTTAAATTAAATAAAAATAAATAAATAAATAAAAAACCACTACAAAGCAACAGCGACAAAACAGATGCTACAAAGAAAAAATGAATAGTCTATGTTAAAAAGTGCAGCATGGATGATGTGACTAAGAGGAGATGAGCACTGAAACATGTTATAGGGAGTGTCAAACCTCTATTCTCAAGTTACATAAGGAAAGTTAGACTAGTATCTGTGGATCACTGATAGCTGAACATGTAGCTGAACTTTTAGCAGTGAGAAACTCTTGAAGGTCTCTTTGATTAATCAGAAAAAAGAGGTATGAAGGATTGACCCTTGCCTCCACAAGACTACCCTCTGTGACACTTCCATCTGGTAGCACTGAATGGAACTAAATTTTTGCAGCAAAATCTAAATATGCTAAATATGTTTTGCTTTGGTTAAAATATGTTTATGTTAGTGAGTTAGTAAGGCGGACATCTCCTTCTTTGCTGTTGACAAATCTTAATAATAATACTGTTCCCTGAGGGCATATAATGGGCATTAGAAAGACAACCTAACTTAATTCCTTTAAAGCGAGCCATGGCCATCTCCAGTTATTAACATTCCTGGAAAGCACAGTCAGAGAGAAGACAATGGCCTATCTCTTTCTTATTAGTTACCCATTACTCATTTACTTCTCATTTACACATATCCAAACTTTCTCTCAACTGCGCAGGAAAATCTGAAAGTTTTCTTACATTTTGAGGCACTAACCACCTCCAGAGCAGCAAACTAACATTGCTTCTGAAGTAGTTTTTGCACAAGCAAGAGGGACTGGTTTCAGCAGACTCTGTGGCATAAACAGTTGCTCATCACAAGAAGAAAACAAAGCACAAACTTTTTCCTTGCTGCCTGATGACTCTAATATCTAATCAGTGAGAGCGAATTATCAGCAAAGAAGGTGTCAGGACCAGCCAAACCATTGCATCCCACACAGCTGTAAGCCTGTGGCATCTTCCCAAACCCTAGATGTGAGGAGACACAGCAGAGTGACACGATTCTGTAGCAACACACACCTCTAGCCAAATACCTAAAATAAAAAGGCAAGTCCATCACTGCTCTGAATCTCTGCAGAGCAGCTGGGCAGGAGAGCAGATGTCTGACACAGACCCACTCCTCAAGAATAAGTGCAGAGATGATGCAGCTCTTCTCAAGGACACAGCTCTTCAGAAATTAGGACATATCCTTCCAAAGTATGTCTGTCCTAGGTGGTCGTAGCTGCAAAATGCAGCTTTCTTATGGAAAAAAAAAATCTGACAGATTCAAAACCTTGTGCACACACATTCTATTATATATTATATTATATATATTCTTACATATTATATATTATTGAAAGAGAGAATTCTTGCTTCCGTTTTTCTCACAATCACTAATTCCAAAAGAAAGCTATTCAAATTCAGTATTTGCCTTTTCCCCCCCTTAAATCTTCCCCTCATGCTGTTTCTTCCAGAGAACCCACAATGTGGAGTCTGTCATTACATTCATTTCCATGGCAACAAATGGGATGCCATAAAGAGTGTTTTAATCCAAGGACAAAGTGGTAGATAAAAGTTTTGAAAGAGAGAATTCTTGCTCAATATCAAAAATAATTGCAAAAGGAATACAGAAAATTACTTATTGAGTTAATTTTCCTTTATGTACACAGAAGTTTGCTTCACTTCATAAAGGGCATTCTCACCTTGAAATGCTGAATGCTCAGAATAATGTTTATGTGTAGAGGTGATTTAATATGCTAATATTTGTCTCATTTTCCTTGATTATACGACATGCATCTTTTTTCTTATCAACTGATAAGCTACTTTATATTAAAATATGAGGAGAAGGTGCTATGCTTGATTATTCTCAGTGGCATCTGCTTATTTTGGTAGGCTACAGGGAAACATAATCTATGAGATCAGAAAACAGGCACATTTATAGTGATTTCTAGCCTGATGGATTCCACAACCCCTTACAAACCAGGCTGGGTCCAAAAGCCAGTTAAATTCTTACTGAGTATTACCCCCTTACAGCTTGATTCCTCCTTCAAGTGTTTTAAGTCCCATTGAGGCGCTTGCAAAAGGATCGTGTGGGTCACAGCCAAAAGAAATGTGACCCTTCAACCCCATCTCCTTTGGGCAGTGCAGTATAACACCTCCACCAGCCTTTGCTTGATCCAAATCCTCTTGTGGATGTGGAAATAAGTAAATTGGATAATAGTAGGATTTTTCATCACTGGAAACACCCAAAACTTTCACAAAAATGTTAATGGTCAAGACAAAAGCAAAACTAATTATTTTTTTCAAGCTGTATGTGAATGATAGTCTCAAAAAAATAGGTTTTTCACTCCCAAAACAAAAAGCATTAGTGAGAAAAATAATCATCAACTAAGTTTTTTTTTCTGTAAAATAATGGCTATGTCTTTGATTGTACTATAGCACGTGGGGATTTACCTGTCAATGAACAGAACTACAATGTAACTCCTAGTAAAAACATAGACATATTTTTCCTAACAATTCAAAATTAGCCAGAGACTGCAAATATAGTTTACTCAGGAGGCATGCTCTAATCACAACTTATAAGCTTCTGTCAAGCTACTTATTATCAGAAAAAGAAAATAAAGTTTAACTCATGCTCTAAAACACCATTAAGGAATCAGTAATGTTGTGACACAAACTGAGGAAAGTCATAAAAGGAATACATAAAAGCAAATATTATACAATATTGCTTTTCCTGGGTTTAGGCACACCAGGATACCTACTTAAATTATTTTTTAATGTGTCCTGCTAGAGAATCAGAGTGCATATGGCAAGGTTCTGTTCCACCAGGTGCCTCCTTTGATGGTGCTTTTTATTTCAGCCCTCATGTCCTTCTAACTACAGGCTTTGTGTTTCCAAATTCACTTTTCTATAAACATCAGAGAGCAAAGAAAATGTAAAGGAGTATTGAAGAGCATTCAAGGTAAGATTCAAACCTAACTTTGAAGTTTCTAGGGAATGAAAAGGACTGGTGGAAGCTTCCTAAAAAAGCTCATTGGAAACTTGAATTAACAGGAAAATAAGTGACATTTCAGAAACCTGTGTAGAACAGCCTTCTCAAGAAATCCTCCACTAAGATAAAACTTATCTAGTCACAAGATGTCTCACCACTCACTGAGCAATAAAAGCAGAAATGACAACCACATGAAATTATATTATGTGGAGTAGCTTGAACTCGGTTTAGAAATTCATTTTTATGCTTTCACCAAAGCTTTTCATCTCCCAAATAATATGTGAACTTAAAACTTCTTTTTTTCTTTTTTTTTTTTTTTTTTTTTTTTTTCCTTTTTTTTTTTTTTTCTGGAAAAACTGNCTTATTTTGGCTGGAATAATTGTCTTCGTAGTAGCTGTTTCGGGGCTGTTTTGGATTTGTGGTGGAAACAGTGTTGATAACACAGGTGTGGTTCATTATCCCTGAGCAGTAGTACAGATAACTTAATAACACTTCAAACTATGGTTATCAGTTGACAATAATAGCAATCTCATTTTTCAGAATAATATGTCTCTTTCCCCATTTAAATCATACTTCCATGGGACATTTTACACGCTTTTTTTTTTTTCTTCCATCAAGGGTTTTCTCCTGTGCTTAATTCTGAATGTCTAAAAAATTACCTATAGAACTGGAACCAGAATCAATATTCATGTGAACAAAACCATCCAGGTGACTGTGTGCTCCCTTTCAAAGAAAAAATAAAGAAAAAAATACAGTCAAAGAAACTGAAAAATGAACGATGGGGGGAGTGGGGGGAATGCTTTTTGAGTGAATTTGAATGTCCCATTGTAATTATGACTTTTTCCCTTTTTACCTGACTATAGAAAAAAAAATTTAAAAAATAGTTATTTCAAATAGAAACTCCAAATGGCCTTTTCTGCCCTTTTCTGCAATTGCAATTTAATTGTATGAAGTCACAAATCTAAGCCTCCAGGGGAATATGCACTGTCTAGCTTCTATGTTTTACTTTCTAGAGAGAAAGTAATCTTTGATGATACTGTGCTAATCCTTCGAGATGACATATTAAATATTTTGTCCATCCATTTTGTCCACACAAAATAATAATTTCATGTTTACTACAAAGTTTTTTCTAGACTCCCACCATGTGATCCTTAACTTCTCCACATAGGACTCACAGGGAAGCCTATAGGAACACATTTCTGTAGAACTGTTTCATAGAAATGTTTTTTTATAACTGCTAAAATGCCTAAAGCGAATCACACTGTGTATTGCAAGGAAGATCATGGGTGGGTATTAGAATGGCTTTGCTTTAATAAATGGAATACATATATTCCCCATGTTCTTTCCCTTAGACCTCAGTGATGTTTCTATGTCTTCTTTGGTTGCTTTATTAATCATTCACAGCCTATGAGGAAAATAAAAATATTCCTCTAGAACATGGTACATGAAAAGGCAGCTCTGTTGTGCTGCTTGCACCCTGTTACACCACAGCTTTGCACTTAGTTAATAGCAATCCATTTAAAGAATAGTACAATATTACTTGCATTCAGCTGTCACTGATGTAAGCAAAAAACCCACCTATCAAAAATTAAGGCTTAGTTCATGTCTGCTTCATTCCTGAGCCTCTCTGGCATAACCAGACTGAAATCAATAGTTTTCTACTGACATTACACTGACATAGACATCCCTAACAAGAAAGAGGTGAAGCAACCTAATGCATGTGATAAAGTTGGATTTTTTAGAAGCTAAGGGCAAACATCCAAGTTCCTGCCACAAACCACTTCAAGCAATCTCATGCTAAACTATTATCTAGTCCTTCAGCCTGAAGCATGTGATGCCTTACTGACCACACCAGAATATAGCCTAGAACACGCAGTTTATCATCTGATCTTCTTTCCAAGTCCATTAGCAGAGTCACAAAACAATTGGTACCAACAACAGACAAAACATATCTTTAGTCTGAAATTTACAGATACAGCTCTTGCTAAAACACACATGAACCTTGGAATCTGTTTCTTCCCTTGAAGAAAGGTTTATTGTATCAATATCTAAAGCTAAAAGGAAGACATAAAAAATTAACAAACTCATGTCTTTTAAAATAATGCATATATATGTTTAATAGTTTATGAATAATAGCCCCGAGTCTACACACGACTGAACATTTCATCTAGAGAGCCTACGTTTCCTCTTGTCAAAATAAGTTCAGGTTTTGTTATTGAAGAGGTAGGAAACAAGATTAATGGTCCCATGGCTGTGAGTTATTTTCAGCCTGCTTTTCTCACTGTGTGGTACTATTCGCTTGTGTAGCATAAAGCCAAATGAGACTTCCTATGAAATACACTTGGTTACTATATTTATCTGGCTATTAAACTAATTTCAGTATGAAAGATAAGGTACATCAATTATCATTTACTTCTAAAAAGCCTCAAGTTGCATATTTTTGCTGAGATATTCAAAATTATGTAAAGGGATCACTGGCATCCTCATTAATTTTAATACAAGATATGTGTCTAAATCATGTATCTACATCCCAAGATTGCTTTGTAATTTCAACCCATTTTTCCTAATGACATGATTTTGCTTTATTATGTAAAGATGCAACATGATTTGGCTATTTAATATCTTCTTAAGTTTATATTACTACAGAAGATCAAAGAAAATACAGCAATACTACCTTATCTAACACAGCGTGAGGATTCTTTGTCAGTGTTTTGTCACAGTGTGGGCAAAAAAGCCTCAATGATTTCTATTTAAAGGTCATTATTTTGAGAGGCCAGAAGTGTCACTGATCAGAACATCAGAGATTATTTTGTTTCCAAAGTTATCATTGAATAATTGATTTACTTTAAAATTAGACAATATGTAAAACAGAGACACAGCTCCTACATTCCTTTTAATATTTAATGTTTCTGTGGGTAGATCAGTTGGAACCCCCTATACCTTTGGCTGGGAATGCTCCTCCAAAAATTGTTTCTTGGGCTTCAACAATGTCATGTAGGATTTGACTGCAATGTAAACAACAGTGGACTTTGGTTCCTGAGCAGTTTATACTATGACAGAGCATCATGAGGAAATTAAAATGAGACCAAAACACTTCAAACACTTGTTCCTGAAAAAGGTTGAGTAGGTAATACATCACAGGTAATAAACTATCTGGTAAAATAGCCATATTAGAATCAGCTAAGTTTTCAAGGTTGTTGGTAGTGTTTCAGGGTTGACTGAAGAAAGACATCCTGTAGTACTTTGAAACTGGCTTTGCCTCTTGGCATTAAATATTATTAGCTTGGAAATAAATATATCCCAATTATTTTTTAGGCCTTTGTCCAAAGGTAAAGCCAAAGACTATACAACTCTTACCACAGTCCAAAAGACCACTTACAATGAGCTATGGAGTTTCACTTTGGACAGCACAGCAGTTTTTGACTCCATCCTTCCACTGCCACACTGGAACTTTGTGGAGTATTTTCACATCTCAGAATATCCAAATATGAGGAATTCCTCATCAGCATGTTTCCATCCTTATCTCTCAGTCCATGCTGATATCTTGATTGAGACAGAGATTCTGGTCACTGTAGATTGTCCTCCTCATAGTAAATTATGGATATTTTCTATACTTTGTATGCATGTGACCAAATGAAGAGGAGCCCGGGAGACAAAAATGAACCTATGGCTTAAGACTACAGTTGGGGAAATGGTTGTTATGAAATACTCATCAGGAAATTCAAAGGCAAGCCTAAGCAAATTTGGGACAGGAGGTCTTTTTACTTTATAATATTCCTACCATCAAGTTATTCCATGCTTGTGTTTTAAAGGTTGCCTTGGGTCATGGTACTTACATATAGTCATAAACTCACAGAAAAAAATCAAAAATACAAGATAAAATAGAAGTGAGACACTGAAATGTCAACTTTATCTAAGACTGAGAAAAGAACTGAAAGAGTTTCAAGCACATTATACTTTGTACTTGAAGGATACCAAAGTACTCTTGAGAAAGAATTATAAGAGAAGCTATGATCGGAACTGTGACATTCCTCATTTTAATTTTGCTAGGAAGCAATGGAAATAAAGAGGATGACAGTTCTGGCACTTTGGGGTACAATTATCAAGCTCACTGGCTTTGCCTGGACCTTTTGGATGAGGTCCAGGCAAAACCAGTGAGCAATCAAACTTTACCAAGGGCATCACGAGACAGTTAAAAACCCCAAAATTCATTGTAGTCCCAGTCAGTCACCAGCTGTGGCTACATTTTCACAAATTTCAATTGACAATGAAAGGGGATTGTGGCTGTGCTTAAATCAATGGACCTAGAGACTCTTCCAAGATATTAAATACAGGTCTGTGCCCTTGAACATCCTGACTCTATTACAGAAAGAGATTTTTGCATGCAATAGCCATTGTACTCTGATTGCCACTGAAAAAAATCCAGCCCACAGATCAGCATTTTTTAGCCAAGTCCTGGCTACAACCCACCAGGGGAGGGATGTAACCAAGTCAGCCAGAGGTAACGTATCTGTCAGCCCAAACTCCCCTTTCCAAGGAGAATCAAGGGTCATAATTTAAACAGATCAATATTGGATCAATACATAATATTAAACTATTGTGTATTACTGTGATTTCCTCATGGCACTTGGCTTTGTTTAATTTAAAGTGACTTAGCAAAAAAATAGTTTACAAAATTGCATGGAAACTAAAAAAACCTAAGGCAGTTCATACATGTGAAGGTAATGTTTTGGAAACTTTGTTTTTACAGGAAGTTTTAATTTCTCTGGGGAATTAGGCCCCGAATAAGGTAGACACATCTTTTGGAGTACAGGTTATGTACACCCCTTTCACATTTCTAAAGAAATGGTGATAGGAAACATTTTGTCCATATAAGAGGTGAACTTCTATATTAAGTTTGGTTCTTATTCCTCTTGAAGCTTCCTACGTTGCCAGTGTGCAGGACTTAAAGTGAATTTATAAGTAGTTTAGGTACATTTTAAGACTCCTCAGACCATTTTTAAACTATAAACTGCTATCTCAAAAAATAAAGTCATGAATCCTACCTGTCCAGTACAACACCTAAACACTTTCCCTTTCCATAGGGCTCAATGATGCTGACAAACCCACACTCTTGCCACTGTAAGATGAAAGGATGCCATGAGTCATAGAGCATTCCTCAAAGCATTCCACATGTTTGGTATCTTTGCTGTGTTTGAGAAAGTAAAGATACCTCCTCAAAATGGAATTAACAGGCTGTATCCACTCATAGGAGCATCACTTTGCTCCCCATACCTTGCAAGCCAAGCTCAATCTCAGCAAGCGAGTCTGAACAGTCTGGTTAAGAACATGTTTAAGGATAAGAGAGAATAATATTTTAAAAAAATATTTATCCCAGCCAGTGGGAAATGAGAACGTTTCCAAGCTCTGGAGCCAGCAAAACTGCTGAAATACGATATAACACTGAACAGAGGATCCCCACATCAGGGTCTCATTCTGAATGTGACTTTCATTATTGCTTGTTTTTCACAAAAGAGATGGGCACAAGGTCAGTGGCATGACAATGCTACAAAGAGAAAGTAGATCTTGGCTCAAATGCTAGACTGGATGTTAAAATCAGAGGAAAATCTAAAATTATCTGAAGAGGGCTCCTGGTGATGGCAGGGACTGTGGAATACAGAAAAAAAAAGGACTGTTTTTAAATTCACTCTTGTGCATAAAGAATGAAAAACTAAAAGCTCCAAAGCAGCAGCTTCTGCATTAGATTCTCTGTCAAGAGCAAGCAGATCTGAAATTCTTGACTATGGGGTAAACGTTTGTAGAATCTGCACTGTAAATTGTATCATCACCTACTTGAACAGATTGCTGCAGGTCCTGTAAGTCTGATATATTGGGTTCTATGATCTGCCAGGAGGACTATTAAGGGTAATTTGGGAGAAAAAAAAATCTAAGGTTTATCTGAGAGATTGTTGCCTTCCTGCTAACCAAGGATATTATATGTAAGTTTGTCTCTTGACTGTAGATGCACAGGGCACCCTTGTAGCACCCCAGATCCACGAGCTCTTATTAGATCTTCCATTCTGAAGGAAAGAGTGTTAGGCTTACATTTGCCATTGTGTTCAGGGGTGTATGCGGGATGAACTCAGAATATCTGAATTCCTTTGCAGCTAAAGCTAGTAGTGAAACATCAAAAATTCTGCCCTATCACATCACTGGCAAGGCAAAAATGGGGTTGTATTTATACCTATTCTCTTTTAGACCCTAAGCACAAATGTGCAGTGTGGCACTGTATTATCTGACATACTAACCATTATACAAGATTTATTCATCTTAATCCTATGTTTTTCCAACCTTACTCTGTGCTCCTTACTTTGCATCCTATAACATATTCAAAGTAGATACTATTTCTTTTTTATATGGTAACAAAGCAGTTTGCACAAGAAAGCCTAATTTATTATTTGGTTCTACACTTCTAGAATAATACAAAACAAAAAAACCCGTAATAATAATACTAATGAAAATAACAATAGAATATTGCCAACAGAAAAGCAGACATTGAAGAAAAACAAAACATGCATCCTTGACTACACAAATACAAAATTAATGTGCAAATACACTCATAAATTAAAGCATCGAACTCTGATTGCTGTTATTTCTGGAGCTGTAGTATTCATTTTTTTCTGTGTTGTACTGAATTATATTGCAGTCTTATGAATTCCATAAAAAAATCTTCATTTAACTTGCAAGTTTCATGAATTTTAGAACAAGTAATTATTTGAACTGCTGTATTTGTTATATAAAATAGATTTTTTTCTTCTTTTAGAAATTTTGATAATTTGAATATAAATACAGGAAAATGAAATATAGTTATATTATGTTTAGTAAACAGTGAATAGAAAAAAAGAATTGTTTCTTAATCCATCCTTGACTGAAAAAAAATCAAAAAATGTCTAAGAATAACAATTAAGAGAAACCAGAAATTCCATGTAACTGATTTCTATAGCCTAAAAAGGCTAAATTCACCAGAGTGCAATTTCAGACCCACAGTTTTGTTGGGTCTGCCAGATCTCTGGCAGCTTCACCAGCTGATGCTCTGCTTTGTGAATAAGATCCAAACCTCCCCTTTCTACTCTTGAGTTATCCATCATTTCTACAAACTTAAATTGCAGCCTGTTTTACTTATGGAAGGCTCCTACTTCACATGGATAGAAGTGGAAATCGTAAAGCCATCAAGCACAGTGGCCTTTACCAACGTGATGCTATTTCAGAAACACCTGTGCTAAACACCTGACCTACTGTGAAAATGCACAGTATTCAGCAGCCTTTAAAATTTTCCATTTGCTACCCATGGCGAAGAAGGGAGGAGGTGAAGTGGTTGCATGCTAGACTGTAGGATAAAAAAAAAAAAAAGCCACAGTAAGACAATGTATTTTAACTCCCAGAAAGGCCTTTTGATAGTCTGCCAGAAAGGCATCCTGAGGCTTCTTCACTTGTTTATCAATGCACCCTATTTCCACACTGATATTTACTCACCTCCTAATGGGACCAGGAGGAAGTTTTAAATACAACTGCATGTGAAGAATGTGAAGAACTAGGACCCAGAGTTTCCATTACTTTCACAAAACACCTAAGATGAATGTTAAGGTTTGCTCATTTAACAAAATTTGAGCCACCCCGCCCCCGGGAGAGAGAGAACAAAAGTGGAAGTCAAAAGATGGGTCATTACCATGAAGGACACTACAATGCTATTGAGCTTGTGAAGTTGAACATGGAAGCTGCAAAAATAGCTTGGTTTTAAACTATACTGGATTGCACTATCAATTTGGGGAAAACAGTTGCTTTAGAAAGAGGAAAAGAGACCAAAATATTTCAGTTAACTGCTTGCACAGTAGGCCATAAAGTGACCTGCAGAGTCTCAGCAAGAACATACTGGAGTAAATGAAGAGTAAATCATTTTCATGAATAAAAAGTTAAAGATCCCCTCAGTGAAGAGAAAATAAGAAAAACTGGGGGAGAACTGAAGAGGATCATGAACTAACTCTCTTATTTGTAAGATTAAGGATAGAAAAGGAAACGTTGTATTCTGATTCTCAAGAAATGGTTGAGTTCTGCATGGAAATACATTTGCATAAATATTCAAGCTGTAAACATCCACGGTACTCACATGAATATGCTTTTTCAGAATCTTCCTGCTACAAAAAAAACTGTACCACTCGTGTTCCTGTCCAGCTGAAGTTCCCTGTTCAGGAACCAGAAATGATCCCTGCTGACTAACACAATCCTGGAGAGAGACCAGGGGTTTACAAACAGATGAGATTCAGAAGAGCCCTTTAGAAAGCAAACCAATCTGCCAAAGTCAGAAAGAGAAGTAGGACATGCCAAGTTTTGACAGAAAAGGTGGGTATCCACCACTAGCTGTATTTCATGAATGTTTGTGATGCTTCCAGCAGGAATATTTCTGCAAGTGTTTATCCACATGAGTATTCCCAGCCCTTTCCCTTTCTACCAATTAGCAGGAAGCCACGTGTGATCTCTGACTGCAAAAGAGCTTAATGTTGAACCTTCAGCTAGAGAAGTCACTCATGCTGCTACAACTCTCATTGCCTGATACCAAGCAAACCACTTCACAGGGATCACTGCTGAGGAAGACCAAATTACAAAAGGCAGAGGACAATTAAGAGATACTGTGGCTGATGTAGTAAAGAATGAAAAAATGTTTTATTTGTGAGTTTTAAGTCTAACAACATGCAACCAAGGAAGCTAGAAGGAACAGCACTGCAAAACATAACCAAATGCTGACTGAATTAGGAAGTGTTTGTTACAAGGGTGACAAAGAAAAGGCAAAGTTCACAGGTGGTGGAAAAGATAGGGAAGAAAAATTTCGTCTGGCCATGGGTAGAAAAGAAGTTAGAAAATGAGAGGGGACCAAATTACAATGTGTCATAAACAACTCTTATATTGTATTTTCCCAGTTGCCAACAGCAGACATTCTCTCCTCAGCCTGGAAAAAGTGCATTGGTTGGAAGACAGTAGGGTGGGTGACAATGACATAGGAGAGAGGGATGACGGGAGAAATAACTATCAGAGAATACAGTTTTATCTAATACTGGAAACTGAATTTAAGCAGGGAACACAGATCTCCAGGATGACAAAAGTACAGCACCAAAATATAATAAAAAAAAATGGAACACCAAGAAATGCCTTCATAGTGTGCAGCTTTTCCTCCAGAAATTTTTTAAGATAATTTGTCACTTTTTATAACTGTCAAGGAAACTTTGTTTTGTCTGCAAGATCTTTGAGTTTGTTGCCAAAACTGTCATAGAAACAGCACTAGCTGTTTGATCCAAAGGTCACCAAAGTCAGTGGGAAGAGCACCACTTTTTTCACAGGGTTTTGGATGAAACAAAAGTATGCCCTGTATGTATATTAGTACAGAATAAACAAAATTCAGCAGGAGTTAAAAGAGCAAAGACAAGGGAAAATTAAAAACACTTGTACTTTCTCTCTTCCATTAAAACAACTGTTTTCAGAAAAACAAGAAAGGCAAACTCCCTTTCAGTGAAGCCTATTTAAGTACAGCAAAAATTACACTCTCTCGATAAGCCTATGCCTCTCCTCTATTAAATAGTCCTGCTTTGAGCTACTTCTGTGCTTCTCTTGGGATGGCCTAGAGCATATAATTGGATCCACTTCATATGGAAAAAAGAGCCTGTTAACCAGCAGTTGCAACAGCAGATGCTTGTTTGCTCATGAAAATAAAGACAGAAAGTTTCCATTAGTCATTTAAAACTATAAACATCCAGGCTGGGTTTGCTCTCAGCAGTTTTGCTGTGGATGCCATCGATATGGTTTTTCCCTTTAGAAACCCAGTACTCAGGCTTTCAAAAAATAATTCATTGCCCTTAAATAATGCTGTAACAGTTGGTGAGAATCACAAAAGTCCTCCCTGGCAGTTGGCAGTGCTGCCTTAGCTGTATTTCACTGCAGTAATTGTATCTTGGTACAGAGTGGGACAATGCATCATCCAAACGAGAGCCCCTTGATGATGTATTGATGGAGATGGAACTGTCCAAAGAGAAGAGATGGGTTCAAAATTCAACCAGTTTTTATTTGACTATGCAGAAGGGAAAAGTACTTCCAAAGAGAGAAGCTATTAGACATGGCATATCGCTTTTGGCAGTGATACAGGTGATCTGAGCAAAGTAGGACAAAATCATGATCCTGCTGAAAGGCCACCACCCTCTAAAAAACTGTTTCTTACTTTGAATCGCAGATGGATATATGCAGTCCTCTGCTTTCAAATGGCCAAGATTCACTAGGCTAATAATGAATTTCAGGGCAAAATCTCCAGTAAAGACTACTCATCTGCACAGGGACTTCCAAACGAGCACCCCAGTTCTGCTAATTATCAGCATTTTCCTTCTTTTTCCCCGGCTTCTCTGCCTTCATTAACCCACAAAGCTTCTTTACACCCTAGATAAATGTAAATTGGGATTAAACAGGTTTATAAGATAGATAGTACACTGTAATCTCCTTCCAAAAGCATCTCTTCCCTCAGCATTACATGTACCACAGCACTGCAGAGTCCAGGACCAGCACCCAAGAGTTCAGATGCCTCATCTGTGTAGCAGGGTCATGACTTAAACCTTTGCTGGCTAGATAGTTAATACAGGCTGCAAGGTGGCCACATTCATACCTGAAAATCCCTGAAGCTGGAAGGCTTAAAATCACAGTTAACATGGCTTTTAAATGACAAGAGATTTGGTTTACTGTATTTGGGGAATAGACGTGAAAGCACACAAACCATCTTAAAACTTAAAAGGGTGGCTTTAATTTTAGAAATTATCTTCTTCCTAATTCCATATGTTGCACAAGGGATTCAGATTTCATAACCAGAGTTTTTCCTGTTGACCACCAGAATGACACTAGCTGCTGTGCCTTTTGGGCTTTAGGCACATGGGGAAAACAAATGGGATTTGGGAAACAGAGACTGATATTTTCTCAAAATAGCTTGTTCCTCTGGCGTTATGCAAAGCTGGTGCAAGACAGCAGGTGACCTAAGTGGCCACCAAGGGATAGAAGATAATCAAAGTAAACACAGCTTTAGTGGCTAATATGCAAAATTCAACTACTGTAGCAAAATGGATGTGTTAGACTTAAAATTTCATGCGGCATTCAACTTATTTTTAAGTCATTTGGGAAAGTCGGTGTTTTAATAAACGTCAGCACTGCTCTATTCAGCAGTGAGATACAAGAGCACAGATCAGTCAACTGAAGCTCACTCACTAACATCACACTAGATGAGCCTTGCTATGGGTGGTGGTGGACACAGCAGCTGAGGAATCCCCATGGAGCTGGCAGATGCTCTGCAGATTGGGATTTATGCAAAGGGTAGTGCCCAGGGAGAGGAGCTGGCTCATCCTGGCAGGTTTCCCAGCCACTGCCCTGGCATCTTGCTTCCCTACTATACAGCAGAGCTCAAATGTTTATGAGTGCATGTTTGGGGGGCATGGCAACACAAATTTATGCCACTTCATGTGGAAGTGGGTCAGGACTGCCTGAAAGAGCACCAAGCAGAGCCAAGTGGATCCCATATCATTTCCCCCTGTGAGTCTGGGATGACCTAAGCAAGCCATGCTCTGCAGATTTGGCAATAGAAGGAGTGATCCTTCTGACTGGTATTTGCCATTTCACATCAACCAGTAGATGAAAGAATGGATTCAGCAAATGCAGAAGGCACTTTTGTGCTCAATAATCTACAAAGCACCTTTGGACAGGCACTGAGTTATGCAGAGAGTTTGTCAATCTCCTTTTCTGAAGGTATTCCAAAGCTGCCTGGATGCAATCCTGTGCAACGTGCTTTAGCAGGGGGGTTTGACTAGTTGATCTCCAGAGGTTCCTTCAAATCCCAACCATTCTGTGATCGAGAATTCTGCTGTGAGAGAAAAACAAGATAACACAAATTCGAACTCCAGCCCTTTCACTCAATAAGCCACTGTTTTTCTTACTGACTCAGCTACTTAATCCCTTTCTGTCCACCTGCCAAAATAAACAAGAGACCCAAAAGCACAAGATAAATCATAATAAATCAATTGACTATTCCCCCAATACCTTAATTTATGCCTTTATTTTGTTCTAGTAAAGAAATAATGAGACTAAGAAACATATCCTCATACATAAAACTTGTTTGCCAAGAAGAGAGTAGTCTGTTTCTTTCAGCAACCTGAAGTTAGAGTGACAACACTAGAGAGATCAAATGCAGACAGTTTTTTATGATACGTTGCTTGTTTCTTAATGCAGAATACGTAATTGTGTCCAAAAGAGAAACAAGAAGCCTCACGCAACAATTTTAGCAGTTTTTGACTGGCAAAAACATGAAAAGCTTGTCAATACAAGTCCAGTTTGCTTTGTGCCAGCAGTACACAGGTCCCAAAATGAGAGAGGTGCCAAAATGAAAGAGATGCTGCAAAAAAGAGAAAAGAAGGGTGGAGAGGAGGACTGTTTGGCTGGTGTTTTATAAGATAGATTTAGTGAGTATTTTGACCACTTAAACATCCTGTGGAAAATCAGTTATACCACAGATATTCTCTTGCATTATAAATCATTATTTTAAATTCATAATAACAATAAACATTGAACAATACATTTCAAAAACAAGCAGTAGTGTTCCCAGGTATTCACATCCCATATACTTCTCTACTGAACTGATTATTATACTGTAATTTCTAACAGTAGGAAAGAAGAGGTAAAGAAAAATAAGAAAAATGTAACCTTTTCCACATTGCTTTACTTTGGGTATGTTGAATTACTTGAACTGATCGTTAGAGGAACAGGAATGTTATCTCTAATTTTGCCATGAAAACAGCAGATATTTGGCAATAAAAAAAGAGATTTTAATATGAAGATACCAACAACAAACCATAAAAAACAGTAAATGTATCAGTGAAGTTCTTTACTTAAAGCAACAATGTATGGCTCATATTTATATGCCACAAGTTTTTTTCCTTCAGCAATAAGCAGCTTGAAAAAAATGAAAAGTGTCACTATTTTTTAGAAGCATCTGCTGAACTAGGAATGTCCTTTCTAGTAAAGCCTAACAGTCCTAATTCACCTAAAAGTGTTTGAGAACCGTAATATAAACCACACTATGCTGAAACAAATTTTTCCTGATTGAGAAATTTTGATTCCAGTGAACTTTCTTGTTACACATAGTCATTTACTTCAGGAAAAATCTCACTAAAACCTAAAGCAAGTGAGTTCTCAGCTAAAAGACTTAAACCAATCACACCTTCTGCATTTAAGCAGATGTTTTCAAAGCCAAAGATCTTCCTATTCTTTAAAGATTAAAAGATGTTTCTTTACCTTTTTTTAATGTTCATCCTCAAAGGTTGTTTCATTAAGAAGTATAAATAATACAGTTATAAAGGCAGGTCATTTTCCTCTTTCACCAGTAATCTGCTCCACAGATAAAGCCACAAAACAAAACATCTTTGGCCCCAGATTTCAGTTCTTTCAACCTGAGAACTGCTGTCAATAATACACTAAGGTAGGTCCAAGTGTGACACAGCAAAGCTCTCCCCAGAGAAACTGGGACACTGGCCACAAGTAAAATCTCTGTGCTCTTCAGCTGGGGAAGTTTTATTAGGATATGAATACATATCATAGAATCATAAATTGTTGTGGTTTGGAAGTGACTTTTAAAGATCTTTCTAGTCCAACCCCACTGACCTCACTAGATCAGGTTGCTCAGAACTCCTTCCAACCTGGTCTTGAACACTTCCAGAGATGAGGTATTCACAGCTTCTCTGGGAAACTTGTACTAGTGTCTGATCACCCTCACAATAAAGAATTTCTTCCTAATATCTAATCTAAATTTACCCACTCTAGAGTTTAAAACCATTGCCCTTTGTCCTGTCACTACTGGCAAAAATTCTTCAGTCTTTCTTATAAACCCTCAAAATATATTGAAAAGTCACCATAAAGCTTCCCCAGAGCCTTCTCTTCTCTGGAGATGACACATTTTTCAGAAACTAACATTTTATGACATTCCTTTACAGTGAGTGATTAATCCTGAAGTTTTCATCTGAAGTATTTTTGCAGGCTTTGGTGATAACACAAGATTTGCAACGAAGCAAGTCTAAATAGATGGTACTGATGTACAAGGCAATGTACACAAGGGCAGCCAGAGATCCTGAGAACAATTCAGTGAGACTCCAGGAGGGTAAGCAGAATCCACTTTCCAACAATCCTTTTGGTCTAGTTTCTTTGTAGGAGACATCTTTCTCACAGTAAGAATTACCTTGAAATATAGGTATGTGGGTTTTTTTAATCAAGCCTTGACAATTTTGAAACTCAGCACAAGGGGTTTTTTTTTACTTAATATTCAACAACCAAACTCCAACTTTTCATTGGAAAGCCAAAGCCCCAAAAATATATAAAATAAGAACACATAGAATGCAAACATTACAATATTATCAATATAGAATCCCAATCTGAGAACAATTTCAGGGATCATAAGTATTCTAGGCCTCTGAAACAAAAGTACTTCTGTGAAGTCTGGATAGGGAGAGTCTACTGTTACACATCTCCAGATTGGGAGGAGAAGATGCAATAGCATGACTTGAAATACATGGCTACTCAATTCCACTGATAACTGACAAGTCATTTCCTCCAGGGTCATATGCATGGAAATCTCCCTCTATATGTTTCTTTATCATTGCAGGCTCCAAAGGCAAATAATATGTCTGGAATTGGTGGATATTGTTTCATTCCAGTGATCAAGCAGAATAATACAGCCCACAGCACCACAAGTTAAACCTCAGTCTTGTTTTAGTGGCTGGTAAAATATTAGTTCTATCAAAGTTGGCTGGTTAAGGCTGGAGGCCTAAACTCCTCAAAGCCACCTGCATGTTTTTCAACTACCTAAGTGGTAACAGGAGACCACGACAGACCCAGACAAATCCTGAGGCATTCAGATGTCTCTGTGCCTAACAGTCCCAAAGGGACTTTGTTAGGAGTGCACAGTATGATTGCCCCAAGTTTTGTGGGTCAACCTCTGTTTGGACATCTGTAAATGCTGGGGTGTTGAGATTCTGGGTGTTGCTGAGTCAAAGTGCCTTTGTGGATGTCAGCATTTACATCCTGCAGCAGAAACTCAGGTTTGAGTCAACTCTTATTTAAAATAAATGGGAATTTTAGGTTGGTGTAAGCTGTCCTTGCATCAGAGCTTTAGAGGGAAACCTCAGTCTCACTCCCTTGTAATGACCTACATTGAAACAGTTCTCAGAGGAATAATTCAGATAATTCAGACAGTTATCAGCTGGATCTTTTTCCTTACCTCTTTTTAGCACTACTGGTTTTATTGCCATTTTTCTTATCTTACTAAACAAAAGCAAAAATTTCTACAAAGTATTTTTTAGATAATATTAAGCTAGTGAACTTACATGAAATTACTTTGGGTAAAGGCAACTTGAGGAATTCCTCTTTTTAATACTAACTATTTTTGTCCTTAAAGAACAAGAAACAGATCACAGGAAAATGTGCAGAATGTCTTTTTATCTTTTAATAAACAAAAATTCAGAAAAGTCGAAGAAATTTAATATGTTGGGTAAGGAAGCACAAGAAAAAATAGACAAATCTTACTCATTTCAAGAGAGATTTCTTTTTCCTCAACAGAACACATTGCAGTAGGTACTGCTTTGAGATTGCTTTTCCATTACATTCCAGTGCTGAGACTATCATCTAGCATTACACAGAGTTGCAGAAAACTGAGCAGACCCCACTCTGGGATCTCAAGTGACATAACAACCTGCACCTGCTGTCCCAGCACTGCCTCTGAGCTCAGGAACCCTGCACCCAAGGCATAGAGCAGTCAGCAATGCTGACTGAGACCCAGATACTGAACTTCAAATTAAAAAAATTTATTCTAATAGATTATATTGGTGGGTCTGGGTTTCAGATTCTCTATTATTCTCGAGGCCAGAATTTTTCAGATTACAGGCAAAATAGTGGAACAACTAGGAAGGCAAGCTCGCAAGCTTGTTTCCTTGGATTCATAATCTTTACTCTGAGACATGCCTTGAGAACATTTCACAATTCACCTCTAACGTGGATCAAGTAACTGCCAGTGGCATTTGAATTAAAGAGATGCCCTTGTGTCTGGAGGGGCTGGAATGTGCAATTTGAAGGACTTCTTATATTGCTATGATCTAGAAAACCTGCATAGAGACAAAGAAGGGATCATTCACTTCACTCTCACTCATTTTGGTAGATCTTGTTTCCTGATAATATTAATTTTTAAAGAAGAGGGCAAAGACAGTTGCAGATACATCCTGCAGATGGCCATCAGTCACTAGCAGATGGTGACAAGACTCCTAGAACTGTCATGGGGAGCTCCAGCTCATCTTGTGGTGAGACAACATCCCCACATAAAGGAGTCAATCATTTAATAGCATTCTTAACGTTATCTGCTTACTGCTTATTAACATATTTTTTCCAATTGAAGATGTGAGATTTCAACCAACAGTCATCTAGATTTCAGAGAGAATTTTCCAGCTACCTGCTCCTTTGCTTCACTACAAATTAACAAAAAGAACTCAACAACATGATCTCAAGACAACATAAAATCATTGCTTTAGAACTTATAAGACAGTTGCTCAAATTCTTAGGCCAGACCATAAATTAGTTCAGGTAGACAGGACTAGCAATATTCCAATCAAATGCTTCTATTTTGGACCAAGACTCCAAATGTCAGCATGGCGCATCCAAAGGCGAGAAACACAGGCTCCAGATCTCCATCTGCGCTCTGGAAGTGCAATGACTCTACAAACCTGTGCACATACTGACATACCTGTGTATTTATGACCATATTGGTTTTGCAATAGGTGTCAAAGTGATAGGAAAAACCTAATTTTTGTCACAAGTGCTTCAAAGAGATACTGTCCCTTGTCATCACAATATAATAAGTGTTGATTTAAGTTTTCGCTCCACCTGAAGGAAAACATTAAAACTTGTATCTAAAATGAATTAATTTTCATTTACAAATCAAACCAACTGGAATGTGACTGGCAGTGAGCTTCCTAGCAGCTTGGGTCAGAGTTCTTCTGGCCACAGAGAGCAGTGAAGCAGAAACATCTAAAAAAACCTGTTGCCCAAAATGTAAATTCCTGATAGGTTTTTACAGCTGCTGGAACAAAGACTTCTCAGATTAAGATCCATAATACCACCTAAATGATGCCTTTCTGGATGTTTCCCTTACCTCTAAATTTCCTAAGACAGGTTCAACTTAACTCTTTATTTCCCAGCTTTTTTAGGTGTCGTATATTTTCTTATTGTTATTTCAATGTCACTGCTTTTCTGGTTTAGCAGTTACTTTGTAACTCAATGCAAAGCAAAACCATTTGAAAACCAGGGAAGACTGATAAATCTTGGAAAGAAGAACTGCTGGAATACATGATATCAGCTTCCTGCCAAAGAAAATAAGCCAACAAATAAGTGTACTCTAGCATACTATGCAAATTGTGCTTCCCTAAACTGACATGCAAGAATAAATTCCTGGCTTCAGCCTTTACAACATCCTCTGAATAGTCATTTTGGAATTCAGTATTGTACAGAAAGTATGATATCACATAAAGTTGTTTATTTCTATCTATATGCTGAAATAACGGATTGATAAACCTTATGGTTACCAAGTAAAAGAGGAGACCAGTTGACTGGTTAGCTCATACTTTTTGCTGCTTCCATAAGGGAAAAATCTGTTCTCTTGAAGGGCTGGGTCCCTGTTACCAATGAAAATTTAAAGCAGTAATTCTATTGTAAAGTTAAAATCGTTGATTCTGCTTTTAACAGTGTGGTTATAACTGACACACAGAGATTATGGTCCTTACATCTTCCAAGGTGTTAGAAGTTAATAATGGGAATAAGTACCTCTATGGGTTATATAATTGTATTTTAAGCTAATTTTAAAAGTGGCTATTTAGTTGCTTTTTGTTTTCTTTTATGACACTTACTTTACACAGAATATTTTACTTGTAAAGAAAATGAGAGAGTAAGGAATTGCTCAGAAATTGCCTATGCCATGCTGGGCTTTGAAGAAAAATTCTCAAGATGAACTGTAATACGTAGAATGAGACCAAAAAGCTCTCTTCCCTTTGCTCAGTCTCCCCAGTACAATAGTTATAGAAATTAAGCTTCTGATACAGCAGTCTGCATGCTGACAGACTGCCTTTGAAAAGCTGTGACAGAGAGGAACTGATGTGCGAGATGAGGAAAACAACAGTGAAGAAAATAAGCCACTTTAGATGACTTCTGAATGCTGAAGAGTATTTCACAGAGGTGATTCAGTCAGCATCAAATCTGAGAATGATTCCTTAAAACTGAAAGGTAAATTGCTCCAGTTACTCAAAAAGCATAAATGATGTAAAGATGGTATTTACCCGGTCTGTTCCCTGCATGAAACTGCTTTTATCTGCTTCCTTCAACCATACAAAGAAAACTCAGCCTACTTTTTTCACCTGATGTTAGTTTAACTGCCAACATAGAAAACAGAGTTGGGTTCTCTATATTCTGGTGGGATTTTGTCCCAGTAAGAACACATTCTATTTTCCCATCATGTCTACTAATGAGTGAGAATTCCACTAAAAGACATAGCAAGCCCTCTGGAATTTTTATTTTTTTTTTCAATGATGCACTAGACAAGGCATTAATATCCTCTATTTCCTGCATCTGTGGTTCATGTCTGAAATCTGGGCAGACTATTACCTGAACAATGACTGCAATGTTGGGTGAAAACATCTCCTAGAAAGGAGTCAAGAATACTACATCCATTCATCTCTCAAGTCAAGAATAGAAGGATTGGGATTCAATAGGAAAAACAAGCCCCCGGAAGCCTTTGAAGAGACTGAAAACCAGAGAATCATCAGAGTTTTGGTAAAGCATCACAACATAGACCAGATTAGGAAATCTGACTTGATACAGAGAATCCAAGAGGAAAAGGTCACTTGGAAAAATTGTAAGATGCCTCATGAACATTGGGAGGACAGGCTAATTTAACTGACAACAAATGGACAGTCAAAAAAATACGGTTAGAAAAAAAAAGCAAAAGAGATTCTTGGTTTTGTGTTTCTGAGTCCAACATTGCCAGTGAAAATCCTAAGCATTCTCTTTTAAAAGCTCTTCATGTTCAATGAAAATAAGGGCATATAAACCAGTAAGGGCATATAAACACTATACATTAAACTTCATTAGGCTTTGAACCTGTAAGGGCACAAATATACAGATATTATGTCTTAGTCATTATGTATTAGTCATTTTCAAGAGAGGAAATATGGAGAGGTGGTTTCTGGTTCGGGGAATAGTATAATACACAACCGCTGCATACCTTCATTTGTAATCCTTCCTCAATTATTATTATCCTTTATTTAGTAGAAGTACTTTTACTATTCATGCTCTTAACTGCAGCTACTGTAATTTAGTGGCTATCCATGTTTAGAAGCCTCACCTTTAGCATAAGCTTCAGATTAAAGTAATTACATTTAATAGAAGCTGCCCACTTTGGAAGCTGCCCTTGATTTAGAGCTTCAAGGAGAAGCACTTAAATATAATAGAAGCCATGGCCTGCAAACGAAGTCTAGAACAAAGATTAGTTCATACACCCAGTCTAACACAATTTATAAGTGGGATGTGACGATGAGGTAGAATAGTTCCTGGAAAAGACTATACTTCATATTGAAAGAAAACTCCATTTATTGCTGAACAAAAGGACCACCATTGCAGTGTACCATCCTAGCAATCTGCCTTTTTTTAGGCACATAAGTAGTCATTGTAAAGATTCTTCCATAAAACCTTATGTTTGGTTTTAAAATCCCCATTAACTTACTTGCTGGATGGGTCTGTCTTTGACACAGATTTCCAGTACATCTGGAAGGTATAGGGTGGGACAATACCCTAGAAATCACTCAAAACACCTCTGTCAATAATGGACTCCCAAAACAAGCTAGGATGATCAGTCTCATTAAAAACAAAACAAAACAAAAACAAGCAACAAAACAAAACAAAAAACCAAGATCACTAGGGGTGGCCCTTTTATTTTCTGATTATAATGGACATATTTCACTTCACCAAAAAAGTGATCCCACAGTCTGTTCCAAAGATCCAGCCAAAGGGGCAGCAACCAGTGATGGTCAACCTCAAACCATTCCATTGACAGGCACAGCTTGTCCATGCAAATTAACACATCTTTGCCTATGTCTTGAGGTCTATTCTGGAAACAACCACCGGCCCAAAGTTGAGATCCTGCATGATACATGCCAAAAGTAGTGAAGACAGAAGCCGGTTTTCCTGCCATCTCAGACGTCAACTGCAAGGGCCAACAGGCTAGATTGCATTTGTCTGTTCCCCTGATCAGAAGCGTGGATTCAGGACTACTTTTCTGCTGCTGTTGCTGAGCAGAGCAATAGTTTTCCAGTCTCATTTCAACCTTCTCAGTGCTTTCCCAAGGTACACAGATTAGGATAAAGAATTATACATAATTTTAACAAGAATAAATAAATTACATATAGTAATATGCAATTAAATCATAATAGAAGCATATTAAATTATAATGTTAGCATATTATAATGCTACATGCTGTTCTTATTATAATTACAGCAAGCTCTATATGCCAGACATGGCAATGAATGTTTACTTTGCATGTGAATGAAAGCTGTGATATTTTCAGCTGTTTGATTGATATGAAATTCTTCCCATCCTCCTCCTGTTAAAAAATAAAATTAAGCCATCTAGACCTACTTGATCTATACTTACAAGTAATGCAAGTGCTACATGTAAAGATTTACAATAAAATATTGTAAACATTCAATTTGGCTTTTCAAATGACCTCAGCGTGGCCCTAGTTCTACATAGACAGTTCAGGCACTATATCAGCTAAAGAAGGAAGACTCTTAATGAAGGAGTTGAGCCCACTGCTTAGAGAATACAGCAGGTACAAGGTATTTTTGCTTGTAATCCACTCTTACTTACTTGTCAGCCAACAGACCAGAGCTCATTCCTGGTAAAACTGCAGTTGTCCCCTGTCTTTTCAGGGTAAAGACTGTGCCTGAAATTGCTTAAGGACATCTACAGGTCTAATTCCTTGAGCTCTACTAAAAAAAAAAAAAAAGTAGTTGTTTTCTATTTGAACCTTCCTGTTTCATACTGCCAAATTTTAGAAATCACAATAGACTGTGCTAGAAATAAAGTGTCATTGGCTGACAGAGATGGGTAACTTACAGGAGCACTGCCCCCTGTCTGATCACGTTGCTCCCGCCCTGTGACCAGTGAAATTCTGAATGTATTTTGCAACAATGAACAATGAATAGGCGTTCTTTCAAAATAAGTCTTTGAATGCCCCTAAATTAGCAGTTTTACAGGTTTTATTTTGAGTGAAATTACAGAAATTAAATGGTTTGCCTTAGACTGATCTCAGTGAATTTCAGCCCAAAAAAACCCAAACCCATCTTACAGTATCTGGTAGAAACTGTGAATACAAATAGCTTTCAGCATCAAGCAAGGGACAACTGTCAATGAAATGACTAAATTTTACAGCCATTCTTACTGATGAATTCTTGAAGTATTAAAAACATTGATTTAGAGAAGGGAGCAGTGGACAAAAATCTATTAGAAAGCAGGAAATACACCATGACTATGAAAATCAATGCAGTTGGCAAACAGAGAGACAGAAAACTGTGAAAAAAATGCAATCATTTTTGAAGTGACATTAACAGAAAATGTGAAATAGGACTTCCAAACAAATGGGCTGAACCACGAAACTTCACTATTAGAATGAAGCAGCAAGCAGTCACTAATTAATTTCTGTAGAGACCAGCACAATAAAAGAAATCAGATTATGATGAGCTTTCTTAGACAGCTAGGGTAAACCACTTGCTGTTTTCTAAGTAACTACTCAATCTTGTCAGTGTTAAAAGGGAAACGTAGGCACTGTTAGGAAAGAACACAGAGATGCACAGATGCCTCTACAATTGCCCCTCTCACGACAGCAGGGAAAGTCAAGCTGAATGCCTGCCAAGATCATCAACGCCAAACCCCTGGAAACAGCTCTGTTTGAAATCACAGGTTAGAAATAATGCCTGATGTATAGGCACACAGAGATGGACCTTATGTTTGAAAGGTGTCTGGGATTTCTCAACGTGTGAATCTCAGGGGAGAAAATTTTTTAGTAAGGAACAATATTCCAGGTTTTTTACCCAAAGAACATGTAGTCCATGAAAATAGCTTTTCCTGATGATGGTGAGGAGAAAAAATGCTGCCTCATCACTACACTTCACCAAAATAATTGTAAAATATGTCCTAACAAGGAGTACCTTGAACTTTAATATAATTCATGTTTTTCAGATAAACACTTCCATTTTCTTTAGAAAACAATAAACACTTTATGCTGTAATTTAAAATTACCAAAAAATACCTCATAAAAATAAAGGCCATCTCAAGCTATAAGATTCAGATCCTAATCACCGTCATTAGCATTATATAACAGTATAAGTGTTAGAGAATAGGATGATGGTTTCCTTTAAAACTGGAAGTTACTATTCTATTGCTACATAACATTTTGGATTGTGCATTAAACCAATAAATGAAAAGATAAATTTTATATGTACAAAGTATACTACACTAAATTGCATATCTGTCTCAGCTGCCTAATCCTCCATAGGATCTCAGACTGTAACCACCCATCAACTCCTTCTCATGGTGCCTTTCCTCTTATCAAACAACTGAAATTGATAAGAATTACTGTTATCAATTTTTGTTACTCCATTACTGAGAAATAATCTTTTCCTTCATTGCCTTTGTCTCCTGCCTTCTTCTTTTCCCTACAGCCTCATAGGGATCAAATTTTGACGTTTGACTTGCATGTTGTCCTTGGGGGAGATCACAGAGGCCAAGAACTGAATCATTAGTATGAGACAAACAAGTTCACAATGAATGGCAAAAAATGTGGCAATGATCATCCAATGTACTGAGCACAACTCTCTTAGAGCACCATTATTTGGCTGAATTTTGGCCAGTAGTGCTGGGGTTTCATTTCCTTATGTCAAACATAATGCTGTATTTAGGCACTCAAATGTTCTGTGCCAACAACCCAAATGACCTAGGGTCCAAGACCTTAGACCAGTGAAGTCCAATCAAGATCAATCAGTAAAGTATTCAGTATATGTATGAATATATAGTATATATTCAGACTAATATATATGATTATTCCTGCCTGAACTGCAACTTGAATGGTGCATCAAGCAACTTGTCTAGACAGAAGCATGAACTTGCTGATTACTTATTCTTCACTTACTCTCATAAAAGTAAGAGTTCTTTAAGTTCTCATTTGTCTTCTAAAGCATTGGGTAGGAGAATTGGGATTCTCACAAATGTGTTTAAACTTTGGCTATTAAAAAAAAAACCAAAAGCAAAGAAGCTATTTCCACATTGGACAAACAGAAGAGCAGGGAGGGTGTTGGAATAAGTGTAAGTCAGCATATTTCACTGTTTTCTTCAGGAGATGACAGTCTGTCTGTGCCTTTTATAAATACAGATGCAGGGAATGTTCAGTAAAAATAAGGTTCAGAATTCACCCCTCAGTTTTTCCCATAGCTCAACCAAGAGACAGTTATCTATAAGTCTACCAGTTCCCTCATTTTTGAAGGTGACAAATCCAAATATAACCCATTCAACCCATCATTGATAATTACTGGGTAAGGATTTAGTAGGGCATTTCTCATAATGGAAGCCCAGTATTTCAGCATGTTATATCCCTAGTGACTAGATGGCATTTTTTCCACCCTCCTTTATCTGTGTCTCCCTCTAGTATTTCTTCCACCTAAAAGACTTCAAATCATATGAGCTGACTGCTATATTTATTAGGTATCCTCAATACATTAAAACATTTTTCCCTGTGAAATGTGCTGTTAACTATTACCTTGGTTAGTAATTTAATTTAATAGGATGGTGACAACACATTGACATTGTACAGGTTTATGACCTAATGATTTATGAGACAAGTTACATTTGCAGACACATTGATTTTGGTAACTGCAATGAACAGAAATGAGGAGTAATTTTCACTTTTTTTTTTTTTAACATCTTTCTCTCCTCCTTTCCCAATATTACTTTATACACAGAATGGCCTCTTTTAAAGCTCATTGATGGTTTGAAAAATGTTTTAGGTCATGGCATTATTTTTTGAATGGTTTGTAAAACCTTGAACACTTGAGAAGCCCTGTGCATCCCAACAAGTGCCAATTAATGTGTTGCACATCACTGGCCCTTAGAAGTGAAACAATAAAATGCACTGACTGTAGTAAACCAATTTAAACAATGGTGATATCTCTGTTCACTGACACTCAGATGATATAAGGACAACAATCTCATTACATGCAGAGTGCTTTCCTACATCAACTGGCTAACACAGGTGGACACATTGAGGAAGAGATGGCCTGGTTCACTGGGACTGAATCTACTAGGAGCTTCTGGTGGGAATCAGGATCCTTCAGGCTCATAGCAGAAATACTTTGCTGTGTTGCTGCATAACCACACCAGCCTCACAGAAATCTCATCAGGTAAATTGGATAGGGTGAATGGAGGGGAGTGGGGACAGGCTAGGGGAGACAACTATCTACAAACAGAAAAGGTGATAATAGAAATACCCCTACTTTTTTTCCCATCTACTCCCCAGCTGTGGGAACAAAGCACACCAACTTTGCGGCATGGGAGGGAGAACACAAACATTTGGCATCAAAAATACACCGCAATAAAAAGGAAAAGTTTGTGTGTGTCACAGACAGTAACCAATGGCTAAGGCAGGTGAAGGCCAAGAGCAGAGAAGGTGTCTGTGACAGCACCAACACCAACACTTGGCTTTTTCTGCAGATCAGAAGCTGCTGGAGTGTGACAAACCCCAGCTGTAGCTCCACCAGGAAACATCTTACCTGGCTGCTGCTTAGTAATGACCCTGACACAGACAGAGAGAGGAGACCCACACAGCAGCTGCTACCAGCCTTCTGGGAAAAGGTGTGATGCAGCAGAAACATCAGGGGTTAAAAAAGCACTTTCCTCCTAAGGTGGTGTATAACTGAACTCATGCATAGCTAGGAACTATGCAAATGTCAATTAATGCTGGCATAGTACAGTGAAACAGGGAGCATCTTCCTCTACTCTATATCCAGAGAGAAAAAAATCACATGCTGGTCAGATATACCCACAAACTAAAGCTGAAAGTCAGAGCTTACACCATGTTAGGACAATAATACTGTATAATCCATCTTAAATCTAAATGATCTCTTGTTCTTTCAGAATTTATCCCAGTTTAAATCTTCACAGCTGATCCATATTTTCTAAAGGATTAATGGATGGACTACCCTTCCTTTCTCAGCTCCTGTCCTCATTATGACACTCTCATGTGTAGCACAGCAAGTCATGTTCCTCTGCTGTTGGCAAATGAGTTCTGTTCCTCAGTTCAACCTGCTTCAATCTATGTCATACCACCTCGCAGTTACATCCACTCCAGTTTTATTTTAAGCTATGTTCTCTTCCTCATTAAATATATTTTCTAGCTTCAGTCAGATGTGGATATTTTATGTCTATGACAGCATTTCATTATGGTTTAAAATACTGCTTTGCCCACTTTGCAGACTCCATCAGATTACTTGTGTCTTCGCCCTTTTTAATTTCTTCTGACATTTCCTTGCTAAGTAACATTGTTCTAAAGTGAGAAAAAAAGCTGTGTTTTTTTAGGAATGTGTCTTTATATATATATATATATACATCCTCAAATTGCTATATCTTACTTGCACAATGGTAAGAGGATTTCTACTTGTCTCAGTACCACATCAATCAAAAATAGCAGAGCTGGCTCTGCCAGAGTCCTAATGAGAAGCAGAACACAATGGATGACACCCAGCTAAGTGCAATGCTGTGTCCCATTATTTGAGTTATCTCATTCAGAGCTACCATGAGTATCTTTACACAGTGCATATTGCCCTGTGTAGGATATCATAAGACACTTTAATGTGAGTGTGTGAGAGAGAGGATTAATGATGGAGGCGATTTAAGAGAGAAAAGAAACTAAGGAGCCATAGGAAAAAAGGAAGACAATGCCAGAGAAGTCTTTTGGATTCACTGCTCTGTTGTGGCAAACTATCTTGTTAAAATCACAGGAAATGCAAGTTAAATGCTAGGGAATGATTGAGAACCTCTTGCTGCAAAAACATAGGACATTATTACCAATCCTGCAGAAGCATCAATTCCCACCATCACCAGTGTGAATTTGGCACTGGATTTATAAGCTTATTTTCAGTTTGCTAAAGAATAAGAATTTATGCAAAATGTACCTATTCATTGTTTCATACTAATACTTTTATCCATGTTTTAACATTGAATTAGGCTTTAAAATAAAATAATTTTCAGGCTTTTGTGAAGTTACTGATGGATTGAAATGTATGTGACGCTGATGCATGTGTGTCTATGAATGGGATGGTTACCCACATCAGGAGAGATCTGCAGAAGTCACAAGTGTTGAACTGCTATTCAGTTCAACTGTTTCAGCAAAAAATGAAAGAATTTAAATCCGGGGGTTTTTTTCAATGATAAATGAATTTGAATAAAAGTAGTTTCTTGTAAGATTATCCGCTTCCAGCTCTGCCAAGCATCATAACCTCTCACTGTTTTGAGTGTTTGGAGATCACTGTTTATTTCTCTGTCACAGACTCTTTACCTGATGGGAGTATCCTTCACTTACAGACAGATCTAATTAGGTACTTAAAAGTTAAATGCTGCAATCTAGCGTCAGGCCAGAGTCACTGAGGGCCCGACAGGGAAGAAGAGATCTCTGAATAGTGACTGAACTCTCAGCAGCCACAAGTGCTGCATCCTGCTCTGCTGCAGTACTCTCATGTCTGGAATACTCTCCCAAAGGCAGAAAAGACCAGGATTAAAATTTTCTTATCTATCCTGGGGCCATGAAGCCCTGATCTCTTCCTTAAACCAATAGGCTATGTACCCTAAGCAGATTTTATCCCTTTTACAGGCTCCTCCTCTGGTCCTGAAATCTTGACTACTAGATTTACGTGGCACAACTTCTGTAAATAGCATTGAAGAATAATAAAAGGATGAGAATAATGAGAAGAAATTGATGCTAGAAATTACCAAAAAGAAAGGATATATTTGAATTACTACTCAAGAAAAAGAATTATATAGAAAGACCGATATTTCCCAGTAGGGAACAAATACAGGTTTTTTTTATTCCAAAAGCCATAAGTTCCCATCATATTTATGCAGACAATAATATATTAAATGGATTTGCAGAGGAAAGCCCAGATGCTCTCATCCACCGTTGCAGTTTGAGGCTAAAAAGCAGACGGTGGGAGAATTGTACAACCCTTACAACCAAGTCTTTCTAAATTATGCACAATTCTTAAATGTTTCTAATTTCCTGGTACTCTGATTATCACAGCAGTGACAGCAATAACCTTGCCAAACATATGGAAAATTAGAAATCTAAGCATTTTCAATTATGGTTATTTCACTCTGAAATAATTTACTCACTTCAGGAAAATCTTTCTAATTCTCAGACTTGTCAGTCCTATTGAAAGTCTATCAACATCCTAGGGAAAAATTCTGTATTTGCTACATAGTTGTAAGGCACCATGGCTGGTGAACATCACAGGAGGCCTCTTGTTTACCTTCATTTTTCTTCATGTCACTGAATGTCTTAAAGATACTCAAAATCTTGGAGAAGGTAAATGTTGAACTTAACATACAGACTCTTACAGAATCATCCGCGTGGTCAAAATTTAAGAAGCTGCTTTTAATTTATTTAGTGAAGCTCAACTTAATGGGTACTTCATGATTTTCTAGGTACTTGTAGATTTTCTAGCACCACTGCAACACTTTCAACCTACAGTTTTCCGCTCCAGCAAAAGAACTCCTCTATTTGCTCTTGAGATCATGGTTTCTTCAGAGCATCTGAAAGATGATCACCTACAGACACTGCACTGCAGATATCCCTTTACAGAAACAGTGCTGCACCTTATGGCCCACGTACTTATTGAGTTATGGTTTACAGTATACTTCTAATTAAAGTAGCCTTGAGTTCACTCCAAGCTGCAGTATTGCTTAGTACTAATTTTGGGGATATTAATGCCCAAGCTGTCCTCACCAAAAAGATACAACTTTGGTAGGCACACATGTGCAGCAAAACTAGTTGCTGCTACAAACACATATTATGTCCACACATCCCAGTGTAATGCCTAAGTTTTACCCCCATTATCTATGGTGTAATTAAACAAGGTGAAGAGACATTAAATATGACACAGAAAAAATTCAGGTATTTCCCTAACATCAGTCATGAAATCTTCAACTGAACTGACATGAAAAAAACAGATCTAAATTTCAGCCTAGTGATAAAATAGTATTTCTAAAATCTGCCCGAACTGCTAAGTGGTCTCCTGACCGCCATCTGATCATTTAGAAAGTTAGTCCACACACTGTGAATTCTCATATTGTTATTTTCTATTTAAGAGAGTCTCATAAAAGTATATTAACTAAGCTTATAACATCTCTACTTGCAGTCAAGTGTTCCAGCCATCAAGTACTTCAGTTGCAACAGCTTCAGAAAGTATTATGCAACAAAAAAATACCATATTTTTTTTTCAAACTATACAGGAGATTACATTCAGTTTTAAGATGAAGTCTGTGTTAGTGGATATGATCTATGCAGCCCCTGTGAAAGTGAGTCTTCTTGAAATATCTTAGGAAAAACATGATTTTATATCTCCCTTAACAAGACCCGTCACTGGGCTCTTTATTATTATTATTGTTGTTGTTGTTGTTAACAATGATAATAATAATCAGGGGGGTTGCAAGCGGCTCAAGGCAGCCCAATCCTGGAATTCAACCTGAGGTTCATTTTGCAGCCCACTGCCTCAGGTCCCCTTTCCACAGCAGAGGCACATTGAATCTTGGGTGTACAGTCACAGGGTATCTCCCTTGGCAAAAATCAGCACCAGCAGAGGTGACCTAACCCAGTTGTCAGCACAGGAAACACAGCAGAAACGACAGCATTGCAGACTCACATATGCACAGACACACACAAACTATTTTTCAAAGCAGCAGGAAGCCAGGACCACTCCTTGCGCTGTGTGATCTCAGGCAAATTCTTACATGATGGGACAGTGGAAAGATGACAAGTTTGAAGATAAATATGTAGTCAATTTCATCCCAGTAGGAAATATTCAAAGCAGCTTGATTTGTTGCAGCTGCACAGAAACAAAAGTAGTCATCATTTAGTAAAATAACAGAGGAGTCTCTCCAATATATACTCAAGAAATCAAAGGATTATTATAACCTTTGTCTGGCTTTGATTTTGCCTTTTTCTTTTTTTGTTGTTTGTTTGTTTGTTTCTGACAGAAATATAGTTTGAAAACCTAATATGGAATCACAAAAACAATGGGAAAGCATCACAAAATTGCCAACTAAAATTACTCTACATAAATGGTAACAACAATGACTATGTTTTGCAGAAAGATACAAGAAGTAATTTTGAAACACACTTCTGAGAGAAGTCTGATCTAGTCTAATAGAAAACTTAAAAAAGAGAGTAAAAAAAAAAAAAGATGCAAACCAAATCAATTACAAATCCAATACTCTTAAATGGAAAAGATTAATTTCTGCAGTCAGTGCTAAGTAATTGAAATACTTTTTGATCTTGATTGTTTTCAGAATTGCCTGGAAATGAAGATGAGTGTTCCTATCTAACTCCAGTTTGTTCTTAAACTACAAGTAAAATTGTAGTATTAGATATACAGTAACTAACATTAAACCACAAATGGTTTGGTTGTGCTCTGGATACTACAAAAAAAGCTTTTTGTTACATCAAACAAGCAGACTGGAATTAGTCAAGGTACTGAATTTACACTACAGTGAACATAGCTTAGCAATAATTGATCCAGTAGCAGGTGTATGTGTAAAATCCAAATACAGGTTTAACAAATGAGACTAGCTTGTTAATTTTCACTTTAGGTGTTCATTTATAATCATAATATCTCAAACATGCATCACCACATATCTTGAAAAGACTATTCCTGGGCTGTCAACTTGTTCTGCAAAAGTATTTCTGTTCAGCATGTACTGGAATGCTTCTATTTGTTATTAGCAAAATAAGTATACTCACACAAAATTAAGACAAATTATCTATGTCCATTTTGTAGAGCAAAACACAGCATATTCCTACAGCTTCATTTCACAGAGCAGGACACTTTCTGTGGCTGCTTGGTGGGTGAAAATCTCCTGACCTGGACTCCTGACCTGGGACAGGAGTCCAGCAGGAGTCACAAAAGTCAACTTCAGCCCAGTGAGCCATGGCGCCCTTCCTATTCACCTAGTGGGGTGAGATGAGTTTCTCCAAGGAACAATTCAGATTGGGAGCCTAATATAGAGTTGTTTCAAATCTCGTCTCCACCATCACCTAGAAAAGGAGCCTAGAAAGGTTAATTTTGTAGCATAGAGTTTCCCCCAACAGTGGCTAATGGACTAAGACATTTGTTGAGACTCATTAAGGACTTGATTCTCCTCTATTCAGGAAATCAGGAAACTTGAACACCCCTAGATAACACAATGGTTCCTATTGGGCACATTTAAGTTATGACAATAATTTAAGACACTCAACACTCTGCAGTGGGTTGTTGGGATGCCCCAGAAATCTGCTGTACTACTCCTTTTCCCATTTCTTGCATTGCCACCATGTTTCCAGTGACAGGAGCAGAGATTAGAGACAAGTTTCCAGAGTAGATGACCAAGGAGCAAGTCTCTAAAAGCTCTGAGATGATCTGCTTCTCCATCGTGATGCCATTTGCGTTCAAGGGCAAAGACAGTCCGGCATCCCACACAGAGAACTCACTGTTGTTCTTTTTGGGATGTACTTGTTGGGAAATGTCAGTAAGCAAAGAAAACAGCTGGCTCTGTATGCAGAAATTAATAAGAAAATTACAGTCTCTCTGGGTAAAGGTGTGAAACTGGATTTGAACTAGAAAGGCATATGTAAACCATATATTCTTATAGTGCTTGATGCTGAAATCAGACATTAACTTCTACAGCTACAGCAAAGCTGAAGAGAAACTGCCTTGAGGGAAATTGTGAAAAATTGTTAGATATGGACCTGCCTGCCAGTTCTAGCTCTAGGATCACCTTACTTCCCAAGAGGGTTGGCAAAGGGCAAGGTTGGGGAATTGCAGGGACAGAGCAAAAGCTGCTCCCTGGATCATACACTAATTTCCTGTAAACAAGGAATAACTCCAGACAACAGCAACATGCCAAAGACTTCAATCAGCTCAGAATATTTGGCTTAAAACTCATCTTTTTCAGAAACTGCTGGGGAACAAGGGTCTTCAGGAAGGCTAAGCAGGAAAACAAACAGAAGAAATACAATTATTTATTCCAAATATATCTTTAACAGTAGTAAACCACTGCGATTGAAAAAGTGGGAAATTCCATTTCTGAACACTTTTTTCTGAATTCTCAGAATTATTCATAAAAAGTATCTTATATCTGACAAATCAGAATATGTCATTAACTAGAAACTGATGACACTAAACAGCTGCTAGGACAAGTTTATCTAAAAGCCTAGGAACAGTGTTCCCCCAACACTTTCATTGCAGCAACATATTTGGGTTTGTATCATGACTGACAACAAATGAATGTAATCTCATCTGTTCCATCTGCCTTTCAGTCATAAATTACCAGCTTTTTTCTTGGTATTTTGAGAAAAACTTAAGTTTTTTTAAAAAAATATTTTAAAATACTATCAAGTACCTCCATATTTTGCTTCCCTGTTACCTCTGCCTCCACCTAAACAACTAGTATGAAAACATCTATATTAATGAACCTACAAATAGTTGCTAAATTACATTTAATGTAGCTGTTTAACAGTACATGTTAAACTCCAGCTAGTGAGGAATAATTTATGCCGAGATGTCTTCAAATGTTTAGAAAAGATTCCTAACACAGCTGAGAGGAAGAAGACTGTTCCATTTTCCACCTGAGCAAATGCCCAGAATGGTTTCTTAGTGCTGAGAGTGGCACTGCAGCCCAGAAAGCCTGCAAGGATCTTGTCTTATCAGAGCTGATTACTGAGAGAAGCATTCCAGAGCATCACAATGTGCTCTGTGCCATGCAGGGAACATAGAATTTTTCAGCCAGAGCCACTGTTGTGTTGAAATCCCTTATTCTGTGTCTTTCAGGCAAGGAATAACCTTTAGGTATTGCTAAGAAACAAAGAGAATTGTATGCACTGCTATTCTTTGGTTTCATTCTTGTTCTTTTACTGTCAGGCCAGAAGGGCACTGGACTGTGGTGCTGGTTCCTCAGATGCCAGCAAGGGTGGCATTTCATAAAGGACATACAATCAGCCAGCAAGCAACTTCTGCAGATTTTGAATTATTTTTCTTTGCCCTAGTTCACCTGTTCTTTGGTTCTTTTATGCCAGGGAAGAATGGACAGATAATGCAGCCTAGATTGCAAAATACAAATGCAAATTAAAAATCAAGAGTAGGGTCTACATAACACAGCAGGCTGATCTAAAAGCTTTTCATACAGTGGCCACAGATCAAATTCTTAGAGCTGAACAACCACTCAATAAGATTATAGGTGTTTAATCTTATTCTAGACCTGACACTTCATTCATGGTTCACCATAGGGTTCCTTTGAGGTCCTGTAGGTTTTGGCAGATTTCAGAAGGAAGGTCCAGTTTACCACTAGAAAGACAATATTTGCTAAAATAGTTAGTCTACTCTACTCAGTTAAATAATAAACTGTAGTATTTCATTGAATGAGAATAACAGGTAAAAGCTGAAGACTGACATAGGTGAGATTGTTTGGGAAAACCTCTGGTAACATGGGTAAGGCTTGTGCTCAATTCATCCTCAATATAAACCCAGATCTGTACCTTTGCAGAGCAGATATTTTTCATCTGATGTCAAGAAGCAGAGGTAGAATTTGTATTCTGTAACACACAGTGCCCTCTCCTTTGAGCACACACACAATTGGGAACCTGGGGCCCAAGCATTTCAGCAGTACCTCTCACTCAAGGATCTTGAATCCACTACTAAATATGCCTATCCTTGGTTGCAGGGAGAAGGTTTAGCAGTGTACCATGAGTGAAACCTGCAGTTTCTCTTCCTGTCCTGGCTGACTACTACAATCCTGGGTGAAAGCTACTCAGTTGCTGTGGGATTGTCACTTTTGCCTCTGGCCAAAAAAATTAGTAAAATATTTTATATCAAAGACATAAATAAGACAATGCCTTAATTTTGCATACATAACTTCATTTATTAGAAGTATGTAAAATGCACATTAAACCTGCTATTCAGCATGATGGTTATATGCCATTCTGACTGCTTTAGGTGCTTACAAGCCTCTTATTATTAGAGAGATTCATAATCTTTTATTAATGTACCTTCAAAAGACCTTGACAGCAGAGTAATGTTATTTCCTCCATTTCAAAATTTGTGGAAACAAGACACAGGCAAATCAATATCCTAAAGCTAAACAGATGACTTCAAGAACTTCGCATCGGATTATTCCAAGACATCAGGAAGGAAAACCAGAAGTCCAGGTAACATGAACCTTTTGAAGAAACATCAATAAAATGAAGGTTGCTTAAGTTTAGAAAGAGATTTGATTATTGCCTGCATCCTAAAGGCTTTTAAAGAGAAATTAAGGAGACATTGGTCTAAGAAGGCCAATGAAGTTGAGGTTGTTTTCACTTTTGTGGAAGAAGGGTGAACTTACTGACCTTCAGATGCATTCACTGACATAAGCTGAAAACCTCCCTGTGCCTTCAGAGCTGTTTGAGTCCAGATCTATGCAAAATAACCCATCAAGGATGATCTCAGGGGGAGCTCAACATATCCCAAAGTCATTCTTTTAAACTCAATGCAGCCTGCTACAGTGATCGCTGGGTGGGGTAGGTAAATTCGGGTTCAACCCATGCAGTCTATTATAATTCAACAAAGCTCAAAGTTATAGGACACTGCTGTTGGTAGGTAATTCAAATAGTGGAATTATGTTATACAGCACATATTAAAAACAACAGCTGATGCACTGGCTCATTTTAAAATTAAGAAATAATAGTCATTACAGATCTGAGCCTCAAAATGCAGAGCATCTGCAGATACTACTGAATTCTTCTGGAGTTATAATAAGCTCACTGCATCTGTGAATTAGACTTTTACACATCTAGCCACTGTGGTGATTATGTTGTTATTAAAAGAGAGCTCAGAAGATCTAAATAAAACACACAATTATGTTCTTCGTCATTCACTTATTTCTTTCCTGTAGCAGCCTGCTGTACTGCTCAGAAAAAATAAAATACAATTATGGATTATAGCATAACACTTAATGAGCTTTACAAGGACACATTAAGCAACACACCAGATGCTAATGAAATCCTGAAAGTCCATTTTGTAATGAAGCACATATGTACCAACATATTTTAATTTCAAACTGGTTTAGGAATTACAAAAAGAAATTGGAAGTTACAACCTCAAGACTGCACACAGACATGCAAGAAGCAAAGTATTACTGAGAGTAGGATTTACAGTTTTACAAAATATCATTATCAACAATAAAAAAAAAACCCACAAAGACAGTGCATTCATCAAATTATAACAACTATGACAGCTGGCAAGGCTTGGTAAGTTCCCTGAAGATAAAAAGCAGAAACCATTGGTAGTCTGATGTTAGCCTATGAAAGCCTCAAGGAAAATGATTTGTAACTCATTTGATGAAAAGTGACTGAAGATCTGCAAAAAGGGAGAGATGATCAAAGGATTAAGCCAGGAAAATTATCTACTTAAAATCCTTTAAAGATACCAGTGTGGTGCTCCGAAGACTTCTATTTCTGCCTAAATGTAAAGTATCTCTCCAAGGACCCAGTTCAAAGATAATCAAAGTCACCGAGAACCATAAAATTTGAATAATCCTGAGGATGTCAGTAATTACTGTCATTGCATTGCCCTTTTAGAGGGCAAGTGAAACCAGCTCATGGTCTTCAGCTCTCCAGTAAGCCCAGAGTAGGCATTTCTCCCAAGTTCTCCTTTATTGCTGGACCTCCCAGCAGTAAATGGAGCCTCTCTTACTGCCCCTGCCCATGCATGCAAAGCTCCAATGTAGTGTTTCTGGTCAAAATAAATAGAGAAGCTCAAAGACAAGATTTATGATGACCTCACTTCATATTAAGTAGGGCTTTGCTGCTGGGGTAGCCTGAGTTTTTTTGTGTGTCTTCAAGTTGCTGTAGTACTGGTGAACAGGGTACCCAATGGGGGCAGATGCCTGCAGTGGTTGGGAGCAGCCAAGTGGCCATTTCAGGATTGCTGGGCATGGATTTGCAAAGCTCAAGTGGCTGCTTCATAATTCTAGTTGTATCAAAAATCGAGGTTCTACCCAAAGTGAACAGAAATGGAGCAATTAAGAATTAGTCTGCATTTGAATATCTGATCCTTTAGCTGTTGATTCAGTATTTTATGACACATATCTCTGTTGCCATATTGTGGCACTGCACAGCTGTGTTAATATTCTGACTGAGATAAGGTAAATCTCTTTATTCTTAAAGTAAAAAAAAAAAGATCACCAAACAAAACCAACTCAGAAACAAACCATAAAATAAGCTGGCTGTATTTTACAGCAAACCTCCAGGACACTCCACACCTAATCCCAGTTGATATTACAGATGCTAACACAGTAAATATTTTTAAGGACTGAAGTAATGCAGCAATCCTAGTGACTGAACTGGTGCTTAGAAGCACAGTTATTGTTTCTTTCCACTGTTTCAAAACAGTTTGAAACTCTTTGAATTAACTAGAAAAAACTGCTACGGGAACTCCTTCCATGACCACTGTCCAGAATTACGTTACTGCAGTAATTTGGACAGCTCCCAGTTCTCCACACAATGTGGAAGAGTTTTTACAAATATTATATAATAAAATTGCATTTTTTTTCAGGCATAGGTGGAACATAAAAATTCACCTAATAGCTCTATGTGAAGCTGAGTAAGTGCAAAAAAAGAGAACAAAATGGAGAAGACACATTTTTTTAAACATAATGAAAACTAAACCCAGCAAGTTCTTCCTCATTTTTGGATCAGCAGCTGGATCTATGTTATTATTATGCAGTCCTCCTTTTCCCCCTCCTCTAAATGTATTGATTTTTCTTTCCTGCTAATGAACTAGGCACTCTGACAAATGCAAACATTCCAGAGTCCAGTAATTTGAATACACAAACCTACCAGGAAACCCTTACAGAGATATTCTGCAGTAGTCACAAAATGATTATTTTACTAGTCACTTGTTAATGCCCAAGTGCATAAATGTATATAATTGCTCAAGTCCTCTGTAAGCCACTGTTACCTGGTTAAAGAACATAGACAACTTGTATGGCTTAGTCTATACTCACATTCTCAGCATGAGCTGGAAACACGCCAGATGTTAATTGTGCACTAGACCACACTGCATGACTCCACATCCTACACAGTTTAAAATATTGCAATTACTCAAAGATACAAGGGCAAGCTCTCCATTCAGCCTTTCACACCTTAAAAAATTCTTTCAGGAAACATGCAAGGAGCAAGGAAAAGTTAAGAACTTAACGTAAAACACACAAACAATAGTGGTGCTTCCAAAGAGCTCTTCCCAGATCTTCCATGCTTTACACCAAGGAAAACAGAAAGAGGTTCAGAAAAATGCAAGTAAAGAGGTTTTTGCAGGGAGGATAATGAGGATGGAAAACAAGTCAGCAAACTCAGGAAAATCAAAGAGCAGAGAGAAGTTTATGTTCCCCAGCAACAGTGCTGTGACAGGGACCCTCCACAGACCTCTGGCTGCATGGGGGTGGGATGGAAATCTATGGATCGAAAATCTCACTCTAAGGTTTCTGAATCTGAATTCTATATCCACACTTACAAATATCTCCACATTCGGTCTGAATGAGTACCAGAGAGACCTCTGAAGTCCCAACCTATATGGTATGACTAAACACCACCTTGTCTCATAGCAGTTTTTGCTTAGATAAAAGTTGTTTGACTTACATTGTCCCTTCCCTTCTACCTAGGGCATTCATCTTGTCTGAGCCATCAGTGCTTCGGATATTTTTTTAAAACATCTTTCATTTCATCTGTAAACAAGTTATGCACAATAGGAGCCTGATCTTAGTTTGGGTACCATTTTGATTTCTCCCCTCTATTGCCCTTTAAAGAAGATCCAGTAAAAAGATCGAAAAATCTGAAAGAATTTTTTAGGCTCAAATATTTCTCTTCTCAGCCTTGTTTTAGTTTTCAAGCAAACATAAACTTTAAAGAGAAAGCATTTTCCAGAGTCGTTCTTTTGATGAAAAACTAAATTAGTTTTCTTTTAGAGACTGCTATCCAAGTATAATTAGATAGGTTTACAAAATATATTTATTTTCCCTCAAATGGAAACCATATTTTAAAGGAGATTTGAATGTGTAACTTCTAAGCAGAATCAAAGGAGTTTATCAAAATACAAGTCTTTTATTGTCTGACAGGCATGGAAATTTTGTATGAGTAGAGATTGATTTGATACCAGCTTGCTGCAATTAGAAAGTAATTAGCATTCTTTCAAACTGAGGGACAGAAGAATGTCCTAAGGATGACATTCAGTTCAGTGAATAAACAAGAAAATTTGTGTCTCCTGCTTCTGAATAAGTGGTTATAGAATCCAGAAATTGGTGGCTGTTCTGTAAACTCCACCTGGTACCTCTAAGGCCAAGCCCAACATGTATAAACAGAGAACTTGTCACTTGGTGAACACAGTACTTTGACAAAGAAGTCTGCAAGTAGGTTTTTTTGATTAGCCAACAGCTCTTCTTTCTCTTTTAAGATGCTGTCCTACTGGATTTTTTTGACTAAGAAAGCTCAGCTCACTTATGCACTAAGGATGTCAACGCTATGAAGACAACAAGCCCTCATATCCTGTAAGTTTTAGTTTAATTCTTTGTACAGACTTTTTAAAATTTTGGCTGTTTTTCAGGGTTTATTTTCACTTCAGTCTCTATGCAAAGATATGAAGCAGCCTTGAACATGCAGCAAAAAACTTTTGCACATTCACAAAATACCATAAATCTTTAAATGCAACTTACTGAATTAATTCTCCCTACACAAACACCAAACATCATGAGCTAGTGCTGCAACCAACAGCAGTAAATCCAGACACAAATACTCTGCTCATCACCCATTACTTCTGTTTCACTGCTTGGCATCCTGTTAGGAAACTGGCTGGAACTACAGAAACCAAGAACACAAATATTTGAGTTTTTCAAGAAAAAACATTCCATATTGGAAAGGAAGAAAAATGCAAACCAGTGATCTTTCAGATGTTTTGCTGCAAGTTTTATATTTTTATGCCTAAACCAGGAAAGAATGGAGAGATTAGAAGATAAGGGATCACTGGTTCTCCATTAAAAGTAGTATCCACTAGGCCATCCTTTCTCTCAGCATCATCTTTGAATATTTTTTTCGTGGAACAAGGGGAACAAAAAGAGTGAATTACAGTATGCAGTCCAGGAGAAAGTGATCTAAAGAGAGGTCAGGTTGCAGGAAAATGATGCATATTTTTCTCCTTTTCTTGTACTTTCCTGTAAACCTCATATTTCCTGATAATTACACCAATAAATAGGCTTTCACTGAAAATAGTCATGTGGACCATGTGAGGACTTTTGACATCACCACCGGACATGGGACCAGCCACTATTTCATGCCTGTCATTAACAGCTCTGAACTGCTAGTAAAATAGAAATACAAATATTTACCAAAACTTCACAGGAGAAATAAGGGACAAGAGTGAAAAGCCAGCCCCAAAGCTGAAGAGAGGAGAGAAAGCATTTGTTTCCTGACTAAAAAAACTCAGTTTACAGATAGGAAAAAATTTATTCTTCTAATTAGAACCTTATTTTTTTAATTCTATGCAGCAGTGTGGGAAGGAAATCACGGGGGAAATGAGATATGAGCCATTGTTAATGCTCAGCAACAACCACAATAGACTGGATGTAACCAAAGCTGCAATTGTACAGATTTCTACTTCTTCACTTTAAAGACTGAAAGAAGAAAAACTTTAAGCAACGAAGAAAAAGTAACATCAAGTCATTTACCAAGAATACTTGATCTGACAGACTTAACAAACAATAACTGCTATCACACAAACAATTAAAAAAATCCCCAAAACATAAAAAACCAAACCGCAAAGAACCCCAAAAAACCCAAACCAAACCAACCAACCAACCAACCAAAACAAAAAAAAAACCAGAACTCCCCCATTCCCCCAGAACTAAACAGAAAATGCAACAGTCTAAAGGAACCTTATTTTCTCTGAAAACTGATGTTCTGGCAAGAGCCCAAAACATCATCTCATTCAAACAAACAAGCAAACAAACAAAAAAAACCAAACCCAAACCAAAACAACAAAAATAAGACTAAAACATAGGAGGGTACTTAGTATAGGGGAAAACTGTATTCTTCTCTTGGAAAACATGCTTTTAGGAAGATGGTAAAGGTTGCTATAGCCACTGATGGAAGAAAATAATCAGTAAGAGCCATGCTTGACATGGCCCTTATGGGTGAAGAATCCAATTTCAAGTAGACACACTTTAAGAATCGTGCAGGATCCCAAAGGGAAGCAGAAGTAAACTAAAGAATGACTGAAAGAAAGAATGAAATGAACCAGCACATAAAAAGGGAAAGTCCCCTAGTGCTTACCCTGTGCCTTGAACAGCTGTGGCAGAGCTCCAGGATTTTACATTGGAGACTCCACCTGGAGAAATCAAAAAAAGTAAATCCCTGGCTGCTAATTTTTTCATGTGGTGCTTCCTTGCTATTTTTATTTCACCTAAGAGCACAATTATAATGTCATGTCAAGACAAGCTTTCTGGCTAAAACTTGGTCAGGACTTGTATCTACACTGAAGTTAATGACATTGCCCTTCAGGGGTGACAAGGTGCTTGGCAAATAATTACATGTAACCATAAAACAAATTAGCACTTAACCCTCAGTTGTACCTCACTGTCATGGGTCTCTACTGCAACCTCAGCAATCCTCCATGCAAAGACTCTCCTAGAAGAGCTCTGGTAGAAAATGGATTTATCAAAAATCCACAGAAGAATGCAAAGAACTCCCTTGCTTATAGCAAAATTGGAGGTTAGAAAGTGAGGATTAGCATACATAAATTTAACAAACAAGCCACACATTTGTATCTACATGAGTACTTAATTTCTGGAACATGCTACCATAAAAAGCTACAAATTCATCATGTTCTGTTGTCTTCAAATCAAGGCTGAAGAACCCTACAGGATATATACCATGATGGAGCTGAAGTTAACATAAGGTTCAACCTAAGGTAAAATTCTATGGCCCCTACGACACAAGGTCAGAGTAAATGATCAAATGTCCCAGTTTGCCCTTAAAAGCTATGGTTCCATAACAAGAATAATTAATGAAACAATGGAATGAAAGAAAGACATAACATTCATGAGGATAAAAGGCTCCTTTTCCAATTTTATATTGAAAGCAAGGAGATTTATGGTCTAAAATAACCTCTGAATGATCACAAATGGCCCTTTTTAATGTCAATCTCCCTTCCCAATAAGGTAACAATTAGACAGTTAAGAATAAATTTCCCAGAACTAATGGCTTAAAACAGACAAAATTATTAAATGTGTTGTTACAAAAACTGTGTATTTAATTATTTTCTTGTTTCCCACAAAGGAAAATACTTGTTGTGTCTTTGAAAAATCCAGACAGTTTGCTGACAGACTGTTTCATCTTTCTGTGAATGTAGAAAATAGGTTCACTTACAAATTTTGCTGACTATTTTACTTAACTTACACACAATTTTAAAATAGAAATAAAACAAGAAAAAGCTCAAAAGAAAAAAGGATGGTTCTTCTAGGATAACTGATTACAGAGTATTTGACCAGTCTAGTAAAATACCCTAAAACTTACTTGCTTTAATGAGAAAGCTTCCAATCCCTTCTAGAGCAGATTATTCTATTTTTCTTGACTATGAAAGCAAGTAAAAAGACAGTTATTCCCCCACCACCACCCCTTGCCCCCACTGCCTTGGTTGTTATCAAAGGGATTATTGACAGAAGAATTCCCCTGACTCTTATCTTCATAAAGTTATAGTTTCTAACTCGCCGGAATTTTCTCCACTGTCAAATCTATCACTGTGAGGGGTGAGACAAAGGCTCTAAGCCATTTAAATCCGCAACTTAACTGTTGTTTGACTCTGATTAGGCAAATCAAAAAAGGTAACATCCACATATTGCTCAAAGCTAACTGTGTGGTACTGCATTGTGCCAGAGCTCCTCCACCAGTTTCCAACAGCATTTTCCAGCCTTCTTAGGCTCTCTCAGGCAAAAGCCAAAGGAGCACCACAGAGAACGAGGTGAGAATGGGAAACACAGACAACTGTGAGGCTTCAGCTACTTTTCCTGAATACGGATACAACCAGAAACTAGGTATTTTTGTGTGGGAACGAAGGGAGCTGTATAAACAGAGAGAAAGGATATGAAGACATCACCTTGGAAGTAGCTCCTACAGCCTTAGAAACATATTTGACATGACAGAGAAAGATTTAGGCTTCAGTGTAATTTGAAAGCAGCTCAGAAATGCAATGGATTTATGTATCCCTTGTTTTACTCCCATTGTATTCAGAAAAACAGGTGGTTTTGCATTTTTTTAAATTAAATAAGATTGGATATGAGAAACAACCAACATCCTTAACAGCCTACCAAAACCAACCTACAAGACCCAGAGATTTTTACCTATATCCAATGGAGACAGGGGATAATACAGCAGTAAGTTTAAGTTTTAATAACTGGATATAGGAACAAGACTGACATCTCTGCATGTCCTTGGGATCACAATTTCTTTTCACAATAAAACATTCAGAATGGTTATGGCAGGCGTTATGAATGTTTATTAACATAACAGTACATTCTTGTTCCACAACATGCAGGATGTGTATAATGATGCTACATGCATTATTCATATGATGCAAGACCAAAATTATTCCTTTATTCAGTCTTATGGATTCATAATTTAAGATGAAGAGACAGATCCTCTCTTACCACAGAGATGTTTATTCTGCTCTTAGTTAAGTTCATTTGAGTCTCACACAGACACGAAACAGAGAATGTGACCTAACATATCAATCAATATGAAAAATAGTTAACAGCATTTCTGAGCGCCTTGATAATCTCAGAATTAAAAGCAACACCACAGCCCCTCTTCTTATGCAAAATATCACATGTTAAACATAACAGATGGAAAACAACATTATATAAAATGACAGATTAATAAATTGATAGGAAGAGCACAAAGGCAGAAACCTTTTGTTTCTTATTGTTGTTCCTCTGTCTCTAGTAGATCTAAATTTGGAAACAAACCAGCCTAAACTATTTTTGTGAGCTTAGAGAGTTTAAATAACAAGGACTGGTTAAGGATGAAGTTTCAACCTGGTAACTGTGTCTGCCTGAACACTAAATAAATGTTGACAAATCCCTACCTACAATGCTATAATACCAATCAAAATGTCATCTGTGGGCAGCTCTGTCTCAACAACTCCCACCTATTGACCAACTGAAGGGATGACAATTTTCTTCTTAGTAGCTTTTCTGTCTTTTTATACAGGGCACTACAAAATAAATCTCAGTGCAGACTATACTGACATACTGATTGTGTACCAGTAATATTTAGATTCTTCTTAAGCATTATAGAACAGTAAATATTATTGTATTCTATATATTGATCTATTGCTTAGAAGTTCAGTTTTGGCTCAAGCATAATATTCAGGAATTTCAGAGATAAACTGTCCAAAGCATGCAGCAGGAAAAAAAAAATATTCAGAAACAAGATCAGAAATGTTGAAATATTTCATTCTGATATTTTCAGATACAATATTCGAATTTTTATCTTAAAAAATGCAAAAAAAAATTTCATTTTTTTTTCGGGAAAAATATATTTTTTAAAAAAAATTGTATCAGTCCGAAACAATTGATGTGGAAAGCCACAGATATTTAAGATATTTAATTATCTACTAATTTATGCAGGAATATTAGGTGTACATGATGTGGAAACTGACAACCCAAGTGCCCTACAGAGTACCAGTTTAAAGCAATCAAAGCAACTCTTAGTGCAGTTTTGATACACAAAGCCCTGCACATTTCCCTGTAGATAGGCAACCTTCACTGCTGCACCCCAGCACACCAAGGCTGCTCTGGGCAATCATCTGCACAGTTGTTGCTTCCAGGAGGCACAAGTCAGTTGCCAGTTTGAAACAACAGTCCTGAGACCACTTTGTAAGATGTGTCGTTTATACATCTCTCCCCAGACTTTTAAAATTTGCCTTTTAAGCATTCAGTTTGACAGGTGTTTTTTGATGTATAAATCATACCCATAAATTATGACTGAAATCACTTTGGTGTCTGACAACAAGCAGAGAGAAAGGATGCCACTTATCTAAAATGACACAAAGGACGACCTTGTTCCGTCCTTGGATGCAGCACAGACACGCTCAGAGACGGCTGCCCTGCGTGAGGCAGAGGGAAGCGATCTGCCCTGGCTTGACCGAGGCAGAACAACTCCCTCTGCCACCAATTCCCATTCTGTCAGGGGCTTGCTGTTGACAAGCCTCTTCATGTCCGATTTCTAAAAGATGCCTTTAACCATTTCTTCATTTGGTTTCCATCAAACAGAGTTTGAAACTCATATCTATACACAAAACATTGTGCCCATTAAATATCAAGACCAAATCGGATAAAAAATTGTGAATCTTTTGCACTGCAATAGCCAGAACACATCTGCCCCGCATTTATATTTTATTTCACAATTTACTCAGTTTTTCAGGTTTTGGAGCACAGCAGTGGCATTTTTCCAAGTCCAAATCCAATTAGTCTTTTCATTATATGATTGCAACGAAAAGTATAAAAAAATAGTTTATTGCTTTTTATTGCTATTTATTTAATCTGGGTGTAACTGAAGTTGCTTATTTGATAGTTTATGTAGGAGCAAATGTTGTGTCATAGTTTTACTGATCACACAATTTGATTTGATTTCCATTTGTTATTAGAGACTGAAAACTGTGGAACAAAAAAGTATGCTTACTACTTCCAGTTAAGAACTGAAGTTCCCACCTGAGTCAACAAACCACCGCCAGTGAGCTGGTATGTATGTGGTGTCAGGACTATCTATACTGGAATATACACACTCCCTTAAATAGAAAGATATTAAAACTTCGTCAGCAGGAACACAATCAAGTAAGCTCTGTGGTGTCTGAAGGAAAAAAGCCAAATTTCAGAAATAAAAAGGGAATTTCAGCAGAGAACAATGGCAGAGTTGCTGTTCAAGCCCTCAATACAGCGCTCCTGATCATTGGGATAAAATAGCTGAGACTCTGCAACTGGGCTTTAATAGCTATGATGTGACAGAGGCTACTTGAGAAAAAAAAAATATCCGTATGTATTTATTTCCTTTTGGCACATAAACATTTCTAAGAAGTCAAGAATGTTTATCTTTTTCTGTCCAGAAATTAATTTTGCTGCACAGAAGTTCATCTTCAACTGTTAAGACCAACCAGTTCTGCAGCTCTGCAGGACAAGGAAAAAGTGTAATCTGCAGTTTTGAACAAAATTCCTGTGAGCAGTATGTTAATTCAGCTCTAGGCCTGCAGTAGCATTACCGAGTTTTTGCAGCTCAATATCTAAGAAGTAACACAGACAAATTGCTCTCACTTTCAAGAAAACTGAGTGTTGTGTTTGGGAGTTCTTAAATGAGGAGCAAAGCACTCCAAGAAAAATGCTACCACAGTGTCCCCTATTTTTAGTTTAGTAGTATTTCACACAATTCTAAAAATATTTCTTTAAAAAAGAGAACAGGGAGGGGAGTTGTCTGTCCTGTGCCTGTACTCCATAACATACCTAAAAATAAATTGGGATTCACAAATCTGACCATTCTGCCCCACCAGCAACAAAAGTCTCTCTCTGGAATCATCTGTGGTATTGAATAGTTTGTTTGGCACATATGCTCTCTGAGTGTGAAGTCATTCCTGCGAAATGAAAGACAGTCTGGTGTAGTTCATTCATTAATTTTCACAGCAGTTGGTGCCCTGTTGGCATTTCAAATTAACATGAGGAAAAGTTCAAGAGATTTAACTTCATTTCAAATCATGTCTACTATGATTTTCAAGAAATGTTACAAATAGATTAAATTGCATTAGCAAAAGCTAATTGCAGAGCAAAAGAGAAGAATATTAAATGCTAAGTACCAAACTAATTTCAGAGCAACATAATTTTACCATCCCCTACATGAAAGCTCACACTGAAGTAGCCACAGTGGTGACTGACTGAGTTACTATGCAAGGCTGAAGTCCCTAAAGGTGCTGGCTGCAAGCGTTAAATGACAACTTGAAAAGAAAGGATTTTCAGTCCTGTTCATTGCAAAGCTCCAGGGCCTGCCAGCCTTCTCTGCAATTGGATCCAGGGTCTAAATAAACCTGTTCTTATGTATATAACAAGCTCTTCAGGACTACTGAAAAACTGCAGAGCTTTAAAAACATGCAGAGCTCTTATGATGGGGCTGGAGTTTCCTGGCACTTGCCTTCAACCATTCATTTTCAAAACAGTTTTTGTACTAAACCATCCTGATCTGACCATGAAAGAGGGAACTTACATCAGAAGTCCTGCAATCTCAAGTGTAATTGCAGCTCCTTATTCATCACTGCAGTGGTAGGTTTTGCTGTCTGTCCTTTAAGGCCACAGACAACTCAGGAAATACATCAATTCAAGAAAACTGGCCATTTGTTGATGGAGAAAATTTAAACACACCAGCTTTTTCCTTAGAATAGAATACACAAAGCATTTTTTGCCTTGCTTCCTTCCATGGTTTGTGGGGAATTTCTGTGTGAAAATGGTGCACTTCCAATGAAAAACTTGATAACACAAAAAGAAGAAACAAACGTGATAACACTGGGGAAACGTAATTGTAACCTGGCATTATCTAATTACAAATCAGGGAGCTATTAATGAAGTTGGATAAGAGCTGTCAAAAGGATGGAGTTACAATCATCTAATTTAGATAACTGCAATTAAGCATCTCTCTTCTATATAATGTGGAGAAGTAGGTTCTTCGGTGCTGTGGTTTCTCTTTCTCTTTGAAGGAATCACAAGTGCTTATTTCTCTCACTGCCTACCTATTTTCCCATTTTCCAGAGTCTAGATGATATCCAAAGTCAGATCAGTTGAATCCTACTCCCTGGGACATGGATGCTACTGAGAAGCCAAAAAGAGGCACTGGTATCCTCGAGAGAATGCACCAAAGGGATGTTTATGAGGTTGGAGGAAAGGATGAAATTCATCAGGTTTCCAGAACGAATTTAACTAAGGGCAGGACCTACACTGCAGTGGCACCACATCACTCAGGCGTGTTGATACACAGACAAGTTCTCACAGGAACAGGGCATTTCCTTGAAATTATTCTGGCCTTACTTTTGCTCTAAAAGAGCATGATTTCTTGCTGAAAGAGCATCAGGAGCTATAGAATCTGTGTGATCAGGTAAATTCGAAGCTGAGTGAGATGAAGAAACAATAAATATCTTTACGGTGCTTCGCAAATACTGCATGCAACAGGAGTGGGAGCAAACATCTGTAAGGGAGCCATTTTGTGCTTGTTGCGTTCAAAGCATGGGAGGAACACTGTGAGTACATTTCTGAGCTCAGTAGACAGAGAAGGACTGCTTTGGTTTGTTTTCAAAGTAGAAGCTGAATAAACAGAATCATTATAACATCTCACTCTCTGCTAAGACTGCAGACCCAAGAAATGAAGGTATAAGTTTTATATGTATATCTATGTATATATGCATTGTAGAGTATTGAATAACGTAGCTAAGGAACAAGGCCTCCACTTCAGCTATGTGCATGCGCTGACTTTCTCAGGAACACAGAGATGGCTACTGTCAGAAGGCACACATTTCATTGTGCCTTGTGACACAAAACCCTTGAAGAGATAGATCCGTCTGCAGACCTCTGTCTTTTGTTACTTATGGGCTTCAGAGTAACCAAGTGGGGAGAAGAAGGGCCAGAAGTCAGGAAAAACAAAGCGAGATAGCTGATCATGGATTTCCAAGCTCAAAGCCAACAGAGCCAGTGTAAGTTCCTGCAATGGCTCAGAAGCAGAAAAGGTTGGGGGTCATCAGTTCCACGGTCAGCTTCAGAGGATATGGCAGCACAACACCCTGTGTCACCAGAGCAGACGTTCAGCCCTACCATGGCACGTGTTTGAACAAAGTTATTTGTTCTTTGGGCCTGGGTAAAGAAATTTTTCCCTTATGGATCAGTGTTATGGACCAATGGAGCAAGCTCTACTAGAAACTTTCTGTACACAGAAATAGCCTAAAGGCAATTCCTTTCCCCTTCCTTCCTCTTGGGTCCTTAAAAGATGTTTTGGATGAATTCCCTCTACTTCCTCACCATGCACATTTATCTAGGAGCACATTGGATGTACTTTTAAGACACCACTGCTTTTTTAACATTCATAAATGATCAAAGCACAAAACCCTCAAAGTTCCTGCCAATTTGTAGATTGAGTGTTTTACAGATGTTGAAAACATCCAGCAACACACCCCATTCACTGTGCAAAAGGCAGTAATTATGAATAGTCACAATTCTGAAGACTTTTCCTCCTTGGCCTCCTCCAGACCTCTGTTCAGACCCAGGGGCTCTGAACAGGAGTTATTGCTTACCAGCAGTTTACTTGTGCATAACTACATCTGCCTATCCTGGGACACAGAATTGTTGGAATCAGTTGGATCTGGGAGCTATAGCCAGCAAGGCAGTGGAGTCATATCCACACTGCAAATTCAACAGAGGTTCCACAGCTGCCACTGGGGTGAAACTTGTAGGTTTACTGTCCAGGTAACAGGTATGATTGAATCTGAGCAATACTTTATGCTTGAACTCAACTATATTAGCATAGTTCAAGCCCTAAATCTATAGCACAGCATGCAAAATGGTAGAACTATGCAATGGAACAATGGGATCCTTTAAGCCCTAATCTAAAGAACGATTTTTTGCGCATATGATACAATGTGCTGTGTGAGGCTTTAAACAGGAGACAGAGCAAAATGGACTGTAACAAAGCTCTTCTGGTCTCAAGCTGTTATCTCATCCATCTGAACAAGTGATAAAAAGTTTTGCTAAATCAAAGGCTGGGACTGAGGATCTCCAACTGCTGTCTGACATTTCCGCATCACAGTTAAAGGTCTGGCTCCTTCGGAGGAACCTCTGTTTTCCAAATGAAGCATCAGGAATGTTTTTCACGTACTTTTAAGAAGCTTGCAAAATAATAAATAAAAAAAAGAATGAGTATAAATCTCAGAATAAACTCTTGAAAATGCACTATCTGATTAAATATGTACACTAATATGTATTATATTTATTACATATATAATGCTGATAAACAAACACTGTTGCCAGTAACTTAGTCCCAGATTAGGAAAGGCATTTGCAAGTTACCACATCCAAAGAGGAAGAGACAGTGAATCACATCTCCCAGAAGGTTTTCAAAAGCAATGGAAAAATTCTGGAGAGTGAGAAATTACCACAGGGATCAATAGTTTCTTTAATTGTAATTGTCTACAAACAATTTGTGTATTTCACCAAGTGCTTTTGTTTCTATCAGCAAATGAGAAAAGCAGCAGTAACAACATAGTCTCAGGAAATGCTGTGGCATTTAGAATATTTCATAAGTGTTTCAGTTTAAAGAGCTTTTCATCAGAAGACAGTGAATTTGATGATGACTAAATATTCCATGGAATTATATTGAGTTTTATACTTTAAGTAGCGAACATGGAGGAGGACAAAACTTCTGGAAAAGTCACATCACCCTGAAAAAAAAATTGCCCTGCTGCCATCCCAGTTCCCTATGTGTTGTAATGTTTAGTGGAGCATCACCTTTAAGAACCTGGACCCAGTACCCCACATCACATTAATCAGAGGGTTTATAATGCAGACATCACATTCTGTACAACATTGCTTAATAAACACACTACCACAATTTCATAGCAAGTAGAGTCTCTAAGGAAACCGACCCTTTATAATGTTCTGTGCAAGGCTGAAATCACTTTTTTCTCCCGAGGGAATGCCAAGCAGCCAACATGTGAAGAAATTTAAATGGACTATGCTTTGTTCTGTGAGAGAGAATGGATTTATTTCAACATCAATCAGATAAAAATAAGATGGAATATTTGCAACCCCCTCCACACACATCCCTTACAAACATGGGCATAAACTTCATTTCCAGAACAGGAAGGGGGGGGGGGGGGGGGGGAAGGGCATTGGGGTTTTTTTCCATCAAAGAAAATTGGGCTTTGTTTTTTCCTCCAAACAGGATGTACCAGGATATACTGGAAGAAACTCCATCACACAGTACAGCCATTGTATGACTTGGTACTTAAAGAACATTATTTTCATTATTATTAATTCTTTTCATGTGAAAAAAACTGTGGGGAAGGTCCCACAATGGATCTTCAAAAATAACACTTTTTAATCCATCTTTCTTACTGGGAAGAACACATAATCAATTCAGTTACAGTCAGACTTACACAACATGGTGATTACCAGGAGAGCAGCTGGTCCCATTTGGAAGCTTCAATAAAGCAGTTTGATAGTCTGAAAGATCTAAGACGTTTACACTTTATCAACTTAAGTTAAAAGCCAAATATAGGTTAGTTTGGAAAGAAAAGGGTCACCTTGTCAAGCGACAGAAGAAAGGAAGTAACAATTTGAAAGGGTTTTTCTCAGTTATAAATAGAACTCTGAATCCTACTAATCAAAACATAAACAGAAAACTTGTAAGTAGAACTTTTCTAAGAGTGATAAAGCTGTTAAAAGGGACTTCTTTACCCTCACTGTGTTACGTGGGTGGGGCTTTTTTCCATATTTTCATCTTCTGAGCACATGTGAAAGTGAACTTAAGGACACATATAGGTAGCTATTTGTAGAGTTACATAATTACAATGACATACTTATTATTATTATATGAGAAGTTATGACACTAATTCAAAACAAAAGATATGAAACAGATAAGAAGAATAAAAGTCAGATTGCCACACTGTGACATGGTAGCAGACCTTTAATATAAAGAGTGATGGGCAGACTTGACACCCAGTCATATGGATGATGAACAGCAAGTTGGCACAGAGGATCTCTGAGGGAGGAGCATATTCCTTCTGCAGCTTTCACAACAATTTACATCTGTAATCACAAACAATGTTGCATAGAATGCACAGTTAATGTGATAAATAATGCTGCCACCTCACTTCCACCAGTAGCTTTCAATGTGCTTTTTTTATTACCCTGCCTGACTTACAGATGGCAAAGCAGAAGCAGTGCAGAGTGAAAGTGATTTGCCAAAAATCATTCAGAGGAAGGAAATCGCCCACAACTCCAGACCATTGCTGTGTGCTGTCAGAGCTCACAGTGCAGCAGGTTGCAATGCAGTGTTGTTGCTCTAACCAAGCTTGGCTCCCTGTTCCTCATCAATTCTCTGCATAACAGAAATCATAGCAGCTGTTTACAAAATTATGGCTCCCTGTGACTCCTTTAAATAACAAACTGAGACATCTCATGGTTCATGTCTCCACTTTTGTCACTTCCTCTTCTTCCCATGGAATAAACAGTGGGGATTTGGCATGACCCTACTCATGTCATTTTGTCCTTTCTTTTTACCACATCTCAAGAAGCTATACGTAGAAGAAAAAGCATGTATTTTCTTCTCTATTCCTTGGAGAAATGTCTGAAACTGAGATAATTCCAATGTGACAAGCTTTATGTAGTCAACTGAATTAAAAAATATCACATCTGCTCTTTATTGCAGCAACTCTGAAAAGGCAGGTAAGTAGAAGCAGTGTGCCCTCAAAAATTGTTGAAGAACTCTGTTCACCCCTAATTTACCAGAAAAATTTACAAACATGTGGTTTGGGGACAATCAGCCTTTTATTTGTAACATGTCCCAGACAACAGCAGGCAACATATAATGAAAGAAAAATTTTATGGTTTTCTGAGCATAGTTGAAATCTTTTTCCATCTACTCTCTCATTCTTTGCACTATTCAAGAAAGCTTGCCATAATCATACAGATCAGCGTAGCTTATATTTATTGCCTAATTAAGAAAGAGTAATGATGAAAATGAAAAATGCCAATATAGATTTTCAATAATTCCAATGTTTCACTTCGCTAAAATGATGTAAAACACCTACCCTTATTAGCCAGGAATATGCTGAAACAGCATTTAACTAAAGACAAAACCCATGGCCAGGCAGAAAGTAAAAATGCTACAGACACCTTTTACAGTTTCCAATTCACTGCAAATGATATAAAAAATATAAATTTGTATTTCCATAACATTATACAATACACAAGGACCTCAGATTAGCACTCATTATATAGAATTAATCTCAGAGCAGCGTTTTGAGATCTCTAAGTAAAAGTACAACCCATGACTGGACAAAAGGTATATTTTGCTTGTTCCTAGATTTGCTATGTTTCTTCATTTAGGGTGAAAAGATGCAATTCCCTACCTTCACAGTTATATGAAATACTGTTTATATGAGTCAAGGATGAAAACATTTGGTGAATAAAACATTCATTATGTGAAAATGTAACTTCAAAGATGCTGCAGTCATTTGGTAACCTAAGCATGAGACACTACTGTGTTTAAATCACAGCAAATGTTGGCACTTTGATGGAGAAAACTACACACATAAAATCTAATTAAAACAGAAAATATTAAAGTAGCATTAAGGCTTGGACTTTAATTAACTTTCTTGAAAGTCAGACTACTCAATACATCGGAGATCCTCAAGTGGCTCATCATGGAAGGAGCAGAGAAAGTGAGGCAGAGATAAGACAGGTTGTAAAACTGTCTAAATCAAGGTCACAACAATGTGCAGTCACTGGCTTGGGAGACAGGATTGCTCAAAGCAGGAAGGAGCTGGAAGTGACACTCAGACAGACACTGGAAATCCAGTTTCTGCTGATTTAACACCAAACAGTAGATTAAAGGATCTACTATAGTATTATTTTGGGGAGAAACAGCAGAGCCTGGGCAGGCAGTAGAAGCTTGAGGAGCAACATCCAGAAACCTGAAAACCGCAGCAAAAGAAAGTAATTCAGCTGACATTTTTTAGAAGTAGGGAGTAAAATAGCTTTTACAAATCAATTTTTATTACTGTGGCTGTGATGGTAGGTGCTTTCCCCAGCAGTGATCTCTCCAACACACAATTTCTTCACTTACTTTGAATACATCTGCTTTCCTTCTACACCACTGTCCACATACAAGAAAATGACTGCAGAAAAGTCCTCTCTTTTTCTAACATATCACAGATATCATTCACTCCAAATGGTGTTTCTGATGGCTGCAGAACCTGACAACTTCTGGATTTAGGGGGTAAGATAGCAAAAATTCTCAAATCATTCTGCTGAGCCAGAGAAGTGCTCAGCCAGAGAAGACAGCAGCAGACCATAGAGCTCAGCAGACCAGCTGACAGCCTCCTTCTGACACAAACCAACAGTTGTAAGGATTTCAGGAGGCACACAGCACCCTTCAGGCAATTCCTTGACACCTATGTCCTCCTCCCACCCCCAACATGTGGCAGCAGTCAGACATGTGATCTCTCTGTCTAAAGACAACATAGTACATGCATGCAGTAAGGCTGCACTTAAAACTTCACCAAACACTCTTAACTACCTGGATAAATTGCTCCAGTTCCAAGAACTGCTTCTTCCTCTCTTTCTACCATATGTTCACTTTAAAACAGTGAGATAGAGGATTTTGGAGCTGTTGCCTCTGCATATGTCTACCCTGGAGCCACAGATAGAGCTGCAACTCCTCCAAGTATCTTTAAAGCATCCAGCTTTGATACTGATAGCAAGATATCCACAGTGACCTCTGACTACCTGCTTTGAGTTTACAGCTTAAACCCTACACAGGTTTCTCCAGCTTCTCCTCAGCTCCTCATTGCCATGCTCAGCATGTGCTGTACCTGACCAAACTGCTTTAAACCCTGCTGTGAGGTGTTGTGCCTCTGCTGTGTTGTGGATCTACCCTCAGTGCTCCACAACTGGGAGACTTATCCTGGAGCTGGATCTGCTCTTCCAGTTTCTTTCTAGACATCTGAGTTGGCCCAAAGATTAGTTTAGAAACCAATTTCCAGGAAAGTACTTCTTCTGTAAGACACCACAGCTCACAAAGCTCTAACTCTTCTTGGATGGAGTAGGGAGATTGTCATGAAGAGCAGACAGAAAACAGACTTTTTTTTCCTTAACCCTTCTCCATTCTTGTCAAAGAGGGGAGCTCCTGATCATGGATGAGAGCTATTTAGAAGTAGGGGGTTTTACCACAAAAATCAACAAAACAATTTCCACTTTACCCTTGGAAATAACATCTTCAGCAACACACTTAGAGGTGACTAACACAGCACATTTCATTTACAGCTACACAAGTGACCACAACAAATAGTTGTTTGTGGATATAATAGCTGTTTGTGGGAGTCTCTTTTCATCACTTCTATGAGAGCCTACCTAAAATGTTTGTCCTTCATATTATTTGAAAATTACATGTCAGATTTTTCATGTTCCTTATCACCATAATATTAGCAGCAGTATACATAGCATGGATGTCTGGGAAATTTAAAGCTCACATTCATTCCCCTCTTTTTTAGTCTTAAATTAACAGCAGAGATTGTTTATCAATATTTTAGCCTCAGATTGGCTCCACTAAAAAGAAGGGGGATTTGAGCAGATGGCTGTGGCAAGTTGCATATCATAATGCGTAGATATGCTTCTTGATCTACCACTGAACAAACACTTTTGCAAAATTATGTGCTGAGAAAGGGCAAGCTCAGGCTGTGTGAGAGAAACTGACTCAGATTTTCTAATTTAATTTTTCTTTCTACATTCTCCAGACTATTTCATAAACAAAAGAAAGGTGTGAGCTGCGTTCATTTTTTGGGAAGTTAGTTTGACTTAATGCCTGCATAAATCAGATCAGAAGATTCCCAGCAGCTTAAAACAAAATAATAAAAAAACAAACCCCACCACAGACAGACACACCAGAAACAATCTCTCTGAGGAGCAGCACTTCCAGAAGTCGTTTTAGTTTACAACATCATAAATTCTTATTAACTGCTGAAGTGAAAATTATGGCACTGAAAGCAGAATAGGAACATGAACTCTTCCTTCACTCTGCTTCAGCATCAAGGTATCTGGCTTTGACGTAGGGATGGGTCACCCAGGGACATGATTTTCTGATGCAGTGCAGCTACTGTGAGAGCCTACTGTGTTTTATCTGCTCCTTAAAACAGCCTGACCAGCCAGGAAGAAAATAATTGTGTTAAAAATGCCCCAACAAAGGTGAAGAGAGGGGTCAGGTTGTCTTGGAGCACTCCTTAACCCTGCTGTCAGTGGAGTAAAAAGTGCAGCCAGGGGAAGGTTTTAGCACACCCAGGATTCCCTGGTGTCTCCAGTACTCCAAGACACAGTTTCATCTCTCTGTAGGTGTTTTTGAGCCCATTTTGAGGTAAAACAGTTCTTGAGATGCTCTTTTCCAGGCCAAGGGCATTAGCTCCATGTAGTTGCTACTGGCCTCCCACTTCAGCAGTGGCTTTCCCACATGCTCTGCTTGCAGCTGACAGGTATTTTGCCTTCGATGCATCTTCAAATCTCCATCTGATTTTTTTTTCACTTACGGACAAGAAAGAATAATCAGATTGGTTTCTAGTTGTGTCATTCAGTCAGAAATCCCACAAACAGAAGTCCTCAAAGTCAAGAGAATGGCAGTTACAAGATTGATCCCTGCCAAAACTATAACTACCTGCCTCATGAATAATTTTATTCTCTGGGTCTGTCAATCTGGCATTTTCTGTGAGCATTAAATTTATAACAGAAAGTTAAAGAAAAAAATTGATGTGGTGTCAAAGTCATCTCTGAGATTAATATTACAAGAAACAGGAAATGTGAGCATGAGACACCAAGGGCACCTACATGCCATGCCCATCTGAAATACAGTTTTTATACCTCTGATGCCCTTAGACTGAGGTCAGGATTTTGCAGTATTGTGAAAAATAAGGGTAGGTGGGCAAGGGTAGACAGAGTGAGGTGAGAAAACTTCCCCAAGCCTCCCACATGGGACATGACTGAACCAGCAATAGGACCCATCTTTCTCACCTGCTGTGCCTGACTACCACAGCTGCATGCCCCTGATTACTTATACCACCTTTACATATGGGTTGAATTTCCAAAGTTCATTATAAGTATTTAATCCATTCTAATCATAGCCTTCAAAATATTTTAGTAGTATTATGCCAGGAATTTTTTTTTGCCTTTTTTTCTTTAATGTTTCGCAGCAAGCTAAATGCAGATGCAAAGAAGAACACGCTCCTTCCACAACATTCAAAATACTTCTACACAGTAAAGGTTTAGCATTTAAAATGTGACAAGATGTCATAATAAACTAGTTATTTTTATGTAACTTAAAAATTCCTGCAAATGCAAACAGAATTTCATATTTCTTTAGAACTCCATGTGAAGCATAAATTTACTGAAAATTACCCAAGAGTGGTATGAAACAGTGCAGAAGTAGGCCAAATCTTTAGTTCATGTCAAAGTACTATGGCTCCTGCTCATTCATAAAAATAGCAGTCCTGCATATTCAGCAAGACACACATGGCTCATGTTCCCATTTCAGCCAGAAATTTGTTTATATTTTTAGGTGCTCCAAAGGAATTACACATATGGTTATTTCTATTTTTTTCTTGGAACTGGACTGGATATTCTATGAATGTGAGACAGTGCATTTGGTGAAAATGTTTAGACACTTTTTTTAACATGCCCATTTACAAAGCTCTTAAAACTCATTTAAGAATTCTTTTTACATAACACAAAAATACTACACAAGTTGCAGTCCAAGGACAACTTTAGACTTCTTTTATATGTGCACAAAGTTTTGTACTACTCCCCAGACTGCAGCTTTAATAGAAAAAAACAGTTTGGAAGTGAGGTATAAGGTGAAGATACAAGAGAGTTTTGAAGATACAAGCCTCTCTCTGATTTATCCTCAAATTTCCCTTATATAGTGGTATTGTGGGACACATTTCTGAGTTCAGAAATAACACATAGAAGAATTCATTTTGGAAGACCCTCTGGATTATAGATCTGGAAAAAATATCTAAAGGATATGGAAATTTTGCATCAAAAATCTCAATCCCAAAAATATTAATATAGAGATACATCCTAGTTGACTAAATATCAGACTGTTTGCAAGTCTGGAATTGTTTGGGAAATATCTTTCTTTTATCACTAGTCAGATTGTAAACTTTGCCTTTTTTATACTTAGATCAAGTTGCATGATTTGCTCAAATATTTTTTTAAATGTAAATAAGAACATAAGCAAAACAGGAAGATATTTCCTTTCATAGTTCCTTTTCAGACACTTGATTGACCCTCCAGATAATTTCAGAGATTCTGAATGTCATAGGGAAAAAAAAAAAGGAGAGAGAAAAATAATCTTTTATATTCACCATTCACTACTTCAGAAAAAAACGTATATATAACTATTGACCATCAACCATATGCAGCATGGAAGTATTTTATTGCTATACAGAAAATAACTGGGATGAGAAACAGCTGAATTCTACTTCTACAGGTAGACAGGGACCCATCCCTTTCCCTGGGAAGGGTGATTGACAATAAATAAAAAAACATTTTCATGGACAGTGTCTGTCAGTGTATTCCTGTGTAAAAAAATTTATTTCATGTCTTTTCTTTCTTCATAAAGAATGCAATCCTCTGGCAACTTCTTTTTTCTTGCAATAGCAATCAAAGAATCTAAAATTATCATAGATTGTCAGAGTGCTGCAATTAGGAAAGCTGAAAGGTTTGCTTGTCTTATGAAGATGGATTTCTCTGAATTGCTTTTATGTGGCTTTTTCTTTAGTATTACAGGGAAAGAGCCATTCAACTGTTCAATAAATATATAATCAAAATAAAAGCATCCTGAAATTTCTATGTAAAAGCCACAAGCAGAAACATCTTCAGAGGAATGATTTATACCTAGCACATATTCTTTTCTCAATCTTTATTTTAGTTTCGTGAACTTATATGATTTGAAGTATCTCTCACTTTTGCTTTCATGGGAGTGGCAATTCTTAAATATTTGTATGGATCTGGAAAAAATTGCTCAGGTGACAAAAGACACTGGAACAGGAAACTAAAGCCAGGGATCTGCAGTCCCACCAAGCCTAACCATTACAATTCTTATCACCAAAGAACAGCCTCTCTTGCTCGAATAAGGAGTGAAGTTTTTTGCAGTACATATAATAGACACTGTCAGTTATCTCTTTCCATCTTTAATTTTTTTCCTCTGCATCACCCAATTTCCTGTGGTCCGACTGGTGTTTGCCTCCCAACTTTCTGCTTCTCTGATGAAGACTTTTATACTGTTGGTTTTGATTCATGTTTTAGTGCCAGATAAACCAAGCCACTACCTCTCCTGGTACTCGTGCAGCTAAAAGCATAACATAAACAGTTTACAGAAAGTATTTGTATAACTAAATCTAAATCTGGCCACATACCACATTTCTTCTACCTTTGAACACAGCAAGTTTGTACCTCACTACATGTGTTTGAGTAGGACACTGCATACACAAACATGAAACCACCAACCTTAAACTATGATTTGCACAGAACACAGGAGCCCATCCTTTCCATGAAAAAGGTCACTAAAAGCTCTCACTGACTTTCCTCTTCCATCAAGCTTTCAGACTTTTATTTTTAAACACAGTGTTGTACCATTTACCAGAGGAACATGTAAGCATTCTTAGGCTGCTCTGATGGACCATTAGAGTGAACTAAACCACTTCTCCAGAGCTTACTCGTTCAGGAACAGCACCTTCCATGTAGAAAGCAAAACGTGGCAGCTCTCAGCAATAACAGTCCAAGACAAAATAGGAACATAAAGGGAGGTAAATAAAAGAAACATTAAAAGGTGGGGGGTAGAGTATCCCTGTCTATTTAGTAGTCAGTGGAAAATTTTGCAGCCCACCTCTGTCTTTAATATGAGAAAACTTCATTTTTTACTTTTTAACAATCCTAGAGTTTTGTCGTCCGCTCACTTTGAAACTGAAATAGGTGAGGCTGATCATAAGTCTACTGTTTCAGGTTTCTGCTTAAGAGCCATTTGGTGTAAAATGTTCAAATAATAACTGAGCAGTGTAAGTTTAATTATAGTTTAATTATGTAAGTTAATTATGGTTAAAAGCACCTGGACTGTGCTTTTAACTCACTGAGTTGAAATTCTGCAGAAGATTTTCTGCTATGAAGATGGTTTATCATTCTGTCACTTGGTGGCTCTTCATCAACTTCCAAACCCCTGTTTTATATCCACAGTGGGAAATAAATACAGACTGATGCAAAGAGTCGTTTTGGCTGGGGCCATCTCCTACCCCAATGGTGTGAGAAGGTGTGTGTGTGCTGCCTGTCCACCCCCAGCGCTAGCACTGGGATCACAGGAATTCATTCCTATAATCAAGAACATGATGAAGGAATACAGTCAAATGTGATTAATTGCTGACACTCTAATTCCAGATCATTTCCAATGAACCATTTCCAAAATCAACAAGAGCAGGACTCCTGGAAAAGGGAATCCTTCTGAATTGTGCTTACTCCGTCATCTTTTGCAGGTGCTTGAGCAGCAAGAAAATAACCCTTGCCTGGCTTTGCAGGGGCTTTATCATCCACAGAGAAAATCTGAAAAATCACTGAAAATCTGGCCCATAATGCTGTGGTTTATGATTTCCTGAGCTTTTTTTTTTTTAATGGAATGTGGTTGTTTGGTATGTGTGTCTAACACCATAGTGTCAATTGTTTAATGTTACAGTGTTAATTAGAGGTTCTCTACCAAGGACTACTTCACCCTTATCATATGCAGCGCTGGTATGCATTATAATAAAAGTCATATTAGTTAACATTCTAACATTTTATAATTATATTATGCATTAACAATATTACATTTAATTGCAATAATCATGATGACATCGCATATGGGTGGCACTACAACCTGATACATTTTCATTTTTCAGCCATGAGAATCATGATCTAAATTTCAGAAACTCCTCTTCAATAACTGATCTAATTTTTGTGCTTTTCTCTAAAGGACACTGTTAGCCATTCTTCAGAAATTCTTTGATTCACAAATGGAAGTTTGAACTAAATTTCTTTTTCAGATGAGATTCCTACCACATGCAGAGATGAAACAGAAGGTCACTGAGTACAAACTGTGCAAGCTAAGGGGAAAAAAACACTCCACAACTAAAAACATCCTTTCCTTTTATTGTTAGTCTGCTGTATTTCTTTGGTAGATCTTTCATGCAGTAAATGTTATTGATGTCTAGATATCTTATCTTGTTTTGGGCTTATTGTTACAATGTCTAGTCTTCCTGTAACTGAACTACTACGACATCCTACTAAAGACATGCTTGAATGTTTTTCTGACCTAACATCAATACTTCTTGCTTCTGCTCCTCCTCCACCCCCAAGATCTTCCTCTGATACATTATTTAGAAACTCACTGATTTTCTACTCAATCCTAATCCACCCTGCTCCACCTCCGAATGTAAAACACCACAGGCAGAATCTCAGCAGGCACGAGGATGTTAAAGTTCGGTTCTTGGAAACATGAAAGATGCCATCAGTACCCAAATGCAACACATGTGTTTTTACAGTTAATAAATAGATACTAAAAATTACAGTAGTCATCATCTTCCTTTAAAAATTAACATAAACTACTTAGTTTTGTATTAAAATTTCTCCTACATGCAACTGACAGATGATCTAGCAGTGCCATCTTTCACCAGTCTAGTACACAACTGGCCCCAAAAAGAACTAAAGGGAGATGTCCTGAACACATAAAACAAAATTGAGACAAATTTCACATGTGTGAAGCCAGAAGGGAAATCTTGTGAACAGTTTGTAAAGGAGAGAAAGGACGCAACTGACTGTCCTTTCTAAGGACCTATAGAGACTCCACCTAACACATCCCTTGTTCATGTCCTTTTTTTGCTTTTTTTCCTGCTGCTTCTCATTCAATTTATGTGCTTCATAATATACACATCACCACTAGAATGGAAACAATTATTTTACTATTTTTTGTGATTAGAAAAACGTTACTTCGGTCTGAGGGAAGCAGCTGAATTTATCCAATATATCTAAAACAGTTTCCTAAGAAAGTTCTTAAAAGCAAAGTTAATCTATTTTCTTATAATAGTTAATAGTGCCTGTGGCTATGTTTGCATGCACAAACGTTTGTTATCTATTCCACTGTCAGTTCTGTTCTTTGTCTAAAGGTCACACGTCAAAAAATCATGATGATAATGGTGTTACTGCTCCTTTCTGTTTTCACTCCTAAGCAGAGAGAAAGGAATAATTAACTAGAATATTTTTCCATGACTATATACATAACGACTGCCTTGAGAAATTCTTGTGTAGTGTTATCTCAGGGAATTCTTGGGACAAATATATACAGTTTAATGGATTTTTTTTATTATTATTATTACTGCAAAGAACTGCATAAACCCAGGCACCCTGACAGAGAGGATGCAATTCCACAGCCCGGAGTCCCTCCATGAAACACTGCTCAAGAGTGAGAGAAACCATCACTGATGATGGTCTACATAGCACTTTTATCATGTTGCTCAGTAACAGCTAAAAACACCAGGGGTCCCTTGCAGTGCAGGTCGTGTTAAAACAGCCAAAATCAGGAGGCCAGAATATAATCCTTAACTGCACACTACAACGTCCGGCTGAGGGAGAAGACTATCTCCTCTCCCAGGAGCCTGCATGAGGTGATAATGTCGTGATTACCACGATCTTATTCATGTGTTTGGCCTTTTCAGATTACTCACCTTCTTATCTGAAATTAACATTTCAACCTGACTTTAGAAAAAAATGGAAACTATTTTTCTTTATGTTTATTCTTTAAAAATTTAAATTTTTGACTAAAAGATTAAGTTAAGTATCTGATCTGAGAGGAAATTTTCCCTGATACTTTCCTTTTTAATATAAAAATGAATGTGTGGGTGGGTTTTTTGAAATAAAAAATTACTCAAGTGCCTTAGAAACCTACTTCTTTGGAAACATGAGAAATGCCTGTGTCAGCTTCAGAAATTCAGTTTAGTTCTTCAAGTCACTTTGAAAATATTGCCCTTGACCTAACTCTTGATAGAAAAAAGATTGGTGTCTCCATCAAACAATCTGGCTGAAATCAAACTTCTGTAAAATTCTCAATTTTGCAAAAAAAAAAAAAAAAAAGCTATTCAAAGAAAAAAAAGATTCCAAACAACAGTTTTCATTTGTTTGATTAAACACACGTTATGGATTATTGCCAAGACCAAGACAGCCTCAGCTAAGCCTTAAATCTCAATTTTCCATTTTAGAAGGTTACTACATATAGCCTTTTCTATATGTATTACTTTCATTTAGTCATAATAACTCATTTGCTATATCAAATTTGAAGAAGATGAAGAATTTAAGCTGTTTAAATCTGAGGGTATGAACAAAACCTTAGCAAAAGGTTCACATGAAGAGGTTTTTAAGTAATTGGCCATCTTTGTTCAAGTCATTGAAACAATTGTTATTTACTGTTATTGCCCTGTGCTTTCAGTTTACATGATTTTTCCATTTAATACAAGTAGAAGATAACTCACCAAGTTGGCAAACAGTGTTCTGATTAGCAAAAACATTTTGAGCTAAGACAAACTCAATGTAATTATTAGTATAATCCTATGTCTAAAGATTTATCATAGTAAAAGTTCAGACAGGAGCCAGCGGCTTCTATATATAATACTAAATTTAATTACACCTAGTTAGACCGTTAAATGAAAAAAGCTGGGCTAGGCTGGGAGTTTGTGGATGTTTAAGGAATGGCCCAAGAGAACAGACAAGTGTTAATGCTTTCTTCCTCTTCTTCCTGCATAAGTTTGGCGAGTCATGAAAAACAGAATTTGCAGGAGACAGAAGGATGAAAGGGACATGTTTCAGCCCCCAGGTTGTATAATTCCACATATTCAGTGTTCCTGGGACATGGGACCAAAACCCCTCCCTTGGAGGGTGTCACAGGTTGTGACACAGTGTTTCACTGAGACACTGATACTTGTCCACTCCCAGGTGCAACCCCACGTACCCAAGGCTGCTGAGTTGGTTCTGCGCTGTGGCACATGTCACTAGGGACACTAAGCAAAGACTCAAATCAGACCCATGATAACGCAAAATCAACCTGTAGAGTCCTCCTTTGACCAGTCAGAGTGCTAACACTGCCAGCTAAATAAATATGCATCTTACACCCCTGTATTGCTTACCAGTTACCAGTGCAGTCTGTTCTTCTGGCATCTTGCATTTCTGGTGATGCAAAGCCAGAGAGACACAAAGGGCTGCTCTGCTCAAGTCGATGCAACGTGATCACCCAGACCCTGGAGCTGGGTTACAGTTCTTGTCACCACCGTCACCATCTCGGACCTGTCTTCCCACATATGCTACTGCCTACAACAGCATCCACCTTAATGGAATAAGTGGATTCTCTTAGATGTTTATATATTTATTATAAAAAGCCTTGTGGCAATCAGATTCAGTGGTGACTTGCTCTTGGTTTACAACGATCTGGCGTAGACAGTGATGTCCCTGGCTCACCACAGTAGAAAACTAGACAGGATCTCTGGGTTTTTTTCTGCTAATCTGAGCCCTGTAGAGGCAAAATGAACCAAATCCTGCCAGACAGCAGTGCTGACTGTGATTTACCACGGAGTGCCATCAACAAAAATGATACACAACCTCAAGTGGTTTTATAGTACAAGAGATATGAATAGCTGGGGCACCCATGTGCCAAATAACTGATGGAAGTCAAGGGCAAATATTTGAAAGAACATCTAAGGCTTGTAGAAATAAAAAAATCAAATCCAACCAACTTTTGAATTTGCATCTGTACATATTCAAACCACATCTATAACACACTAGGTATATTGGGAAACTTCAGAACACACTGTACAGACCATGAAGGTTTTTTTGATTGTCTAATGAAGTCAGTAGCATTATTCCTTTTCATTCTGCTGCATTATTGATAATAGGTGCTTTCTACTTATTAATATGCATTGATAGCTTCAAGATAAGAGTTTTTTTCAAATAATCCAAAATAACATTCTGGATTTGTGCATAGCTGTTGTTTTCCATTAGTGAAAAAGCCACTGGATGCAGGCAGTACTTGCAAAATTGTTGCCATCCTAACCACTGCAGAGCACATAAATTAGGACACCACACTTCATGGGAAATCAGTCACTACTGTAATTAACCACCTTCCTTATCATCTTACACTTTTAGCTTATCACAACATTGACTATCTGCTTATAATGAGTAACAGTCAGGGATTATCATTACATATACAGTTTACACTAATTATTAGGTTACTGACGATGAAATGACTTATAAAACTAACAGTGCATCTTTGCCTCTCCAGGTTCAATTTAAGGAACTGTGCCATTCTCACTCCATTTTAAAGCATCAATAAAGCTGTTTCCAAGTTGAAAATTCATTTTCATTGGTACATAGACTATACATTTCAGAAGACAGAAATCCATTTCTGTATTAGTCACAGTAGCGAAATAATTTCTCATTCACCCTCAAGTTTATTAAAAACAAAGTGCTTTTAATATTGGGTGAAGCTGGATTAAAAACATACATTAGCTTCTGAAATTAAAATGAAGCAATTTTATTTCTTTATTCCACAGTCTGAGACAGCATTAGAAGTGTAGAGTTTCAACTGATATTTTAGAATTGCAATTACTGCATTAAGAGGCAAATCTGGACTCCAAGCAATTAATGCATTATAAGATCTATGTAGACTGTAAAGTTGGATACACATAATGGTTTAATTATGATTTCTTTTCTAAAATTATTATGGGAAAATAGTCACTGAGAAACAACTTTTCAGATACCATTGATATATTTTCTGTTTTTCTAACCTGCAGAAGGAGAACACTAAAATCTCTGAAGTTAATATGGTGCAATGAGAATGAAAGCATCTCATTCTGCAAAACCTCTTAGCAGAGCTGCAAACCAATAAAAATGTTCCTTCATGCACATAGTTCCCGAAAGTCTCAACAGAAATAATTCTAGGTCTGTTGCCTTTAGCTGTTACCACTCTCCTCTAAGAATTCCTTCGTTACTTTTGAGACAGCTGCAGGAGAAACTTCAACCACAGCTTCTTCTGCAGAGAATCTCCCTCTCCTTCCCTGTTCCCACCTTAGAAAACTTAATTGAAGATGCTTCAATGCTCCTGTCTCACCCTATGCCATCAATCCACCTCTGGAGAGATCAACAAAGCAATCCACACTTCTTTTGTTCTCTTTTCTCTTTGGTTACAAAAGGAAAAGCTGTAGCTTCTTCAAGTACATGGATGTTTTGACTTGTCAACACATTTGACAGCCCTCCCACAACCCAGCAGGTCACCATGGGCTGCCCCAGCAGAGAATCCCTGCTGACTACCAGAACAGTTGATCCCACCATTCAGCCTCCCATGGAGATCTCTCCAGCTCTGAGGACAACAGATAACTGCACCAGTTCCCATGAGTTCCCAAGAAGTCCAAGCCAGCTGGCTTCCCGTGGGAAACCATTCACATGAGCTGCGGTTGCCTTTCCTCCTCCTGTCTATTGGCTTCTGGTGCCAGCTCCTTCCAAGGTGGACTGACATGTCTCACAGGAGCTAGAGCTGTTTTATTTTTATATCAGTAGCTAATCTGACACCAACTGACTCCCCTCATAAGTGGTAATTTTCATGCCCATGTTATTCCTATTTTCTCACACAAAGAATAAATGAGATCAGGATCATTATTTCATGGCTAGGAATTGATTATACACATTAAAATGTGAGACAAATCTGCCTTTTAAATTGTATTATTATTATTATTGTTAGCCACTGCATACACAAATTAAACCAGAAGGAGTACTGTTTGGTTTTCAAGCCAAATAGTTTGCCTGTTTCACTTCACTGGAATGAGCCAAGATTTTTTTTCTTCTTCTACTGCAGCCAAATCACTTGTGAAGTCTCAATAAATCAAGTCTGCTGTTTATCTGCAAGATCAGGCTGAGCGACTTTATTTTTGAGGCGTCAAAGATGGTGGGGAAAGTGGGAATGTAATATGACTACCTACAGAGCAAAGATGAGACTGGGTTGGAAAGAAATGGCAGAAACACTGCAGCCAAGGTGGCACAGTGGAGAAGAGGCAAATAGGGAAGGGGGCTCACACAGGTTTGGCTGCTGACGGCAGCTACCTGTGAGTCAAAAGAGACTACCCTGCTTTTGCATAGAACTGCACAACATACAACAGCACACAGGCACATGTTCTTCAGGTGCTGAACCTCAAGAAATCTCTTGTATTAAACACCAGCTGAAGGTTGATGCAAGTTAGATTCCCTAATAGGGGACTGCACAAACCCAGAAACGCTCTGGGCTCTTTCTCCGTAGAACCGCCACTAAGAACTTCCATCGTGGATACAACCCAAGGGAACACAATCCAGACCCCTTTTTTTGGATGAGTAACAGACAGAAACTGCTTGGGAAAGAATGCCCTGGGCTGCATCAAAAGCAGATTGACCAGCAGGTCAAGGGAGGTGATTCTCCTCATCTACTCAGGTCTCCTGAGAGCCCACCTGGAATGCTGCATCTGGGTCTGGGGTCCCCAGCACAGAAAGGATACAAGTCTGTCGGAGTGGCCCCAGAGGAGACCACAAAGATGCTTAGAGGGCTAAAGCACCTCACCTGTGCAGTCAGGCTGAGAGACTTGGGATTGTTTATCCTGCAGAAAGGAAGGCTTTGGGGAGACCTTAGTGCCCCTTCCAGTACCTAAAGGGATTCCAAGAGAGCTGGAGAGCGACTTTTTGCAAGAGCATGGAGTGACAGGACAAGGGGGAATGGCTTTAAACTGACAGAGGGCAGGTTTAGATTAGACATAAGTAAGAAATTCTTCACTGGGAGGGTGGCGAGGCCCTGGAACAGATTGCCCCTTCCCTGGAAGTGTTTGAGGCCAGGCTGGGTGGGGCCCTGAGCAACCTGGTCTGTGGAAAGTGTCCCCATCCACGGCAGGGTGGCTGAAACAAGATGACCTGTAAGGTTCCTTCCAACCCAAAGCATTCCATGATTCTATAATAAGTAAGAGGGCATGAATAAAATCAGCATACCTCTCACATCCTCTGCCAAGAATCAGTTAATAGATTTGCTGAATTAGAAATGTAAATAAGACTCATAATTTTAAATAACCATTAATGGACTTATCCTTCATGAATTTATGCAGACCTTTTCTTAAACATAACTTTGACTTTCAGAACACCTTGTGGTAGTAAGCATAACAATTAGTAGCTTTACTAGAAAAAAATTACTTCCCATTGTTGGTTCTTCATATGTAACTCAATAAATTTCCCTTTGTGCCCTTGCAGTTACAAATCCATTTGTAGACCTGTGTTATCTGCCACCTTTAAGTCTTCTGGATATTTTCTGGTAAGGAGTAGAAGCTGATATCCCATAGTAATCTGACAGTGCCACACAAATAATAGTCCTCCAGTTCCCTGAGATTACCTCAGTTACATTGGTGTAAGAATTTTAATCCCACTTCCCAAAAGGTCAATGTGAAAGCTACCCATAGGAAGCAGTTCCACATTGTTATGATTTAGCTAAATTAGAGTCAAGTCTGAGGGCACACAAATTCAGATAGATGTATTGAGGCTACTAAAGCACTACTAAAGTACTCTTTTAAATAGAAAATTTTGGATTTTTGGAGTTTTTTTGGTCATATACTGGCTGATCTCAAAAGAGAAGCTTTTATAAAACTTCAGTCACAAAGGCAGAGGAGAAAAAAGACTTTTATCAATGAGCCTAATGCCAGTAAAGTGAGCAAGAAGCATATGAATAGCAGCATAAGATAAAGCTTACAGTTATTATAATCCCACATTAACACCAGACTGTTCAAAATGCTCTCTTCAAGTAGAACAAGAGCCAGTTCTACTTTTATGAAGGAATATTCATCCTCAACAGTGTTCATTTTTAAGCACTCACAAAAAAAAATCCAATTATTTGTTCTGTTGTGGTATCACATAACACCCCCTGCAAAGGCTCCAATGAGGAAGTCTTCAAACAGAAGAAGAGATGTCTTTCTTGAAGCTCTTACAAAATGAATTGCCAAAAAAGCTGCCATGAAGCAGAGGAGCAGAAAGTGACACTGCAGTCATTAGTCTTTTGGTTCCTTTCATAGTGTTGAAAGGTCTTTCTAACTCACAACCATTTGTGTATATTCAAAACAGTTGCTTCTGCTGTTATCTCAGTAGGTAAACATCAGCCCCAAATGTTTATTTTTGATTATATGTATATATATTTATATGAGTCAATTCATGCTTTCCATCTTCTCTACAAATAATTTGAGTAGTAGTTCCATGAAAGTTACACTTAGTTGAGACAAATTACATGGTGTTTTTTTAACCAAGTGACCATGAGGACCAAGAGGGACATTGAGTCAGACCAGGGGGATACACAGTCATTCCTAGAGGATGTCTCTGCCCTGGTAGACCAAATGTGTGGCCACGTTCATCCTTAACTTCAGGATGCCGTAAGATTAGAAAGAGCATTCCTGACACCTTATGTATTAAAAATAAAAAAAAATAAAAAAAAATTGAATATCAGTTGTTTGTGTCCAGAGTAAAATACAAACCAAATACAAAGTAATAAAAGATAAAGTATAAAACTCAGCCAAGATACATTATAGTGTATTTGGTCATCATAAAGAAGGGCAAATTCAGTTCCAATAAGGTGCTATACAACTCCTGATGAAACTGTCCTTTAAGACGTTACTAATTTGTCTTCTGAGATAAGTCTTGCAAAGCTTAGTAAAACCACTCAACTAAACTACAAAAGCACTTTTAAGGAGTCAGACTGATGTATAAAATCAAGGGCTGTCAAGTGACCTGAACAGACATACAGAAATTACCATTGTAAGACTTTTATATTGAATTTGTCCATGAAGGCATGCTCAAGGTTGTGATTCCACTGTGAATCTACTACGCTGTTAATAGTCACAGCAGCATTCCTGGCAAAATACAATAGGAACTACAATTTCAGCAATACATAAATTAGCAATGCAACATTAGAAGCAAGTAGCTGTCAGAAATCACTTCCAAACCCTCTTTCAGTCTTTCTGTTACTGACTTAGCGGGAACAGGTGATATCACCTACTATATCTGGCTACCAGCCAGAGCACTGTGATGTGTTTGTTTCTGCTTGTGTACATTGATTCCACACCACTTACTCTCTCTCTGGACAGATGATAAATAGAACAAAGTGTTCATATAAGTATAATAACAGGAAGTCTCATGGACAAATCCAAACAATGTCTTGAGCCATGCAAATTCACTGCAGTCAACAGAGCTGAGCCATGGTCATCCCTTCATTTAGGACCTTTGACTGAAGAATTTGCACCCAGGGTGAATTTGCACCAATACCTTTAGGGACGTGAAGCAATTCTGCTTTTGTTGGGTGTGATTTGACAGAAAGCACAAAATCAAAGATCATGGGAGCCAATCAACACTTTGAAATTCTGATTGCTGTTATTCAAGAGGCTGAGGGAATGGGGAAGCTAATGTTTGTACTTTGTGCTTTGCACCATGGCTACGTGTTGCTTCCAGCAGAAAGGATAGAACCACTTGGATTCCTATTTTACTACAAAAAAAAGTTGCAGAAATTTGCACAAAAAAAAGTGGAACCACTATTATTTAACTTTCCTCTCTTGTATTTTCAATACATTCAGTGCAAAACTGACTGTTTTTTATTAGCATCAATAATGAAACATATTGAGAGCTTTATTGATTTCTCAACTGTATTTGCATTTTGCATCTCCCTAACTTACCTTTGGAATCATAAAGGGAGTACTATTTTTTCAAAAATGCTGAAGACATGCACACACTAAAATATTAGCACTTTTTTTCACTCAATTTATGCTCAATACTCAAGGTTTTGTAAAGTTAAACCGCTGTGGGGAAACACAGTCAAGTCTTTTATAACCAAAGACTTATATGTGCAACAAGCAAGAGTGCTTGAACAAATGCATGGGCTGTACACTGACCTCAGACTCAGGTTAATATCAGTATCTTCTTAATGGACTACAATAGAAAATAAGATTTCACGGTCATTACCCATGAGACACCCAGTCTTTACTGGCATCATCAAGCAATTACAACATTATGGAAACTTGACCAAGGGTGAGGAAAGGAGACACAGAAAAACACAACTTACTGTAATTAATATTATGTTAATAGCATGCATTTCACAAACTCATTGAAGCAGGAGTCATTATGGTTTTCCTGGAATACAATGCAAACTGGGCATTTTGCATTCCATGCACATGGTAGGTAATGGTAGGCAATAAACAGGCAGATTACTATGGTCAGGTGAGCAACTCATTTTGATCCTATTATAAACATCTCACTACTAAAGTTTATGATACCAAGTGTAAAGCAAGAGTTCTGTTTATAGTTGCATTGACAGGTATTTCCCTTTGTCACTCACAGTCTGCTTTATTTGAAACGAACAATTGGGTTAACACTAAAACAGATGTGGTCAGGAGTGAGTTGTGTTCTTCTACACACTTTCCCCCTAAAACCAGAGTAGCAAGGTGGCTCTCTATCAAAAGAATCTGTTTTCTAATTGGGATTAAGACACATAGATCATTTCAATTTGCTCCATTTACATCCATACCATCCCATAATTCATTAATCAGTATTGATAAGACAATTAAAAATTTGATAACTAGTGGAAAATCTATCATTTTATAATTAGAACTAACTTCCCTTCTCTGGTATTTTGCTCATATCCTGCCCAGCTTCTTCATTCTTTTTGGTTCTTCTATCCTTTAGCAACACTTTTGGAACATTTCAATCCTATGTTTTCTTGGCACATTTCTCCTGGGAAGAACTTGCAAATATTTTTTTGTTCAGCATATTCCAGGTAAAATAACAATCCCAGGTAGAATTCTAATGCTTTTTTTTGGAGCCTTACAAATATACTCTTAACAGAAAAGTACAGACCTAGAAGTTGTAGACAGGAAAGTCTACACCAAGGACTTTCACTGAAAATTCTGAAATTCTCTTAGAAAAATTAAAATGGAAGATGAATTAATGAACTAAACAAGTCAGTTAAGGCTGTACATTAGATTTAGTGCAGAATACATTGTCTCCTGGAGCAGCAGATCACCAGTAACAAAAAAGGCTACAGTCTCACATCTGTAATTTTTGTGTCCAAGAGCTGGACTCAACATGACAAGAGATATGGATATAAAAGCACATGAACATAATATAATACTCTCTATTTTTAAAGATGCCTTTGAGACCTTTCTTGTGACTTGATCAACTGCTTATGAAGATAGAAGTTTTCTCTTTAGATAATTAATAAGGCTCAGAACTATAAATTGACGAAAGTTCATTTGATAGTTTGATTCATAGCCAAAGTTTGTCAGGCATTTAAATTTCTAAGGTGAATCAAATCATCTGCTAATATGTTTGCTGTTAAGTGGGAACTAGACAAGTTTTGATTTAAATGGGAAGGAGGATGATCAGAAGTGAAAATTATATTAAAGGTTAATTACTGTAAAAAATTGATGCAACCATTTAAGTCATGTCTAGGACTGAATATTTGATTCCTTTTGTGTTCAGGGCTAGAAGACATTCATTAACTAGAGAACACAGAAACACACACTTCCAAACCATTATTATAACCAGCCAATGTACTATCTAATGAAAAAACATTATGCCTGATGTAATTCTAATTACAGAATTATTTTACGCTTATCCTTATGCATTTTTAAAGTAAGCTAACAAAATCCAGTGTGCTATAGACTAGAAGTTTGCTCTGTGAACAATTACACACTCGAGTAACCTTCCTCTTAGGAGAGGTTCCACTTCAACAGCTTTAATGAGACAGGTCATGTGAGCAAAATTCCTCATATATATTAGAAATGTCTCTCCTTAGTATTTAACCTTTGGGATTTTTTACATTAACACTGTAGATTTTAATTGGTAGAGTCCCCCAGAAATATTTTTTTTTCATTTGCTTATCTTTGCCTGTTTTCCGTAAATGGGCACAGGAAATCTATGGGAAACAGACTTACCAAGAGGGAAAAAAAAATACATATTTCATTATCATCATTATGTTTTAAAACAATACCCTATCTCATAATAAACAAAACAAAAAAAAGCACACAACCATATGTTACTCTGGGGGGGAAATGAAAAATTGAAGCCTGAAATATCAAAATATTAATAACTCATTATACTACTAGTACTACTCCTCCTACTACTAATAATAATCTTACTTTATATAATTTATCATTGCCAAAAGATTTAATGTTAAAATCTAAGTTTCTTAATATCTTTTATTAGTTATATGGTTTCCACTAAGCTGTGCAACTGAGTGTTTTAAATATTCAGGACAGGCTGATGTCCTGATTTCCCTGTTGTCTTGATACCCAGCAGAGAACCAAGATCTGGAACACAACAGATACTTTTCCCTCTCCTTGCCCCCTTCAGCCTATTTATTTCAGTACACTAAACATTCAGAAAATAATGAAAAATCTAGCTGCTAATCTCAGCATACAGCAGTATAAATCTTGAGGTTAACTTTGAAAGGGACTAGACATCATCCTTGAGAGAGTGAAGATTTATCAGGACATGACTGGATATTTCAGCCCTACTCTGTCCTCCCAATATATGATTAAAAGGTGTGGTACAGTCAGGAGAGGTGGTTGTGAACAGCAGCCACAAAGTTCAGCCAAAGACATGTCAAGTCTGCCCTGGTATTTGAACAAGGCTCATTCTGCATGAGAACTGCTGACTCAAACCTCTTTAAAAAAAAAAATCTGAGTACATGGCTCATTAAGTCCATTTTCAATTTGCACTGGAATACACATCCTTTTAATCAAGTCTCTCAAAATTTACATGCAGCCACAGTCCATAAATTGTTCAGTGTAACTTTTCCAAAATCCTTCCAGGAGGTCCCTACTTGGGTCTGAAATATTCCTGTACTACTCCAACTACATTCAGTAGGATTTGAACATTTGTGTCTGCAGAGAGTGTGATATTTATATTCTAAGTAAACTCAACATTTATAATGTTAGTCTATTTATTTACTGTTACCATAACTTGAACTAATTTAAAGGTCTGGGTTTTATCTTGTATTTCTGATACCCTATTATTGCTTATTCATGAAAATAACTTTTGTCATCAAAAATTCTGTTCATCTTTAATAAAAGAGTCAGCAACTAGAATTACAACTATAAAGACAGATCAGACTTGCTGACCTGCGACCGAGTGCATTCATAGGGAAAATAAATACTGGTTTTCAATCATCATGAGGATGATGCAGATTAATTTTTTTTAGATTATTACTTTTTACACAGCCTTATATGTTTATTCGTTTGAATGAACTTGAGCAACACTTAGGGATAGTTCAAATTAGTGTCTATACAACGTGTGGATGTCAGTTTTGGGGAATACAAAGTAATTTTTTGGATCTTAAACAGCAGTGATGCACAGGGAAATGCCTGCAGGATATCACCCAGGCAAGTCTCAGAAGACTTAGGGGGTCTTCAGTTAGCTGAAGAATTAGCAGCACAAAAAATTTGAGATTTTGCTAAAGATCTTTCCTGAGGAAAAATTGTGGAGGATGGACCACTATCTTCATATGAAACTACATGAAATTGTGAGATTAAAAGCTGGAAGTTTTTACTACGGAAGATCAGTCCATTTTTCAGACAAAGAAAACACCTGAGGGTTCTTTGTCAACTCAAAAAGGGGTTAATCTCTGCTATGGACCAACTGAAGCAGGAAGGGAGATTTTAAACTAACAGTATAAAGTCAAGCTGATAAAGGAAACAAATGAAGCACAGAAAAGTCCAAGATTTACTGAAAGAGTTCAGCTGAATTAGGAAGGAAAGAAAAGAAACACTTCAATCTTCGCTGCATCAATGACAGGAATCTATCTGCCAAACAAAGAAAAAGGAATTGGAAACTCACCGGTGGAAAGAAATTTCATATAATTAGCATTAGTGAAGCCAGATAGAACAGTTCAGAGCATCACTGAAATGCTAAAAATCCTGTTTTATAGCCTGCTTAAGGGCAGAATGAGTGATAGAGGTGGAAGTGTATGTTAAAGATATCATTACTAGTTTTATGGTTAGTGATTACTGTGGAGCAGAGTGCCTGGAATTAATATGTAGCAATGTTTTCAGCAGCAACCTCCTGAAAGAGGCACTGGTGTAGCAAATGGGGCTGGAGAACAGGATGAGCATCTCCTACAGCATCTATCTACATTATGCAGAAGAAAGCATCTAATACAGGACTTTAGTTTGAGATCCTCACAAAAATTACACTTACCTTCTACCATAAAAATTGTGCAAGTTACTAAAAGTTATGCTTGAGGACCGACAGTAAAACTAAGTAACCCAGCATTAGTTAAATTTATATACAGCCACCTCCTGAAACAGAAGAGGTTATGCTTAATCATTGGACCAAAGTCTGAATTTATTTCAAGACAGATGACCACAAAATACAATGCTTGATATGAGTAAATGTATAAACACAAGGTAAAAATATTAATTCAGAGGTCTGAAATAGAGATATTCCAGTTGAAACGCGTGAAAACGAATGAATTCTTTATTCCCTTACGTTACCCTCTCAGCATGGGAATAGTTTCAGAAAGCTAATCTACTCCTACAAGGTATGCTGTCTCTAAAGTATTGGACTTAGAGCAAAATGGAATGGATCATAGAATATCCTGAAGGGTTCATAGAATGTCCCTGAAGGACCCCTCAAGGATAATTGAAGTCCAAGTCCTGAATGACATCAGCTTATATACACAGAAAATGTCAAAGTTCAGAGAGTTGTATAAACTCTCCATCAGACCTGAGACCCAGATAACATATACAACAGTTCAAGTAAGTATATACACTATTTTCCAGGTAATCCCTACAGACATCAAGCATCATCTTCCTAGACTCATAATTTCACCAGTCACTCATGTCATTCAGTTGAACCCAAGAGAGAACACCTCAGGGACTGGTTTTAAAGGCAGAATCCAGATCTGAGATCAGAATCCAGAAAAACACTCCATTTATTATCATGATATTGAGTAGTCCAGTCTCACGTGTTCATACCAGAAAGTTTCTGATGTTAGCATAAGTTAAAATTATACAGAATGCATCAACAGACAGCTGCAATATGTTTAGCTTTTCCAGTGTTTTTAATGACACATACATGTGTGATCATAATTGGGAAACTTATTTATCTAGTAGCTATATTTTCCTATGATTAGACAGCCAACATGGAATTTATAAGCAGAAAGAGGAGCTGATGAGAAAAGCTATAAGCTCTTACATACTGTCCTGAATCGTAAAACATCTTAAAGGGATCTCACCATGGAAAAATTACTATGCACTGCAAATAAGCACCCAACACAGCACTAACTCTTGGCATTTCAGATTTGATTATCATCATCATTGGAAGTCTTAGCTTCACCAGAAAAATGCATTGAGTTCAAACTTCTGTGAAATCTGCTTGCTAAAACAAATCCATTTTCACTCTAGTTTTGCAATATAATTCCCTCAGTGAAAACTCAAAATGTAGCATTGCATAAAAATGTATTTTGTACCTATGCAGCATAAGTCCTAAAACCTATTATTATTGATTTCTTCTGTTCGATAGAAGGAACTGAGTTACAGACTGAGTCTTAACTGGAAACCACAATGTTAAGGTTTGAAAACACCAGGTTTTGCTAAACAAATATTACAGCAAAACCCACACAACTCTTAAGTACATACCAGAAAGTTTATCTCCAAGCTTGTTCTGGAATTCACTTAAAAGCAGCTGAAAACACCCTATTTCAGAAACGACGTTCAGGTACTTCAAAGGGGGGGGGGAAATAAAATCAATTTCATTAGAAATCAAGTTGCTCACAGCATCAGGTTCTAGCATTTCTGCTCCTTTGTCTGTCTGTTATTTTCACGTAGTGATAACAAAAGGCATTCCAGAAGGTATTTCTGTGGGATTCTGACTGACAAGTCCATGTCTTGTCATTGCATTGTCTTTCCCTCTGACTACTAGTCTTTCTAGGCAGAACACAAAACAATTAGAGGGTTAATGTGGATCAGTTCAGTCAGAAGAGTCCTGCAAAAATCATCTAGTCCAGATGCCCTCCTTTCAACTCAGTGGCTAAGGTACTCTTGGTGTGTGTTTCAGCCTGAGCTGAACTGAGAATATCAAATCACCCTGAAGTGGAGCAGCAAGGAGCACAGGTTTAGCCCCTGTCACTGTGTGGCCTTACAACCACCACTGAGACTGAACCCTGAGCATCACAGTCTGTCCCTTTTTTGCACAGCCCCTGCCCCCTACCTGCATCCAGATTAGGTTCCTCCCTAATAACACTGCAACAGGTATTTCGCTTCTACCCAAAGCAGAATATCAGTCTCTTAGATTAACTGAAGTCTGAGTACAGGGTTGTAGATAATCCAGTTAAATGAAACTTGTTCTTATGAACAATGTGATCCTCTCACTGAAGTCCTTACCATAATCAATAAAAACACTAATATTCTGGCCAAACATTTAGTAAAGTAGCCATAGTGGAACATCTATGCCACACCTGAACTGTCCAGAAAGACTATCCTAGGAAGCCAGTAACCTTTTGGATAAAGTTCCAATCGCAGGAAAAATTCCTTGAACAGCCTATCTATAACTCTCTTTTATGAGTGTAATTTAAGTGAATAGGAACAATTTAACTCAATAAACTGACAACATCTAAATTGAGAAAAACACTTAAAATCTGCTTGAGACAGACTTTGTTTTACCCACATTTTCCAATGTTTTTCAAAAAGAAATCCTTGTCATTTGAACAGAGGAGAATATCTTCTTCACTTAAATTACCAAAAGAGAATTTAGACAATGAGGAGATTAAATGACATAAGATGAGGAAAAAAAAAACCTGTTTTAGTAAGAAACTGTCATTTAAGGTTTCACAGGTTCTAAGTTGGTGCTATAACTATATTCCATCTGTTAGTTTCTTGATAAATACAGAGTTTGAGAGTGGCTTAAAGCACTGGAGGTTATACTTAATGAACCAATCTTTCGCAGCTTTATACTACTACCACGTTAGATCAGGGAAATTAAGTGGAAATATAAGCATATTCAGATTTCCAAAGGGCGCTTGATGAGATTCTATGATTCAAGATTGCTTAGCAAATTGGGAACCACCAGGACAATTTGCTTGACAGGTAATGTCTCAAGAGTAGGAATTCATGCAATTCAGAAGATAGTGGTAAGTACGGGAATCACTTAAAAATTCTAGAAAGTAGTAATAAAAAAAACACCACACATAACAGGCCACATCACTTCACCATGACTAAAGCACCAAAGAAATGTCTGTTTAGGTTTTGTTTTTATTACATTACCAGATGGCATAAACTCATAAGGACTGTAAGCATGAAAGGCTGAAGAGGAGCAAACCCAGAAAACTGACATGTTAGAGAAGCGATCAAAAATAAAGTATATGGAGTTATTGGGGAAGAGCTGCTTGGTCACAGCATTTTTGAAAGGGACTAATCATGGATGACGAATAATCACTAATACCAGGTCATTATTAAAGAAAAAAAAAAGCATTGCAGGAGCACGCTCTACATCTTCATTACAGATTACATGGAAGTAACAGACTTGAGCCACAGAAAGAAAACATTCAGACTGGCTATCAGGAAGATAGACAATGTAATTGAGACATGAAAATCAATAGTCTGAAATACAGTCTCGTTATCAGTGGAATGGCTGGTCCTTCCGTCAAAATTAAAGAGGAAAAATAAATTACAGGAAATATCTTCCTTACAAACTCATTTTCTCTGATTCAGGCAGGGTGGCTTACACAACCTGCACAAGAAGGCTGCTCTCCCTATTTCCTACATATGGATAGTAGAAAAAAACAAGCTTCTTATACCTTTTTTTTAGGCTTTTACCTAAAGCACATTCCAAAAAGACTTTGGCTCTCTTCTGACTATGAGAACCTTGGGAGACAAATTATCTAAATTAGGAAACAACACTTAGATTTGAGTAGTATGAATACTGCACTATGGCTCTACCTGGATCAACACGGTTTGTGTTAGTTCCACAGTAGTTTGCTAAGACCTTCATGGTTCCTTTAGTATATTCTTGAACTATAAGTTTGGCTGAAGTTAACAGGCAAAAATAAAAGCTGTCACAACAAATAGAGGTAAGAAAGCATAAACCTCACTGCTGGAGAGCTCATCCCAAAACTGCATGAACTGCTGAACACTACAGATAAAATACTAAGATCCAAATAGATTGTAAATGTCTCAGTAAATGGTTCAACAGAAGGAAAATGCTGTTCAGTGTAAATTAATTCAGAAGCAAACAATAAACCACCCCATAAAATAACTAAAAGAGGTTTGAAAATCTTGTGAGACAAAAGTAACAACTGGCAGGCAAATACACTGTTGTAGTTTTGTTCAAGTTATTGTGTTTGCAATAGCTAAAGAGTAGCACAGCTGTCAGATCCTGGCATCCTGGACACACCACTGTTACTGGTTTAGCATAATATGACATCAAAACTTCACAGCCTCTGAAGAATGTGTGAAAGCTATTTAAAAGATCTAGATTCTGTCTTACTGGGCAAAAATAAAATGCTGAGCTGAGCCTAACTTGACAAATTCATTTAAACAGTGGGAAAAAAAAAAAAGAGGTTAAAAGAAACAAAGTCTAATCATCAGATGGTGTCAGCCAGCAGAACTCCACTGGTTTTAAAAGTAATTGCACCAATTTCTGTTAGTCCAGGATTTTTTCTGGCCTTTGAAATGCTCCATTAAGAGTATCCATTCTTAAAAAGAAAGAAGGACAACCTGTTAGGACTGATAACTATACCGCATATATGGAAAGAATAAAAATTTGGTATACAGCTGAAGCAAGAAAAATTCAAGCTGTACCTGTTTGACTGTTGACAAATACTGTTAGTTCCATTCTGATAACAAGACAGAGTGAAGAAGAAGAAAATACAGCCAAGAATATCAAGACAATTTACAATAATAATGCAATGGTCTTACTAATATTTTCAAACCTAGTACAAACTAAAATTATTTAATATACTTAAGTTTTGAGTAAGCACAAATCAAATCTCTCCCCATCTATTTGCTGATATTTTCAAATATCCACAGCATCAGGTTTATCTTCCTTTTACTGAATTTTACAGTAAAATTCAAAGAGCCTCTGAACACATCTGAAAGGTATTCCCCTGGCAGAGAAGACTCTTTCCTATGGGTATTCCCCATTTAGTGTTTGTCGTTCCCGTTTAGGTGTTCTATTTTCTTCTGGAAAATGCACACTGCAGGCCAAGATCTTTCAGATCACATCCATTACAAATGCAAACAGACTGTTTATTTGGTATTGCAGCTCTGAAATAGTCCAAAACCAGACAGTAGGCTTTGGAAGAATAAATCTCTTTAGTTGCCAGCCTAACAAATAGAATGTTTCCTGAATTATATATAACACACACTTACACTTATTCTGTGCTTTGGACAGATAACATATGCAAGACGTATTTCAATATAGCTTTCTGCAATCATTTTGCTCATTCTCTATTTCCACTTAAATATCACAAAAAGTATCTTTAAGATCCTAATTTTTTTAAGCTGTTTTCACCTTTATACAAATATTATAAATAATTTGATCCTAAGATCACATTATATAGAGACATTTTCCTTGCTAGTATTAGAGGCTCACCAAAAGCGAAGTATAAAGCTGTTGAAAGGAAATTCAACCTTTTACAAAGACACTCACTGTTGTTAGCACCATTTCAGAGACAAACTAAGCAGCACCACACAGAATTTGTTTTCACAAAGAGAGCAGAGCCAGATATGGATACTGATTCCTTCACTCCCTGCATTATTTTGCATGATGCTTATTTTCTAGTTTCCTCTTCATTGCTTGTGGCATCTCAAAGTGCCATCATAGCATGCTTGTGAAAACCAGAATATACCACTTTATGCTTATTAGGACTTCCAAGGACATACAAATGGTTAATAAACTACAGAAGACTATAAACTTTAATTCACTGATTTTTAACCATGGTAGATGGTTATGTCTGGGACAGACTGAACTCAATCTTTTCAGAGTTTCTTTCATCCTTTTCTTTTTTCCTTTGCTCTATCACCTCAGCCTGCCTTGGTGGATAGGATGGCCCACTCTGTTAGGCAAAACAATGTGATTTTCTTGATTATATCTTTTAAAATAGATTAGGTTTTTAAAGACTTGAAATACTCCAACCCAGTTAATATAAGCCTCCCCACTTATTTTTTTCCCCTTTTTAAAATGAATCCTAGTAAAAAGCCATATTCCCTACAAAGTCTTTTCGCATAGAGAGATGCTCTTTGTTCTGTCCACTAGCAGATACCATAATATTAGGTTTCAAGCCATAGGACTTTACAAGCTATACATGACTTTTGCTACCCTTTTCATCGAAGTTCAAGATGTTATTTGTCTTTCAGAGTCAATTCTATTGAGACACTTCTATTTTCACCAAAAGCTGAAGTCCTGAGTCTTGTGTATCTGGAAGAAATTAAATAGGAATATTTTTGTACTTATGCAACCAAAGTGACAATTCAGCATAAGAAAACCATCTCTCTGTAACAGGAAAGATTCCTAGGTCTGATTTTATTCTCTGTGCTGAGGAGTATCCAAAACACTAATCATAACTATCTCTGTATGAGCTGACAGACTGCAACAATATTTGCCTCAGCTGACTACTTAGCTCTGCCATGGTTCCTATTACCAGTCTTCCTGCCTTTCATTTGAGAGTTTGAGATTTATTTATTTGTTTTCCTCTAAGACTTAAACTCACCATTGGGGTTTAGGTTTTGTTTTGTTTTAAATAAGTCTGTCAGAGCCTCAAAGCAGACATGTCCAAACCAGGCAGAGTGATAATTTAGAGTAACTCTATATTCCACAGACAGAAGGACTAAAAAGAGGTAGCCATGATATGCTGGATACAACCACAGTTTAAGATCAAAAGGAGAATTACCCTGACACCTGTCCATGTCAATATAAACCACAGTTTGTGCACAAAACAAGTTTCCACATGGCCTCAGGCTCCATTTTTTGTTTCCTGCAAAGAAGGCAATATAGTCACAGATGACCTTTTTGTTAATATCTATTTCATTTAGTAAATGGTCTAATCTTCAAAAAGAGAGGGAAAAGGTATTCTGAATTTAATAGCCATCCCAAGCATTTTCTCTTTGGTCATATCAGCGATGATTTGCCCCAGTGAGATACTGATGTTGCCTATAAGCCAGGTGACAAGCTTTGTATGGCCTCATTTCAGCTACTGTTCACTATATTCTGGAACTTGGCATGAGTTTTTCTTTACTGAGGCTTTGCATTGTTTCTTGCATGGATTTCAAAACACTTTTGTGTATCCTGTGTTATTTATTTGTCTATGCCAGGCTTGAATGAGTCATTTATAATGAAAATTACACAAATGGGATTTCAGGTCTTTTTCTGCTTGCAAATTGCCTGTGAACAAATTGCAAAGCCTCCAATGGATAACTCAAAAATACCAACAATTTTTCATAAGAGTAATTGATTGTTTTTGCAAGTTGCCCACAAATATTTCACTGAAGTAGTTCTACGTTCCGTGCTCTGATGATTAGTTCCAAAAGTTATGTGATATTGCCTCTACTCTTTCATTGGGTCTCAAGTATGGTAGACTCAACATCACCTAATATGAAAACTATGCATGTAACCATAAAAATAAGTTTTGAATCATGTACTTGAACATCAAAATTAAAATTCACAGTTCAGAATTCTCTTTCCATTTCAAAGCGCATTGCTGTATTTGAGATTAATACTGTACTTCTGCTAATCTTCTTGCAATGTTTTCACACTGCCTAACACAGAAAGTATCTCCCAGGATTATAGGAACATAGCCAGGGCAAAGTCATCTAAAAGTTCAAATGCATATTTTCTATTTCTATCCTGTGTTAACTCTCACCTTTGTTTTCAGTGCTTAAACAACTATGTGATTAATATGTAATTCATGTAATTAAACTGCTTTTCTTCCTTCTGGTTGATTAATGCTTGTGTTAAACAGATATTTCATTTCCTTCTCTTAGAATCTTTAAAAAGATTTTTTAATGCATGTTTCAGTTTTTCTCAGCTGACGACTTACTGTTTGCTAAAATCGGAAGGATTTATTTCTATCATGTGCCTTAAATGAGTGATTTTCATAATTAAGCAATTTGTTCTTCATAAAAACTGAGCTTTTCATTATCATAACGCTCAAGCTATAGCAAAAGCTCAAGTATTAAGAACCCAAACAGATGTTCTAGCCAAAATGAAGAAATCACACATCTGAAAATAAGAGACAGCTGCTGAATCCTGTGACAAGAGGTGACATTCTTCTCCTTCCCCAACAGAAAACAGCCTACTCCTCACTGTCCTGAAGAGGCACAGACTGCAATGGCTTCAAGCTGCCTTTGTGCTCTTCCAATCAGATCTTTTCTAGGTTTCAAAGACCTAGAGATTCACCATAAAATCACCACCATTAAGTTTCATGCAAGTGTAGGGTATCTCAGGCAGACGTAGCCCAATTATACTTAAATTTTGATATTTTCATGAGATCAACAGTTGCTAAACTAGTCTTCTTGTAATCAAAAACAGATGAGTGTTCAATGGTTACTGTCAGAGGAAGTACAGAGTTGGTGATCAAGTAAGCTTTACTGAGTTAGAAAACTCTATTAAAAAAAAAGATAGATAGATATTAGCATTAAAAAATGCCTGGATTTTGCAATTTTGAATATGGGACAATGACCTCTATCACTGAACAGTGTAAATGTCAGAAGCATGAGGAAGTGAAACAGTTTCACAGCAGAAAGACCTAAAAGTAAAAAAAGAAATTAATTAGGCCAGAAATCAGAACAGCTATGTTGTAGTTGAAGTTATCCAACAGTTTCATAGCCAGCAGCTCATCAGGATGTAGAAATGGACAAATATATGAGCAAGGAGTGGGTTCATGTGTCTCATGCCATAAGAAGATAGCCTAGAGAGAAATCTAGTGTTTCACTCATGAGTGGAGCATGAGAAGAGCTTACCAAAGAGGATGTGTAAAGGATGAACAAGTTAAGAAAGAGAGGTTTCCAGCATATTTCTTGTCTTATGAGGGAGCATAACATGGTAGGATGATTAGAAGCAGGAATTCAGACTAAAGACAAAGCATGATTTTTAAGCCATTGGAGCAGTTATAGAGAAATATTTCCAAGAGATAGAGTAGGTTCTGCACCTCTTGAAATACTCATATAACCAGCAAATTAATTTCAAAGAGGCAATGTCCTGTCCAGGGACAAGGTTGTGTGAGCTGGTATAATGGTTATTGCTTGGCATTATGGGTTACATGAAGCTGGGACAATCAGTCTGGCCTTCAGAACACAAAATTTATTCAAATTCTGTTGATACAGACATTCATGAAAAACATTTTTTTTGTTCCTTCCAAAACAAAAGGGCAATATCTGACATGAGACACAGTTACTTTGTTTTGAAGAGACAGAAATCCTATAGAAGGCAAATCTGAATTTTTCTGAGGTTCAGTTCTAACAGACAGTTACAGCAACAGAAATGCAGAAGGATGCACAGCTGGCCTGGAAAACAGCTGAAATTGTTAAAGATGAGCAGGGGCACAACAGAAAATACACAAAAGGAATTCCTATTCTGAAGCTCTTGAGTTTTTCCATATGCACACCAGGAAAACCAAATGGGAACTTCAGTGAAGAATAATTTCAGCAAAAGCCTTTTAAAAAATGCCCTTTTTTTAAAGGAAATCAAAAGTATTTGACTAAGGCCCAAAACCATTCTTGTCATCCTTCATTTTGATACTGTGCTCCAGATGTTCATCTTTGCTTCCTGTTACTTGAAGTTACTAAAAACACAGGGTGGAGAACAGGGAAATTCAGTTTTTATAGGCACCCTCCCACCAAAAGAAATGAATTCAAGAGAGTATCAAGTGCTGAAGGCATTACATTCTCCTTGACAGCAGCAAGAGGGGTGAGGAGTTCAGAGGACTGTCAACCCTTCTGCTCTGAAATCCAGAGCGATGACACCAGCTCCCTGCAGAGCTCAAGGTCACTGGGAGGAAAATACAGGGGACACCATCAATAACCCCACCATGTCATTAGGCAGGGGCTGTGTATTCTCCTCCAAAGCCCAGCATGGAAATACAGCAAGACTGAATGTGATAGACTGCTTTGGGCCCTGGTGAAAACCAAAAATTCCATTTTAAGGAGGACCTGATACCTCCTGCTCCTTCCTTCCCAAAGCAAGCTAGTAGGGCAGATTAAAGTAAGGTTCTATGAAAACAGACGAGTGAATTTAAAATTTCCCCTCTGGATTTGGACCCATGCCTGCCCTTTCAATATGACATATATGGAATTATTATCTGGTCATTCAAGGCTAGGAAATCAAAGCCATTATCACATTGCTTTTTTCTGATTTCTGAGAATGGTGAAGTCCTGATGTTACCATGATGAAGGGTAACTTGCTTTCAGGGTAACTCTCTTTTCTAAATACATCCTGATTTCATGTTAATCAGGTCTAAAACCTTTACTTTAAATGATAATCAAAAAGAAAACATACACAGTAAAAACAGGGCAGTATTAAAAGATAGCATACAAGCACTAGGAAAAAAAGACATTTCCCCTAATTCAGATTTCTAGCACTCAGATATTTTCTTTGTATGAAGGAAAATAATATTTGTCCACTTTATTTCTGTAGTAACTATATGGCAGAAAAACATCTTGACTAAATGACATTTTTAAATCACTTAAGCCACCATTTTATTACTACCTGACAATTCAGTATTAAGTTGCTTAGGGGGTATTATTCCAATTTATTCTCAGTATGCTAGATAGAGTTTTTAGAAAGCTTTTATTTTCCTGTCAGTATTCATACTCTTTTGTGTTGATTGTCTTATGTGTTGATTTTTCCCTAATAGAAAATTAATAAAGGATTATTCCTTTTCAATTATAGTCTATATGGTAATATGAAAATTGTAGACTTGGCACAATGAAAAAAGCCTTCAGTAAATGAAGGCTAAGTATTACATTAGTGGGAGTAGATAATACACGGACTTTAGATGAAAAGGAAACATCTTCATCAGTTTGGACTGGTTAATAATTACGTCTTAATGCATTCTCAAGAAAAAACTCCCACTGAAGATCTGCACTGCTATTAGGTTAGACAGCAATATAATAAACACTAGGAAAAATGAACAGCTTACAAGCCTGGATAACAATTTTTTTGATAATTTCTGTTTGTGTGTATGATTGCATATTACTCCTGTTTCACTAGAAGCATGTTACTTTTTCAGCTGCATGTAAAATGAAATGAGCACCCAGTTAGATCATTGTAAGGATCAAGGGTTTTTTTGCAAGATACACAGAAAAATTATGTCAAGTAATAACACATCTAAGAATAGCATCTGAATAACTGTTAAGGTTTATAATATCAGTTATAGAAGCATTTCATATTTCTTCTCATCTCAGATGAAAACATTCCTTAAAATAGCCTTTAAAACACCATTTTTCACATGGGCAGTTAAGGCACATCTGAAACTCAAGGAACTGAAAAGCAGGTACAGAACCAAACCAGGTGAGTGGGGTTTCATAGCTCTGCCCTGAAGTTGCTGACAGAATTTGGACACCAGTGAACAGTTTCTCCTCCCTTCCCATACCAGGAAAGGACGACAAATTCCTACATCAATAGATTTATTTGCTAGTTCTCATTTCCATAGTCAGGTTCTGTCATATGTACATATATTATTACCCTAGACATTAGAGGAAACAGATCTCAATCCTATTGATTCCAAATCTGAGGCAAACTTCATTGAAATAAATACTAAACTATGTAGAATATTTATTTACATGAACTGAATGAAATTAATAGCTAAATTATATTTCTTTAAAAGATCCGTTTATTATATCAAAATTTTTTTTTTACCCTCACTTCATATATATGGGTCAGTACTTTAACTTCAAGATTTCCATCTTAATAGCTAGCTATTACTGCATATTACATAGATTTTTTTTTTTTTACTATAGTGGAATTACAGTAATTAACTTTGTACCAATTAGCAGGGTGCATATTAATATTCATATATTTTACAGAAAGAATGATCTTGAAATCTCACAGCAGGGATGGTTAAAATGATTCATTAATGTTCTGCACAGGTTTCTTTTCTAATTCATTAAGAAAATATTAGCATAATCATGTGAAATTAATTTTCTTAAAAAGGTTGATATAAGTAAGGGATTAAGGGGACTGGTTCTAATATAAGAAACATGGCTTGCACAATGCTTGGTCTGCAGAGGCTGACTATCATATTTGAGGCATTACTTGCCACTGCACTTTGATAATGAAGAAGAAATCAGAGATAGAAGTAGTTGAGTTGAGGATTTAATTTTCACATTAAAAAAAAAAAAAAGTCACTCTCATCCTGTTCTGATATGTCTCCGTTCTGTAAAGAGATAGAGAAAAAACACATTGCTCAACATGAACAGGAGGCTGAAAGAAAATAATAAAGTGAAGTGATAGGCTACAAATAAGAAAACCATCTAGAGAATGAAATGTATGATGACAAAAAAGGTGAAAAGAAAGTTCAGCAAAGAGAAGGAAAACTAATCCCAGTAGAAAGGACTGGAGTGAAAGTTAAATGTTCCACTCCAAGAAAGTTTCCAGGAAAAAGAAAAAGTAATTTCAATAACAAATGGCAGTGAGAGAGGTCTCATTCATAGACTCACAAAGAAAGGCATTTAAGGGAGAAAGACATTGAGACATCTCATGCTATAACCCAAAGTGCCTCTTGATAAATCCAACTGTGGTGCACCCAGGAAAAGAAACAAAAAAAATAACAAAAACAACCAAACACAAACAAAGAGAAAAAGTGAGTTGTGGAGGCTACACTGAGTGAGAATAACTTAATTGAAACAAAGCCAAAAAAGTGTGTTCTGTGAACCAAGTTGAGGCTTTTTGTCAATACTACATTACAGCTGGCATTGCTATTCCGTTTTCCTCATGGTGACTACACTTTCCAGTCAGCTTTTAGCTCCGTAACAAAACCAAGCTCAATATCACTAGAGTTGATACTCCAGAGACAGTAGAGAACTTTTCTTCTACTAAGAATAGAAATGCAAGGGTTTTAATCTTCTTTGTAAGGACTGTATCAGAGGTGGTGTTCAAAGAATTCATTATAAAGATAAAAATAAAGAAATATATATATACATAATTTTTTTTCTATTTCTCCCCCTCAGGCTCTTCTCCTCACACCTGATCCATGGTGGAATACAAGGCAGTCTTGCACAAAGCCACATGTGACCTTGGGTATTAGACTGTCATTAATGACTATTTGGCACTCAAGCCTGAGCCATCCCACTTTCATTCCCACAAACTCCTCAATCATTTGGTTTCCTCCAGGGTAATTTTAGCCCTTCAGAAACACACAGGAGATGATAACCAAAAGACATATGGGGAAGTTCAGGTCAGGGAAATCTAGACCTGCAAAGCTCATGAGCCTTTGGGCTTCCCCTTCCTCTCCAAAATGCAGCGTTAAGCCTCTGACTTCCTTCAACCAGCCACTGCTTGTCCGAAAGGGACAATGCTGATCAGAGCTACACACGTGCTTGTGCTTGCCAAAGAAGTGCACATCAACTAACCACTTCAACATCCTGAAAATTATTATTTCCTACTGCTGTTTTGCACCAGTGATGGAATAGTTAAACTTTGGTACAATTTCCCAGTGCATTCCATTATTTATTATCACTGAAATTATTATTCCATGGCATATACAGTCAAACCTTTCACAAGTTATACGCACATAAGTTCCACTGATTTATGACAGACATCTACTAATTCTTATATGTGTTCATATTATTCAATCTATTGATGTGAAAGGGCTATATCTCACTTCAAGCAGCAAATCTATACATATAGACAGGGAATGCAGTAGTGTAGGGACCTATGACGTGGTGGGGGCAGAGGGAAGGGCACTGTTGGAAGAACAACCAACTGAGGGAAGCAAGAGACAAACAATGGCCAGTACCAATTTACGTCTGCTCCATATAATGCAATATACAAAATATTTTACAAGTTTTTATTCCTAATTGCCTTTTCTTTCTAATTGCCTTGAGTCTACATTCTTGCACTTGAAAAAAAAATTTCTGTATTGTTAAACTTTAAAATGTATTCTTTATTTTTTTGAAAATACATCATGACTGTTCCCCCCGTCCTTCATTTTAAATAATTTTTGACTTAAAAAACCCAGTATTTGTAGGTACCAATTCAGGGCTACAGCAATTTCTCAAAAAGTTTTAATGCTAATAGATTTTTTTACCTTTCTACTCTAAACTCCTGGTTATTTCTGCTACTAAGCAAGGTCATTAAACTCAGGTATTTCAGTTTTCTGCTTTCTGTAATTTTCTGTCATTTTAGGTAAAGAAAATGCACTTTAACACAGAAAAAAAATTTAACATCATCAAAATTTTATTGTTTTCCCCAATTCTTTTTTCCTAATTTGTCCTTATTACAAAAACATCTTACAAACCTCATAACGTTAAAGCTTCTCTAAAGATTTTTTCATCCAAATAAAAGCTACAGTTCTGAAGGTTTTAGATCTAGATGAATAATGTTCAGTTCAAATATATAACAAAGATTCTTATTCTTTTATTGGTGTCTCTGCTACCTACTGTTCTCAAATGAGGAAATGGGATACACTCAAAATATACTCAAGGGCACTTTTCTGTCTCTTTTCCACGTGGTCTTTTCCCTTGTAATTTTTTTTTCCTTGCAACTTCACCTGCTCACTAGGGGGAGAGTACTTTTACTGACATGAAAAACTTTGACAATGGAATAAAAAAAATCACTTTCTGAAAGCTTTCAAGTTACTACTGAAAGATCACCCACAGAAAAGCAAGGCAGATTACCTTTCCTCACTAATAAAACAAAAACAAAGTTAGGAAGTCATGGACATACGTCTCAAAGAGCTTCATGGAAGTGGGTCTCTTTTTTTTTAAGATCTTTAGCTTATCCCAATTTTATTAACATCCTGTTTCTTTTTGTCTCTTTCTTATAAAACTCAAGCGTTTAGCTTCATCTAATAACTACATTAGCAGGATTTCCATCCTAATTCATGGTTCATTAACTATTATTAAATATTTATTTCAAATTGCTTTTGAAGAACTAGACAGCTTAAAAGGGGGGAAAAAAGCCAAACCCAGTTCCACATACAGAGAGGAGACATTTTCAAGTGGTCCAAAAGAATAAAGATTAGACTCCACTGCTGTCCTGACAAGTTGGCCAGGCAGTCACAGAGGTAATTTATTGTTAAGCCCTAAGCAGATCTAAACTTTTGTGTTATCTCTTTAAAGCCTTGTGAACACTTTAATTATAACCATTCTATTAATAAAATTGAAGCAAGTCAAAGGAAGGCTGCAGATTCAAGGGCAGGTTACATAAAGATACCCACTCCCTGCAAAGCACCACCATAATAAGCACTTTAAAAAAAAAAAAAAAGGCAAAGATAAAAAAAAAAAAAAAGCAGGGCTTTCACATATATAAGCAAACATATTTGTATAAAGAAAACGTGAGTAATAAAGCATTACAGGAAATTATTTGATGTGAAGTCTATACCCTGTTACATGACTATTGCCATCTCTACATGCAAATGGGTATCCAGGTATCCAAATAAGCCTAAAGATATCATTTCAGAGCTTACATACCACATTCCTTGGTCACTACCAAGAATACTTGCAATGGCAAATAATAGTAGTGAAAGGTGAAGGATCTGAACTTAAGTCACAGTGCTCAGTAGTGCCTTGTGCTCCTCATGCTGTAGGTGGTTTAGCATGGCACACCCAGAATCTGAGAGTTACTGCATCCTCATCTCATGTGTTTTGAGAACAAAGATTTGTTCAACAATTCTGGGGTTTGATTTCTTTGGCTTTACAAATGCAGCACAAGGTGAAGATGTTTGAATGTGTGGGGTTTTTTTAAAAAAAGTAAAAATGCATTTGTCAGTGTTCTTCACTGGTTATTATGTGTTTGCTGCATATTTCTGAGCTTCACACAAGTCCTAGACACAAAGCACAGGTGTTCCCTGTGCTGCTGTTCTCTTAACATTTTTGGATTATCTCAGCTCTAAAGTTTTAAAACCACCATATTGAACTGCTGGCACGAAAACAAGGGCAGTGAAACAATTCAATTAAATAATCCATTCATATAGAGTTTCCTATAGCTCTTCTATCTAAGCTGCTCATTTTCCTCATTTATCAGCATCAATACTTGAAAAATTGTCTTCTGTACCATTCATCAACACTTCTGTGACAACCTTTTAACCAATTCACAGTTTGATCATCCTATTAAAACCAGCAAACCCGATTTCCATTTTTTATGTCAGCTAGATCTATTCCCTTAAGAGCCTGAACCATTTGTCTCTTCTAACTTGTTATCTAAGGTCAATGCTTCTTGTTCGTTAAGTCTTTTATGAAAGCACAGTTCAGTATGTCCTCACTCTCTCTGAAGATTTTCTCTTTTGCTGCACTCTTTTCTCCCTATTTCTCTGTTTGCCGTGGGGTTTATGGTTTCGTTTGGTTTGGGTTTCTTGAATAACACATTTTCCTAACCAAGCTGATATCAGCTGCAGACACACACTGCTTGATAGGGCTGAAAACACATTACCCAGAAAATATAATCATGAAAATCATACTGGAAAAGGCTCCACCTAACTTTGTAACATTTAATAAACCAGACTTTCAGAGATATGCAAAACCCACCCTGTTTCATTCTTTCAATGTTTCTAACATCAAATATCACACACGTCAACAACCACAAGGTTTAACTTGTGAGATGATCTTCAGCCATTACAAAATAAAGAACACAGAAGTGTTGATGCTTTGAAATTCTTACCCTCAGCTAGACACAGGATTAACTGAGCTGAGGTCAGACACTTTCAATACACTTCAGCAGTGTCAAGGAACAAAGTTGGTATCACCTAGAAAATCTGTAACTTCCATCCTACTCCACTATGAAATACAAGCCCCTATTATTTATTAGGAATATCTGTGTTTGCATAATCTTATAATGCTGAAGATACTGAGAATTATTTCATTTATAAAATGCCGTAAAGGAAACAAGTGCCTTCATGCAGAAAAGCCCCCAAAAATGTGATAATAGATAAATTAATTCCAAAAGGTAAAAAGTAATATTCTGTCAATGAATTAGACGTGTATTGGTTCAAGAGAAAACAAGAAATGCAAATTACAGCCTGGCTTCCAGTCTGTGGGAGATCTTGTTTTAAAAACTGAAGGTGTGAATTAAACATGCAGAAGTAATGAAAGACAAGTAAATTCAGCTTCCTAAAACCAAAGATGTACACAGTAAGATGACAACCTTTGCTAGCAACAGATTCTGAAGGCTGGTGAAGTCTCACAGATATCGTGATGCACATCAGATGCATTACATCAGACTCATCAAATCCATAATAGAGTCATGATCCAGGAAATTACCTTCTTGATTAAGTATTCCTTGAAATGATGTTAGTGACAGAGGTTTCTCAACACACAAAAGTGTAGTAAGGGAACAATTTGCTCATATGTCACTGCAGACAACCCAATTAAAATGTCTATTTGATGTGCAAGAACTGACAAAAAGCGAGTTGTGAAGTTCTATTAAAAGTGAATAAAAATAGCCTAAAAATACAGAATTTTTACTTAGATTGCAGGTACACTCTGACATTGAAATCGTGTCTGACTTTAGTTGTCATATTGCTAGGAACAGAGAAGAAGTTTCATGAGGTTAAAAACAAAACCAAAAAGCAAAGACATTACGAAAAAAATACCAGAAACAAGATAAGCAGGCAAATGTCAGGTACAAATACATACACAGGATACGCATTTTTCCTCTCACCACCAAACGAATAGCTAGATCAATATATTTAGAAAGAATGTGTTTTTCTTTAGTGTTGTCTTTTTATACTTTGGCTGTGATAAAATGGTCATCCAAATATGTTTCAAAACTGTGAGCTGATACTTATTAGAACATTAGTAAACAACCCACAGTAAATAAGCTTGGGCAGAGCCTTAACTACCATATGTCTCAAAGGGAGCAGCAGCGCAAATTGGTAGGTAGGCAGGCATGTTATTAGTGTTATTTGAACCTATTACTATAGGAGCTGTAAAGTGCAAAGCCAGAAGTAGGCATATCTCATCATATGGGTACAATTGCTGCTTCTTTTAACACACCTGAACCCTGCAGGTTCTTCTTTCAATATCCAGCACCTCCCAGGACCAGGTAACAACACATCTTCCCATTTCTACTGTTTAGTTTATAACCACTGTTAAAAGTTAGCTATTATAAAGCACAATGTCATGTCACTCAGCTTCCAGCCTGGAGACTGTTATAAATATTCAGTATGAGATGCTAGGAGGACACACCCACACACATCCCAAAAAGTGTTCTCATTACAGCATCAATTGGGACCCACTTCATCTCTCAAGAGTAGCCACTTCATAGATAGTCAGGACTTCTTTTTTCTAAATGAAGTAAATTCTCCTGCAGTCAAATAATTTCCCTCTTTGGAGTTTCTCAACAGGTTTTCTGTCCTAAACCACTTTGCACCTCAAAGGAAATAAGTATCCAAGTATCCAGGCTCCAAAGTGGACTGGAGAACTTCTACCTGCCAAATTTACCAATTGCAGTATTTTTTACCTTCTTTTCACTCTTTCAGATCATGTTGTGGGTTTGGTTTGGGGTTTTCTTTTGTATAAGTCACATGGCAATACAATACACCAGAGATAATGGTGAGAAGCTAAGGATCTCATCCTATAAATGGGACTGAACTAGAAGAATTTTGATTCTAGAGACCTGCAGTTCCCTAATCAATGGCTACAATGAGATGTCTATGCCCAAGCTTCTAATCTTTTATTCGCAGACATCACCTTGTACAAATAAATGAGAACATGCAGAGAGGCAGGTGGCTGTGCAGCTGCAGATGTCACTGTGAAATAGATGTGATCAGGCTAAACTTAGTGATGACCCAGTAGGAAATGAATTAGAGATTATAAAGGGGATTGTGGGCATTTTAACAACCTGAATTGCATTTAAATTAGGTAAAACCCTTAGACAAATTTCGGCCACTATTTATTCAACAGAATAATTTCAAACCTATTTAAAACAATCTCAGAACAAAACATTAACCTACCATTTGTTTCCATGAAGTGCAGGATAGTGTTATGGTTTACAGCAAAACATTACAGATAACAAGACACAATTGTAGCACACATTGTCATTACTGGAGACACTGCATTTCACAGTGCAGTTGCTCAGAATAACGTATATCAGCTCACCAGAGACAACAGGACAGCAGTAATTCCTTTTTGCTGCTTTTCCTTCCTGTTTGTTAGCCTCACAATTTGTTATCAAGACACTTTTCAGCTGTTTACTTCTGAGCAGCTCATTCTTACAATATATGACATGACAAATAATTCAACTTCCCGTCGCATTATTACATCAGTGTGCAATAGAGGAACAACACATGGCACACTGTGGGGTTATTAAATCACAGTGCTATCTCCACAGCTGCCACAGACATGCAAACAAACATAACTTATTTTTCCCCTCCTGTTTTTTCATTTACCCTCACACCTTCCTCCTTTCTCTTCCTCACTTTGCTCTGTGTTGTCTTTCTAATGTAGATAAACAATTAAATAACTCCATGTGTTTTTCCTTATGGGCTACATTACTCTAAAATGCAATTAATGGCAAAACCCTCATTGATTTCAGAGGTGCCAAGACAATTCTATTTGTCCCACTAATGTACTCAGTGAACATGACATCACTAGAATTTCCAGCATTCTCAAACCTCTCCAAATGAGTTTGCATCCTTGCAATTGCATCTAGCCATTAGATCCTATCCTCACAGTGGCACTTAGTGTAAATCTGTGTAAATTGTTAAAAGCAATTCCAGACTGTAGCCCCCAGCTGGATAAAACTATGTTCTTACGGAATGAAGACGACAGATTATCAGCTAGTCTCAAACTATGTGTTCTGTTGGGGTATGTGACAAAAATAGAGACATCCAGGATTGCTCCAGTAATCAAATTTTGCAACCAGAAGCAATATAATAACATTAGCCTTTAAACCTAGTAATTAGACCCCTCGAAAGTGGGATATATGAATTTGAGCAGAGCACTGGGAACCGGATCAGCTGCAAAATTTGTTTGACTGTTGGCAGGTGCTGATGGAAACTGTTTTCCCCTGCTCCTTTGTAAATCCATTCGAGTTGTCATTTGGATCGTATGGACAAGAGTTCCTGAAGCTCATTAGCCTTTTTGCCTTTAAGAAAAACAGAGAAAAGGGTTGTTAATCCATGCCTAGACATTCACACAGACCAAGTTCAGGCAGACCAATAAAGGAACAGATTGTAGAGGGAAATTTGTTGAGGTTTTATGATTTGGGTTTGTTGGCTTTTTTTTTCTTTGTCACCAGCCCTTTAAAGATTTTGCTCCTTACAAAAAAGAGTGACCTGCAATTTTCAGATATCAGTCTAAAACCTATCACAACATAAAACCCTCTGAAGAAAGGAGACTTAACAAATGCGCTGCAAGTGTTGGGTCACAAAAGCTTGACCAATCCTGACATACAGAATTTTTTTTTTCCTCTCCCTTACTAATCCTTTTCGCCAGCAGGATCTTTTGGGCTAGAGGGATTAAATTCAGTACTTTTGTAAAGGTCAAAAAGGACCATTTCTAAAATCTGTTCTACTTTCTTCTTTGCTTCTTTTGAACTGTGCATAAGAGAGAGCAACTGTATGGGCTCAAGTCTCCATTTAACATATTTTTGACATTTTGCTCCTCTGGTGAAGGAATGAAGGCAGTCATTTAACTTCACCAAAGCTCACAAAGGAAGAGATGTCATCAGAGCTGAAACCATTTCTTTAGAGCTGACCCAAGTCTTCAGAATGCCCATGAGGAGGCCACATGAAGCATTTTGTCATATAACTTTTCTTATTATTTTATATTTTAAATCCTTCAGTGTTCCCTGGGACAGACTTAGGGTTCATAATGTTGTATTTCAATTTATTTGATAAAGCTAACTCTCAGTGCTACTACAGATTATTTTAAAAGCTCCCTTAAAATATTAAGTAGCATCTTGGGTCTGCACAAGGAAAAAAATTATCACCTAATCACAGCACTGTTGAGTCACAGAAATTAGGAATGGAAGGGAACATCCACTCTTATCCCCATGCCAGTGAAGGATTGCCCTCTAGAGTACACTTTCTACTACTTTTTCATGTCTAATTTTAAATTGTTCTAAGGGATGGTTCTTTCACCACTTCTTCCTCTCCTGCATTCTCAATTTAGTGTCATGAAGCTTTATCATGGCACTGAGCCTACATTTTATTTTTCTTAATTTCAACCCATTCTTCTCAGTTATACACCTCTGTTCCTCTCCATAGTAATTTTTCACCATCATTAGTCTTTACTGAGCAAGTATTTCAGGATAGTTATGGTGTCCCCTGCTCTATTTGCATATCCAGTCTCAATATATTGCACTCTTAATTTTACCTGATAAATCAGATCTCTCTAGTCACTTAATCTTTCTGACTGCTCTGCTATAACTTGCCTTCAAATTGTGCACATCCCCAGGGTGGCAACAGGTAAAGGCATCAGTTTTGCTTTCAAGGCTACACTCAGGCTAAAGCCACCAAAGCAAACCCCAGTGTTACCTGCCAGTCTCCAAGAAAAATACAACTTCTGCATCATCCTTGCTGTTGTCCAAGCCCTGTGTTTTAGTTGTAACAGAAGAAGGTAGGATGGGAAAACTGCAAATAAGTGCTGTAAAACTGTGGCAAGGATAGAGGGAGAAGAAAGAATTTTCATGGATGGAAAGCTGTAATGCGTGAAAGAGAAGATGACAAAAAGAGGAATGTAATCCTTTGATACTATGTTTGGGTTTTTTTTCCTAGACACAGCTTGGGAGGGGCAACAGAAGAGTAAAATATTGGTTTTAACAGTTATTACCATAATAAGGAAGACCAAATTTCCCAAGGCATAAGAGAAAAGGAGCTGAAAAGTTAACATTGGTTGAGGGTGGCAGAAGGGCAGAAGCAGCGCAGGCTTCAGAGGTCCCCTGTAGCAACAGGGGAGCTGGTAAGCATTATAGTAACAATCCCATCTGAATTACAGTTTTCTTCACCTAGAGGTTCTGGTCTGATGAAATCTGATCTTTCTCAAAGCCTTTGATTTGTTTCTTTTTTAATTTGTTGCAATATAAACTCTTGTATTTGGCTCTTGTTTTGTAGACAAATATTCTGATGGTTTTAAGTCAGAAATTAATATGCATTCCTGTCATGAAGGACTGAATTCTTGGCAAACCCAAAGATCAATCTGGTAATAGGTAAATATGCTAACATTTAATTCACTAAAAAGCATCTTCAATTAAAAACAAGTTTACAACTGATAGTAACAGCACATTTTATCAAATATGCACTTCCTTAGTTTCTGTAATAAATTCTATCAGCAGCAGCAGCTGGATTTATTGTTCTTTGGAATGGGGAAAAAAGCCCACTTAGGTTGACTTAAGATATATTCACGTAATCAGATTTTAATTTAAAAATTTAATCTTGGATAAAAATTATCATGGAAGCTGGCTTTGGGAAAGCAAGGGGTTGCACAGTCAGCAAGGCTACTAGGGCAAGGAAAAGTAACAACCAACAGAAAGAGGAGAAATCAAGTTCCTGCACCAAGGCAGAAAACTCCCCAGCCTAAAGAAATATTATTTGGTTTGGGTTTTTTTTCCTTGGGATGGGCAAAATGTAGTATTTCCACATCACTGCAAAGCTTGGCATCAGACTCTGTTGAGATTAATAGTGCCAAAGGGATATTGTGTTTAAAAAATGCCAAGCTTAGAAGCACCTTTGGGCCAGTTTCACCAGATGATTTGCAATCTCCACCTGTGCCTCATTACACCTTAGTCTTCCCTCAGTAATAAAGCTAGCACACACTCTTACATCCTGCCTTTTCAAACTAAAAACACTAATTTTTAATTTGTAGAGTCAGTTGCCTCGATACAAGGTGTCTCACTAGATCCTTGTTCCTGAGAACACACAGGAATTCTCAATTTTCTCAACTTCAGCTTCTTCCTCCCAGCCTCACCACACACTCCTGTCTCTTCCTCTACACTGATTCAGATGTTTAGGGCTAAACCCCAGGTAAAAGCAGGAAAAAGGTTTAGTTTAAACTTGGAGTGACACCTCTTCTTGCAAGATTTCTAAACCACAATGTATTTTGCCAGTGAAAAACACAGCTGAACTGAACAACTTAGAGCTCAGGAGGGAAAGCAAGTGAGATGTGTTCCTAGTATCTGACAGACAACTGACTGTGTTTTCCTAGAAAACTCAGGTTTCCAGCAGGATCCACTGTTACACCCTGAGCAACATTCAAGCAGGGTATTAGGGAGAGGCAAAGGGAAATGATCAAAATCTTAGAAACATTGCCCCAGTAAAAATTTGGTAAATCAGTGAAATCAGTTAATCTCTATTTTAATCCAGCCCCACTTCATGGATAGGAAACATAGTGGGTGTTTCTTTTCTACTAGATATATTTCCAGGAAACATTCTTTCTATTTCATATATGCAAGTATTAAGACTTCTTGTCTTTCAAGAATACGTAGTAAAACTGGAGTAAATTTCAATATTGCCTGGTTTGATTTTTAAAGTTTTAAACACAAACCCACCACCAATGACTCCTTTTCTAACTATTGTCAGAAAAGTGTGTAAATCTGAAAACTAAAAACACCACCTCAGGGTGTTTCGACAGCCTCCTCCCTTAGCTGTACTAAGAAGAAAACATTTTGTAAAAGTCCAGAAACATCTCTCAGCTATTTAATGCTGTTGGTCCCTAAAGAATAGTGATTGATTTTGGTTGGTCTGGCAGACACAAATTATCCCATAGCTGTTTTATCCTGACAGGCAGGTTTCCATTGATTTGCCAGCATTTTAAGAAGAAAATGCAGTGATTGTAATAAAAAAATGGAAAGGGCTGGAGGCACACAAAATATTTCTGTGCTTCTGGAAATGCATCTACTACAATTGTCTATATGTACTAGACCTGTTTTTTTTGTGAAAGCAAAATTAACTTAAAAATAAAAGGGCACGTTTCCTTCAAACTTGCCTTGCAGCTATCTAAGGCTTCATTTCATATTTTTCCTGTTTTATAACAAAGTAATACGCAGTCAACAGCCACGTTTCTTTCCTTTTTGTCTTTAAGTTATAAAATTATTTGATAACATAAAAAGTGGAGAAAAAAAAAAAATCAAACTTTCAGAATCTTAAGAGAAGCTTCAGTTCAGAGACAACACAATGAAGAGCAACAGGGATCAGGCTACTGTAAAATACAATGATGGCCATAGAACTTTATACATTTTTTAGATAATGAGTTGGTGGGCTCTGCCAACAGGCTCAGGAGTCTAAACACCAGGTCAATACAAACATCTGCCTATCAGCCCTTATCAGGGTTCTGATATGATGTACTGTTTTCCTCTCTACCATTCCTCATCTTGGATCATCAAGGATATTTTCTAAATGAAATCCTACCTTGTGCAGTGAACTAGGACATTGCAAACAGCACAGATAACTTCTAGTCCCCTTGTACTACTGTATAACCCTGATTCCAACACCTGAATTACACAGCTTTAGTCTATGATATGGATCAGGAAGTCATTTGTAGACTGTGGTGGTAGCACAGTAGGTGCTTCTAGCTACCTTCAGTTGATGGGGATGATGATCTTTTTCAGTCTAACATTCCTGTGAGGTCAACCCTGGTCAGGAGAAGTCTGCCTCAGGAAAGTCACTATTACTCTCACCTCACCTTCAGGAATACATCCCTCTTCTGAGTACATAAAAAGGTAATGAGATATGGAAAGTGAGGAAAACGGCACTGGGACAGTTTTGGGAGCAAACAAGTGCAGACAATTTTTGTCAAGGATGAAAATTCAGTCAGGAAGAAAATCAGAGGAAAAGGAGGGACAAGGAAAAAGAGAAAGACTGATAAGTAGTAGTGACATGTAACAGTAGACCGTTTGCCATCCTTTAGAGAATGACTAGGACTGAAAGAAGACAATAAAAATTCACCTAATCTATTGGAAAGAGGAAAAAAAATGAGACATGGCAAACCTGAAGTCCATGGGAGAGCAACAAAGTGCTGGGTTGTACCCAGTTGAGTTAATAGACTGACACATCAGCACTTGAAACTTACTTTTCAGTGACAGAATAACTGACCAGGAATAGTGAGATGTCTGGAAAGAAGGAAGCCTGTCTTGAAACCATGTATATGGTGCTCTCGAAGTTTTAGGCTGCAAACTTTGACATGAAACAAAACATGTTTTCCCCCTTCTTTTCTTCCAAAATTACTCTCCAGGTTTCATATGGCTTCACAGATAAACCATTTCTTGAGAAATATTTTTCAGGTATTACTTTTAAGAAAGTTCCATCTGAATACGAGGGAGAACTTATTTACAGGGTGGGTGACTTCACACAGGAACAGGTTGCCCAGAATGTCTGTGGAGTCTCCCTCATTGGAGATATCCAGGAATTGCCTGGGCTCAGTCCTATGTGGTCCCTTCCAACCTTACCAATTCTATGATTCTATGCATTTGTTACTAGGGATGGAAAAATTGCCTATATTCTTCTAATGTCAAAGTACCCTCCTGTGTGAATGCCTGTGATGAGGCTCAGTAGGCACTTTTGACTATCAATAGAGAAATAATTACGGGCAAGCAACAGAATAAGGAGAAAAATGTTTCTAAAGAGAAAAAATGGTTTGTTGGGAGAAAACAAATAAGACTCCCATGGACCAAAGAGCTTGGGGGAGTAGCAGTCCTCAATCCATGAGAACTGATAAACTCAGAAGCTCACCCAAACCTTAACAACAACATCAGCACACACTAACATTACAACACACAGGACAAAGTGGTGCCTGCTGCATGCACAGAGTACAGGAGTACACAAAGAGTAAATGAAACAGCATCTAAGCAAGCAGCCAGGGAGCTGCAAGCTGTTGCTACAAGTAAGCTGAACGTGTAAGTCAATGTGATGTGCAAAGTGCTTTCTGTCTGCCACAACAGCTTTATTATATTAATAGCAGCTTCTGATCTACATCTCCACTCCCAAAAGCAAAATCTCCTGTTAGGGAAAGGAGAATTTCCAACACCTCATATCAAGTCCAGCTATAATCTTACTAGATTTTGATACCTTTATGGTTCTCCAATTTCCTGTCAGCAAGAAAACCCACATAGCACTTCTCTGAAACAACAGAAGGGATAAAGTTGCACTCAGTGCTAATAATATATCATATTTAAGAAGCCTCGATCAAAAGCCGAGGTAGCAATTTACAAGGAATTATTGAATCTCAGCTCTCGAAGACCTCATAGATTGGGAGGAAGAAAAACTTTAAGAGCAATAAATCTATCTCTAATGTCAATACAAAACTCATTGCTCTGGTCAACAGCATTTCAGAGGAGTTTTAGGAGGTTCAGAAGCAAAACTCTCCCTGGAAGTTCCATCAAATGCAGCTGTTATGTCAAGTCAGCAGTTTTGAAATGTAATTTTTGGGAAAATAGCAAACAGTTATGACCCATCAGACTCTTCCAAGCGATTCAACCACACAATGATCCAGCAGCTGCTGCAGCTTCAGCCACCCCACTCCTGGCAGAGTCCCCTGTATTCTGCTTTTGCCCCCCAAGCCAAGCAGCAGACTCCAGGATAGTCTGAGCAGAAACACATGGTCCCCACACAGCCCCTTTAACTGTTACAATTCTCAGCTTCTTAGAACACATGGTCAACTATTAAGGAAGGAAGAACAAATTCACCACTGATGAGGAAGGATAATAATATAGCTGCCACACTTCTCGCTGTGACAAGTTAAAAAAACCCCAAAACTAAATCAGGAAATCATCTTTTTTATTGAGGTTAGTTGGTTTTTCATTCCAATTTATCCCACATGCTACATAGACTCATCTTACCTTCCAACTTTCAATTATCACAGTAATATACTTCTGCTATGACAAATATCTAGAACCAAGTAGTTTTAGTGCAATATATTCTTAAGTGTTGAGGAGTTACAGCTGCAGTCCTCCTTTAGGTATGCACAAAGGCCTTTGAGGTAACAGACAAGTTTTAAGAAGGAATATCAAAAGGTACAGAAATAGCTCCAGTGATGATGCTTTAATCAGACCTCTGCTTCTAGATCTATGAAACACTCAAGTCACATATCAGACCTCAAACTGGAGTTTCCATTAAATGGAAGGAATCTAAGTGCACTTCAGAACCCCAATAGTTTTCTTCTAAGGTTGGAATAAAGAGTTGACAGCACAATTAATCTTTCACTAAAATGAAAGCTTCAGAAGAAACTTCAAAACACAGAAACATTTTGTTTTGTTGCTTGCTAAAACCAAACATCTTAATGCTCCTTCAAGTTAAATTAGTCACGTTAGTCTACCACAATGAAGCAAAGTGAAAGCTGATCCAAAACTCACCTGTATTTTCATATTATTTTCATATTATTTGTATTTTCATAGTATTTGCTGAGGGTGAGGTGTTATTTAAAAAAAACCAAAAAGCCTATTTCATTCAGAGTGATGGGAATAGCCACCTCACCCCTATTGTACACAAAGCAGGAACATCCTGGAAGCATTGAGCTCCAAAAAATACTTCCATGAAATACTAATAGAGTCATTAAATACAACTTTTTTTTTAAAATCAACTAAGTGTTCAGTTTCCAAATAAGCTAAGAGAAAGAAAGTGATCAATCTGTAGATCTGACTTCAACAAGATAAAACACCCAGTTAACTAGTCCATGCACACACACACACAAGATTGAGATGTATTTTGTCTCCCATTTTATTCTTTTCTCAGTTTTTCCTGCAGAACAGGTCCCCAAGTGAAAACAGAATGAAGTGTGTTTGGAAAGAGACTTGCACATTTTTGCCATGTTTCAGAATATCACAAAATCTATTTAGGACAAAATATGCACACACACACCCCCCAATAAAGCTCATTGAAAGCAAAATAAAAACTCTCCAAATATAACCAGTTACTACGACACCCACATGGGCTTTAAAACCCATGGGCAACTGTGCTGCCTCCATGCAAGCTGTGCTGGGATGGTCAGTCAGCATTAACTCCCAGAGAAGTGATGGTAACTGTGGTGTCATGAGAGCACACAATGCCTCCAACCAAAGCTGAGCTCTATTTAACATGTGGTTTCCCATCAATAGGGTGTGATGATGAAGAGAGGGCATTTATTTTATTTTATCTACACTCTGCAAGACAGTGGCCCAAATTAAAGAAACAAGAGAGAAGAAAGACTTTTTATAAGTGGTTTTCAATCCTGCCAAAAAAATAATATCCATGTCTCTCCTGGTTTGAAAACAATATCTCTCTGACATATCCAAGCTACAACATGCCATTCAGATGTTCACCCAGAATCAAGATCAAACCCTGTCAGCAGAGCATGAAACATCTGAGCTGTATCTCATGATAGCAGTGAACTTCCTCTTCCCATGCTCTTTTGTGCAAATCCACAGTCAGCTCTACATTTGACAAGACCAGCCTATGGAAGATGCTAGGTCTCTTATTAAGTGGAACAAAACTACACAACTGATCCAAAGCAAAATTAGTAAACTGAAGTACAGGACTCACTGTACTGTCTGGAGATAGTTTATTTATTTGCCCAAGAGTTCACCGCTATTAATTTTAAATACCCCATCAATGATGTCCAGAGTAACAGATCACAGGTAATTCTTCCCTTTCACTGCCTGGAGGACTGAAACCTACCTGAAATTAACTTTTTTTTTTCTTTAATGTCCTTGGGGGTCACAGCCCTTTCTCACACAAGAAAGGCTGCAAAGGGCAAAGCTGACTGTGCACCATCTTGATTCTGTGTCAGTGTAAATTTTGTCTCTGCAGGGGACTTGCCCACAATTTGAGCCAATAAATGTCATCTGAGAGCCTGGCTTTAAGCTGACAGCACTCAGCTAAACCCTGACAGGAGCAAACAGACAGCAAGTGCTGCTGCTTAAAAGAAGATGTTAGCAGGTGAACAGTATAGAAGTTTTACATTTTCTGAATGGCTATTAGAGTTGTGATTTCTCCCCTGAAAGTAGCCAGAGTCTTTTCTCCTAAAATACTCCTCTAACATTATGTCCCACAAGCTGCTGTGTTGAGAAATGCCACAGACACTATCAGTAGGTACTGAGCATTTCACTTACTAGAATCAAAATGGAAACAGATTGAAAGCCACAGCAATTAAGCAGCAGCCACCTCCATCCTCTGAATTTCTTGCTTGTTCCCAAGCAGCTCAGCACGTTGTCAGCGGAGCACAGAGTCCAGCAAGGCAGAGCCTGCAACAACTGATATATTCACAATTTTCCCTGGAAGGCTCTGAATATTTCTCAGGAAGTATCTTTTCTAAAGTTGACAAGGGGCATTTACACTTAGCCTTACATGCTGCAGAAACTATCACTGCACTGCAGAGGCAAAATAAAGGGAATACTGTGCACTCCTGGAATGGGCACTGCATTTGCACAGCAGTATCACAGCTCAGAAAGATCCTATGGTTTCTTGTACCCACTATTTTGTATTTGTCCTTTGAGAAAAAAAAGTGTGCATCTGTAATGTTTCAAGGATGTTCCTCAAGGCACTGTTATCCAGATACAGGAGAGGATCAAAATAACGTGTGACTTCATACCTACACAGTTGTAAAGATCTGCAGGGAAATAAAATAATTGTGAGGATATCAACAGCAATTTGGAACTTTCTGAAGAGATGGGTAGAGGTATCTCTAAAATCACTGATAACAAACTATTTGCTAGCCTACTGCTGCAGGTTGCTCTGTGTGAACTATTGCCTGTCTTGGGGTCTAAGCTGAACAAACATTCCCCACTCTCAAGCCAGAGAGCATAAAACCAGGGGGAAGGAGCTGACAAAGCCAAGGGCAGTGTTCCCTGGTGTGGTGCTCTGGGAATTACTGCTCTCACCTTTCCACCAGTGAGAGATTATCCTGTCAAGTGCTGAAAGGTAACCTGCTTTTAGGCCCCACAAGGCAAGGCAGGGCAAAGGAATAAGTAAATAATAATAGTAAAAAAAAACCCAAGTCATCACTGATCCATAAGTGTGGGAGATTATGTATCTTCAACTATATCCAGGTAAAATACTGCATTAAAAGTGGGTAAGAAACTTTCTACTGAGCAGTGTGAATTTCTTTTTAATTCTTAAATAAGTTAGAGCTTTCATTCATACTTCCTGGTAAATTATCACATCTTCCTTAGGTATCAACTCAAGGACAAAGAAAACACTCATATTTTCCAGACCTATGTATCAAATGCATCCATTGTACTTCCTCTGTGATTTATGAAAGGGGTCAGGCTTGAAAGAGAAAAAAACATTAACAAATACAACACTTGAGAAAAGATACAGTCTCGAACCTAAGGAGGACATAGAAGCAAATTTCTGCAATCCACAATAGTTTTCAACAATCTCAGCTCCTAGGGTTTTGCAGAACACCAAAATAAAGTGGCAGAAGCAACAAACAATAGCTATTTCTAATGCCAAGTCATATATTTTGCAGTGTTATTCTAGTAAACAGACAATAAAATGCAGTGGAATGTGGTGCTGGGATTGAATCCTATCTGCAAACGCAAAAGCATTTTAGACACCTCAGCTGTTCACAGCACTCATATCATCACTAGTTTCCTCCAAAACACTAGTAGAAAGCCCTACCATGGAAGAAAATATCATTAAGGACTACTAAATGACAAGACATGATATAATCCCCAGCTCAGAAAATCCCCAGCTCCCCTAAACTGCAGATTGCCCGACACTAGAAGAGTCTATCAGAGCTGCAGGTTTGATTTATTCCCACCTTCTTCCCATAAGTATCTGTAGCTGGCAGGGCTTCCCTCTCTCCCACTCTGACCAGTCTCAATTTCCAGGCTGGCTGAAGGGTCAGGTTTTCAGTGGTGCCACCCATGCCACCAAAAACATCAGTAGGAGTGAGAAAGAGGCTACTTTTACAAAATGAAGCAAAGAGGGACAGCTGTTATGACCATAAAAAAGTAGGGCATAGACAAAAAATAGGAGGCAGGAAAACAAGACGCAGGATTTTTAATAAAATCCGTAGAAGGAGACCTGAACAAAATGTAATCCCCTCAAATTAAGGGATATTGACATGAAAATACCTGCCTGGGAGATATCAGAGGCATCCATATTAATATCACCCTTGGTTATTCATGAGATCAACATGAAACAAATCTGTTTCATAGAATCATTAGAGAAGGAAGTTAATGAAGCTCTTATCAAGAATGCTAATGGTAACAGAATTACAATGATCTTGTAATTGCTGTGATTTTGCAGAAGCACACACAGTTTTCACAAGGATTTATACTTTTCAGCACATCTTCCTTAGCATGGAGAGGAATCTAGTCTGTGCAGAGCGAATATCTGGGAAATGAAAACTTGTCATAGCAAGGACAACAGACAGGAGTACTCAGCTCTCAGCTTGGTTTCTACACTTCTATCAAGTGTTCTCAGCAGAGCTTGAGAAAAATCCTTCAGTCTCTCACTAGTCATCGGATAAAGTCTTAAGGATAAGGAAAAAGGAAGTTCTTCAATTCCCATCCTCAAGCATCTCTTCACAAGTGTGGAAATCACAGTGCTTCAGTGCTGTAAGTGAGCAAGAGCTTCTCCAAAGCTAGAATTCTTAAGTGATGTCCATAAGGAAGCCAAATCTACACATTTACATGAAATTGTTTCTTATTCCCCACTCATTTTCTCCTTTAGGTTGCTGCCTTAAGTATAATTGCGCACAAGAATCCCTGCTGCTGTGAGCCAAGTAGAATCCACCCTAAAGAAATCATACAGCTGTTAACTTTAAGGCGAATAGAAGTATTAAAAAAAACAAATAAACCACTCAAACAGCAAAACAGGATCAAATATGTAACATCAATTCTCTTCCTCACAATCCAAAAAATGTATACTAGTACACACAACGTGAAAGCACATTGTTTCTTTCAGAAAAAGCAGTGAAAATAGATTGTCATCCATGGGAGAGAAACCTCTGCTAGGCAAATTCCTAGGTGTTTCTAGGATAGGACCCATTGTCAGCAAACTTGCCCCCCCTCACACATTGACCAGTACCAGAAATTGAGTTTTCTGCAGTCACAGGTTGCAAGTTTGGAACAAACCCGCTGCTTACAAGGTGTAGGAAACATTTTATGGTTGAAAAGTCCTTTCAGACTGTGGAATACCAAAACAATTCAGTATGCTCCTCCAAACTCAGCATGGTTTAAGTCACAGCCCTTGAAAACTGCCCTAACTCAAGGACTAATTTAATTACTGCTTACATTTCATTATTTCATTAATTCCCTGAGGAGGGAGGGAACTGCAGAAAAAAAAAAAAAACACTGTGAAGGGTTAATAATGCCACAAATACGGAATAAAAATATACAACATAAGAAAAATTCTGTCTGATATAACCAAAGTAACATGAATCACAACTGCTGGATGGGAGAGGAGGGAGAGACTACTGTAGAAAGACACTGATAATGGTGCCCATGTCCAGCTCACCCTCAGAAAGTAAGCAGCAGAAGTCCAATATGGTTTTGGAAGACAGATAAAAGAACATCATACCACTAAGTGCTCAGAGAAGGAAAAACTCTTTGCACCAAATCCAGTCAATAGATGCTGAACTTCTATTGAGCTGTGAAAAGCTTCAAGTGCAGGTGTAACACAGAAATCCTGGCAACTAACACTTTTAAATAAACCCACACAGGAGCACAGCAAGGTACAACCTAGTCTTGCAGAGGCATTACAAACAGATCCTACAGCAGCAGGTACAACAGAAAACACAGCAATGACAACCTCACTGGAGCACAGCACTGTCATTCGGTCATCTCTGTGTCTATAAGTAACAGTTTCATGGGAACTGGAGAACCAGACTGGCAAAGTGGCATCAAATCTCACAGCAACCCATTCAGGATAGAAGTTTAAATGGACTCCTCTTTAATATGGTTTTCCTCTACAAGAATAAAAGTGTTTCCAGAAGGCCTATTGACACAGTTCTACTCTCTAGTTGAACCACAGTGTGTTTACTTTGTGGTGCCCTGGTCACACCTTGTTTTCCTCTTGTTCGTACAAGAAGAGCAGAATGATCCATACTTAGGAGCTGAGACACTGCCGCGGCACATACCGGGAACCAGGAACTGAGAAACACTTCTGGGTCCCACACATTGCATCCAGCTTATATTTGTTACTGGTCACCTATTCATACACACACATGAAAAAAAAAAAAACCAACCCAACACCATCCAAACTCAATTCCAGCTTCTTGAGCAAGCAGAGCAGATAACAGGGTGCTCAGAATGGCTGTCACCCCTTGCTTCCATCCCAGGGGAAACTCAAGCCTTCTGGAAACACTAGAGTAGAACAGACAACGTGATTGAATGAAGCAAAGAAGTACCACTGAATACAAATAGGCAGAGTTTTATAGCCAAGTGAAATATTCTAGGCCAGAAACTGATTTTATAGGAGCACCTTAATCAATAAGGCTTTCCATTAGTCCATCAAATTTCTGACTAAGGAATTCTCTTTTATGTATGCTGAACAAGTCCAAACAGTCCAAGACACAAACAATAAACCAAGAGAATAATTGTATGGGTCACTGTCCATGACGAGTCTCCATTTCATACATTTACATAAACCTTACAGTTTACAGCTTGGAGAATTTCATGCATCTTGAAACTCAAAAGGTTTCCACTGAATAATTATCATCTCAAAAGCACAGAGCCATTGTCTCGATCACTATAGTCAAAACCTTAAAAATTCAATTATTGCATAGTAAAGGCAATTGGCTGACTGTAACAGGATGAAGTTTGTTGCTTCATTGTGTTTTGTTTAAAAATCAAAATTTCCATTGACTTAAACAGAAAAAGAAGGAAAGAAAAACAATTCATTAACCGATTTAAATTCTAGTAGTTGTTCATCTCCAGATGGCTGAATAATCTTCTCTGGAGCCACAGTAACTCTGAGACACTTACCTGATATCCCCTGCTTTTCAATATCTCAAAGGTAACTTCAAATGTTCCTCATACAGAGCCAGCTCAAGAGAGCTGTACCACAGATAATAGGCCACTGGGGATTCAAACAGAAAAGTGAGAGGAAAAAAATAGAGCAGGAGGGAAAAAAAATTAGTTTCTTAAACTGTAAATGCAGGAGAAATACAAAGAAAAAGGTGGAGAGAATGCAAGGAAAGCTATGGAGATTCTTCACCAGAGTACTTCGAGCCAAGAAAAAGGTATTAGCCCAATCTTTTTCTTTTTTTCTTTTGCAGTTAAATTCCCTCAAAGTTGATGCATTTTTTTTTCTTTGTGCTTTGATGCAAAAATTTATCAAATTTATATCCTGTTATCTACAATGAATTTTAGAGTTTAGCAGTAAAGCTCCACTGACATTTGAATTTTATTTTTCTTTCATGGATATCAATAGTCACCCAAACCCAGTTACTCACGTGTAAAACAGACAACATATTGTCTTTTAAAAGATTAAAGTACCTGGGTCATTTTTGTTTAAGTAAGGGAGGAAAGAAAAAACCCTAACATCTCATACTCTAAGCAGCTATTTCACAGTGATTTTTAAATAGGGTTATAGCTGAGAAGTTTATCATACACACCCAGACACAAATTACTTAAAAGGGTAGCACCGGGATCAATGGGGTAACACAAAAAGAGGACATACACTGGTGTCATAATGGGATTAAGTCGAGGTATGGTGTAAGAATCAGATTCATCCAGATACAGAAGAGATCTGATGCAAAGAAATATAAATTACTTCAGGCAAAAAGAAATTACAGACGGGAATAACATTAAAAGTGTTTAGGCAGAACATTAATCTGCATTCACCATAGTATCAGGACAGGCACATGATACCAAAACAACTGTGAGAATAAAATTGAAGGTAGTAGATCAACAGACAAAGGAAGGAAATTTACAGCTATCCAAAGATATGAAACTCATATGTTATCCCTCTACTGCTTTTACCTTTCAATTTGAACTGGAAAGTACAGACTCTTGGGTTTTAGCAGTTTGTCTTATACATAATTTTTATTTTCCATTGATTTCCTGTTGCAACCATACTTTGTCTGAAATAGCATACAACAGAAAATGATATGTATGCCCATTTTACTGTCCCAAATTGGATTTCTGTGCCATTTCTTCTGATGGACCAGTTTTATTTCAGCCCATCATTATTTTACCTTATCTGCCCTCAGTCTTCATTTCATTTCAAGGAAAAACTCATCCTTATGCAGGAAAGTCAGCATTTGATATATCCAACATTAAAAACTCACCGAAGCTTTATTTGGAGTGCATAGTTCACAGCACACGGATGAATTTCACCCTCAATAAACACTGAGGATTCCTGGCCAAATAAAGGAGAATGCAGCATGCCAATATTCAACATGTTTTCTTCAAAACAGAGTCAATGCTTCATTTCAGAATTGATTTGTGGCCATATCCTATTCCTCACTTTCAATATCCCCTAAGCATTTTCTCAAATAACAGAGCAGCTGAGGTTATGATATTGTCTGTCAACCAGCTCCTGGCACAGAGTCAAAAGGTATGGTGATGTAAATTAGGTTCCCCGTGACTTCTGGACCCTTTTTTCAGGAAGAAAAAGAAAAAATAGACAGCTCTATACCTCTAAAGTTTTATGCCATGTAAATCAGGATGTAATCACATACCCAATTGTTTGCTGTCACAAGTACAAGATACTTACCTTCCACACCTACCTTCCATGGATAAGTGAGCCCACCCAAACTGACTTTAAAATTATTTTTTTAAAGAAATCCAAGTTTTTATTCTTTGTAATTTTACATAGAATTTCTGTATGTAGAGGAATATCTAAAATATCTACCTCCCTAAAATAGAATGCAATCAGAAGGGGAATCTGCAGAATATATGTGTTCCTTCAGCCTATAAATAATTGGAGGACATCCCAGAACATTCTTTCCCATCCTTGGGAAAGGACTCTCAACAGAAAGACACTCCCATTTGTCAATAATTAAAACAAAGTAATTTAACTCAGGAATGAGAACAGTCACATAGTAGATTATCTTAGGGGAAAAAAAGATATCATTATCAGAGCTGACTGCTCTATCCACCCTGGTTTTGTTTACCTCTTTGCTCAGCTCTTGCACCCATAGCAGTGTTACCCAAAGCCAAGCAGCAGCCAACCCCCCAGGCTAAAGACCTAAAGTCTCCCTGGAATTCTTGAGTGTCTCCCCATCTCTGCCGTGTCCCTAAGGCAGCTCTCTCAGACACGTCCCTCGGTTCCCCTATGATTTCCCAAGAGCTTCTTCAAAACACCCAGCCTTGCCTCACTTGAGGATCACCTAATGTTAAAAGGTATTTTTATTGTTGAATGCACAGCAGTATTTCCAAGCCTTGCCAAGCTGTTTCCTCTTTCTCCTCAAAAGCCTACACCTCTTAATGTGATATATGAACTGCAAACACAGTCTACCATGACAAGCTTGTACTAAACTTCAGGCTTATTAAATAACTCCTACCTCTTAAGTCAGTTACATTCAACTGCAAATATATCTGTCTCGAGGTTCTGTTTGGTTGGGGTTTTTTGTTATATTTGCAGCTTGCTTCTTTTTCTACTTTCTTGCTGTTTCACTTTGACTTGTAGTTTGACATCTTTTGTTATTCCCTTAGACCAGAAGGGGCATCTATAGACTTGCAAACTGAAAGTGAATTTTATTAGACTCAACAGGGAAATGGTGCCATGAGATTCATCATGGTTTTGTGTCAGAGGGACTAATTGACAGCAGACTAAAGGCATTACACGGTTCTGATTTCATGAGTCCCACCACAGCTCTGCAACTACTTTTCTTTTTCTCTTGAAAAGTGGAAAATAGACATCAAAAGCAGCACCAACTAGTCAGAAGGAGAGAAGTATACATTCATGTGAACAAACCTATTGCCAGTGCCTGTGCTAAAATACAGCACTTTTATGAAATGCAATAGTTTGATAGCTACAGTAGAAATTAGGAAAAAAGGGGTTCTTTACTACTTACAAATGAATAGTTATTAGATAGTTTAAATTTAAAAGGGTGTGAGTTTACATGGGCCAGAAATTACCAGCCATGTGCAAGCATTAATTTTAGTGGCAGGCAGGAAAGACACTGAGATTTAATCTCAGATATTTGAGTACAGTTTAGGTAGGAGGCTAGACACAGTCACACAAGTTGTTGTGGGATTTTTTAGGTTTGTTTTGTTTGTTTGTTTGTTTGGGGGGTTTTTTTGGCACATTTCCTTATCTCTGCTCTGTCTGGTTTGGAAATAATATAATCTTCCATGAGCAAGTGTATTAGTTCCTGCTGAAAGTCTTCCTGTTTCACATTTGGTAGACACACACACACACATACACACGGATGCACCTAATATGCAATGACAGCTGCCAAACTGTTCTTTCTACTCCAAAAGATGGGACCTGTCTTCTATTTCAATCTGTTAACTTCACAGTCACAGTGCTCCTAATTACCCACCAACTCTGGATTGTCTCCTACATCACCTAGACAGAGTTACTTGCAGCTACAGCCCTCCTGGGTGACTCTCAGCCACCCGACCGCTCCCGGTGGATGTGCCAGATCCATTCTTCATAGTTTCTTCTGAAGACATGGAGTACACACAACACACAAAACTTGCTATCTGCTGTCCAGGCAACACTACAAAACTATTTTCTGGTGGTTTGGAGGAGTCCTGGGCTGGGAGAGGAGACAGGTTTTTGGTTTTTTGTGTTTTGTTTTCTCAGCCTTTTAAAACAAAAACAAAAATTCTCTCAGCAAAACAAATATTGATATGCCAGTTTTCTGCATCCAGCAGGATATTCTCAATATCTAGTATTTTAATGGAATTTTGAATTGTCTGTAATTCAGAGAGGAGGGTAGGAAGAACGGAGAGTATAGATTAGAAAACATGGTTAATGTAAGTATTTCATATTGTAATTTACAGCTTTTATTTTAAGCCAGTTAGGTTGATAATTTGCCAACTTTTTTTCTTGTCACTAAATCATATATAGTGACTGTTGTCACAGTGACCCTCTCTTTTCAAAAAGAGTTCAGAACATTAGCAGTGCTTGGTGTTCTAAGAACGTATTAGTCACACAGGCAATTCTAAATTACCACAATACTGAAGTGCCATGCCACAGAAATTTACTTTTTTTCCAGGTTTTCCTCTTTGTTAGCAATGCAGATGATTTGCAATTATTTTATGTTAACACTACACTTCCAGGAAAGCAACTGCACCACAGTTGCAAGGTGGATAGAAATAGGAAAGTGTAGGAAATACACACTGCAATTTCCATTACTGTGTGCTGGAAGCAATGTATTAGACAGAGGAAGGACACCTTGTCCATGAAGGTGCACAGAACAGTCACTGTGCAAGATGAGCCAAGCAAGATTTAGATTTTACAGAGTCCAAGCCAATACAAGGCTTTCCAGAAGGGCCTTGCCTTTTACTTCCTGAGAGGTCTGAAGGATATTTCCACAGTCTGCAGCTATGATGCCCAGAGTCTCACTCACACAATGCTAGGGACACAATCACCTCAGCAGACCTAGAACCTATTCACAGTGGTCTTCTATTAAAATGGATCACTAAGTCACACGACTGTAATTAACAATTGTAAACCAGGCAACTTCTCATGCATCAGAAGTTGGTGCCACCTCCACAGAGGGACTTGGTCACAGAGACAGACAACAAAATGCTAAATCACCTCATGACACACCATGACCTTTAAGGGATGACACATTTAAAATGAGGATTGTTTGCTATTAATATCAAAAGCAACAGCTGTAACCACACGTTGTACCAGCACTATGTCCTTAACTATCAAGGGCAGAAAGCACAGAGAAAACACACACCAACAAGAACTGTACGTAACACCTAAGAGACTGTGTACCTTTAAATCCAAAGCAACAAGTAAAGTGTGAAGCTCTGGAGAAAATTCCATATGAAGTCTCCTTAAGAGGAATGAAAGGAAAGAATGAGAACCATGCTGACTATTTTTATCTGGTCTTAAGAAAAAAAAAATAAATGCATAGGACCGCAAAAAATTATGTAAGAATCTCCTTTTTCCTAAGAAATTTTCTTTCTCTGCATCCATCACCAATATAAGTATCACAGTTGGGATGACAGCACAGAAATATGTGCTTTGAAGGCTTATTGTTTTTCAGTACCATGAAACACCAATGCCATTTAGGAGATTATCCTGGATTGAAGTGATACAAGTCACCATAAACTACTTAATGTGTTTTATCCAGACAATTAAAAAAAAAATTAAAATTACAGAAATTCCTTTCAAAGACTGAAAGGCTCCACATGAAGTTGGAATTTTAGGCTGTTCCCACTGTTACAGAAACCAACAGCTACTGGTTCCAGGAAGCATTTGATCAGATGCAGAACCAAAATGGGTAGAACCTATCCTATTCTTCAGAGGAGCTTCAATACGTCCCAGACAGAGTTTATCCAAACGGAACAGCAACAACCAGTGAGCACAGGAGCAGATGAGAAAGCCACCTGTTTATTTCTTAGGTACAAGGAAATGCTGCAAACCACATGATTTTAAAGCAAGTTTTCCACCTCCATACAGATAAGGACAACTGTGACAGCCTTCATGTCAGCATTAGGCACAGTAACACATCCAAGCATACAAGAAGTTATTTGTCCAATTGTTCAAAAAGAAAAATTTACTTTCAAGCTCCGTTTTACCAATTATTTAACAAAACAACAATACAGTCAGGAATGTCTGTGACTGGCTACACTATATTTGATGGTGCTTGAAGTGGAAAAGCCAATAAATTGATTAAACATTAACTGTAGGAACTTATTTTTTTTTCTTCACTATAGAGACGCTTTTAAGCCCTGCAGATCATAGTGTACATTTGATTTGCCATAGTCTTGTTCAGTAAAACAGGAATGCCAACCAGCCAACTGGACAGATAGACCAAGTAATGTTAATGGCACTTAATCTCAACATTATCTTAAGCTGGCAGACCTCATTTGAAGTGTCCTAGGTCTCATACCACTTAATGTATTTTTAACATATCCCAACAGTCCTTTGTTTTTTTAGTAGTTCAACACCTGTCAGATGGTAGTGGCATAAAAAAAAAAAAAAAATCAAATGAAAATGAATTTTCACCCCTGTTACAGAATGTATTTAATATACAGCCTTCAATCAGACAATATGGCTTTTCTTGTTCGGATCAGATTGAACAAAACATTTCTTTTTACAACTAGTTTAATCCAAAATTGAACCAAAATACATCTTTTTGTCAAGCAAGCAGTGACTGTGAGGGAAAACACAACTGCAAATGTTGATGTGTACGTATGTGTAGGTTGATTAGACGAGGCTTTTTGTGTGCTCTCAACTTGAATAGTCTCTCTTCAGAGATCTCTGCTCAAGCTATCTATTAGTCATGGTTAAATGAGCAACAATTCCAAATATACAGAAAACAGATATACTCAAGTCACAGAAATTCAATATGTGCAATGCTCAACACTAAGCACAGCAACAGAGGTTACCCAGAGCTGACAAAGTGTGTCTGCAGATGTGAAAGGAGAAAGGGACGGTCTTCTGCTCCAGACACTGCAGAGACAGTGAACAGCAATCCCACCCTCCTGCTCGAGGTGCTGGGGAATCACAGATGGGCCTTTCAGAAGGAAGCATCAGATTCCACAGGCCATGCTTTGGAAGCAGATTTTGCACCACTATGGTTTAATTGTAAGATGCAGCACAGAGCATATATCTGCTGCAGGGATTTTTGGTCACAGAGCTTTATATTTACACTTTGCTTCAGTGATTTCAGAATATAATCAAACTCCTGGTTGACAAAATTCGAGAACTGAGGTCCCAGAACATCTGTACAACCTTTCTACTCTGTGTCCCCTTTATCAAGCTGATCTTCCAAGCATGATACTGATGCCCCTCACCATATATGAAATACCACAGAGTATTGCTTGACAGCTACCAAACCCATACTCTGGTCCTCAGAGTTTTCATGGTTCATAAAACAGAAAGGATGAGTAAGCGGAAATAAATGTGATGTACCAGGATAAAAAAAAATACAGCACTGAGAATCATAAAAAAACTACAGCTCTCCTTTTAAAGCAAGATTTCAATCTCTTTTTTTCCAACTTGTACAGTTTTGGAAAAAATAGTCATAAATGACACAGTGATTTATATTCCACATGAATAAAAAGAGTTCTCCATATAAGCCTAAGGTTCAAAGATATCCCAACTAGATAGAGTAAACTTTTAGGGAATGAAAGGGACATTTTTCTATGTATCTTTCACATGTGAGCATGCAGAACACAGGAAAGGTCAGTGACCACGCATTAGGGCAACATACCATATTAATCCTAACAATTAATGTAGCAGTACCACATTTGTTTTCCTATCTTGGAGTGGTGGCAAAAGAAGCACCTCGGTGAAATCCAGCATCCCCACCTCCCAGTGAAAACTCAATTTCCCAAAACCTGTCATTTTCTCCAAGAGAAGTATTCCCTTCCCTGCTGAAATGAATAGGAGGCACTGGAACTGTGGTTACAGCAACTGAGATGAAGAGGGGAAGAAAAAGGGAGCTTCGACTTCACAGCACAGACACTGAGCTCAAATTTAAATCTCACTAGGGGCTCGTCCTGAAAAGCATCCTTGAATTAGAAACAGTGCCTGGTGAATCAGACTGAGGGACCAGACATCACTCCTCCCTTAGTGCCCTGTTAGCAGATGTTTAAATCAAGACCATGTTATTCAACGTATCCCCTTTCTCTCCAAGCCTTGGGCCTCCTTCCACACAGAGTTTTCTGTGTTTAAGACACTGCAGAACAACTTCAGTCTCTGTGTGTACAGAGACAGAAGTAGCCATAAGCAACTTGAGACATCCTTGCCCTGCTATCAGCCTTCACATCCCTGCTCAGAGACAGCTGAGAGTAATTCACCAAAGGTCTCACACACACATACCATTTAAACAGTGTGTGTTTCTCCAATACTGAACATAGAGACACACACACTGAAGCACAAGAATATCCCAACAGACAAATTCTCTCAAATGGTACCAGCTTTACAGATTTTAAAATACCTGTTATGATTTCAGAGTTAAAGCAAAACTAAGTGTTGGTGTCTTCCACCGTGCTACATATAAAGAGTTAAAAAAAAAAAAATCTACAGTCGAACAAAGGATTTTGACATCAAGGGAAACAACTAAGAGAAAGTAGCTGATGTTTTCCTGACCATGCTTCCCAGAGGTACATGACATCAAACCCAACTGGAATGACTTTGTTTTTGGTCAGTATAAACCAGAGCCAGCAAGGTGTGCTCAGAGTAGGACATAAAACCAGCCCTGGGGTGAGAAGAACTGGATTGAAATACTGCAGAGTGAATAAATGCTCAGACTTCATACTCCCTGTGACCTCTCCATGCAGTCATGGTTTGGGAAGAAGACAAGGTGGTGGCCATGTTCACAGATTGTGGTGCACCCCAAGGCTCCAAGGCAGTGAATTAAAGAGTTGCTTGAAAGGAGAGCAGAAGGTACAGTAATGAAACTAAAGACCGAGAAACTCACAGGGTCCAGGTTTTCCAGAAGCACAGTGTGATGTATGTTTACAGAGGCCTCAAATGCCCTTTTTCATAACTCTGTTTATAGCTCATCTGTGTGCAGTAAGTCTTGACCAGAATTGGTCTTTGACACAGACAGTAAAATACAAATCTTAAAAGGACTCAATGGAAAATAAAAGTCAGTGTCATGACAAAATGGATGATTTCTGATGTAATCTCTCTCTACTCATGCCTTCCATATAAAGGAAATATGGAAAATATGTTTCCCACCATAGAAATTAAGAATTCTGCTTCAATAAAAACATATCTGGCTGCTATGACATTGAAAAGCTTATTAGTATTATTGCTGTTACTACTATAGCTGCTCCCAAACGAACATGGAGCCCTCCTTGTTGAAGGGGATCTTCCTCAGCTGCCTGTTTATTTGTCAAAGACAGGGACAGTTATTAAAAGAGGTGGTAGTGGCATCCTGGTAAAATACCAACTTATTAACACAAAGACAAGCTGAATGCAGCAAAGCTGCTGCTGAGCTATGTAGAGATAAAATACCTTTTCATCTGTTCCAGATATTTTGACATCAACATAAAAAAAGTTGTCTTCCACAGCTAACAACTTTTGTGACAGAGAAAGCTCGAATAGGAAAGGAAATACAAGTAATTTGTTTTCTGGGCTGTCACGTCTTTTGTCTTGACCCAACAACAAACCTATTGATCTACTTCAGAGCACAGAGAGACTGGTAACTATCATGACAGTATGACACAAACTAGATTTTAAAATAAAAAGAGAAAAGAAAAAACAGCTTGTTTATACTCTAACAATTGTTACTGGCATTACTCCTCCATCACACACATTCACGAGGAAGATGTGACATATCTGTTCATGTGGCTGTGCTCTCTGGGTGTAACTCAGGATCCCCTCTCCTATGTCCTGTAAGACCTCTGTCCTCTGCTTCCTCAAGGAGGACAGCACTGAGAAAACATAATAATGCAGCTTGTTAGCTACCCAGGCAAAGGAATTCCTCAACTGGCTTTGCAGGAGGACAAGTGTCACAAGGTGGTGGTGGTACGTGCTGTGAGCTCAGCCACAGGCCTCCAGGACCAAGAGCCTATGCACACAATCCTTCCTGCTGGACATCTCCCAATAACGGTGGGTTTAGCATGTTTTCCCCACACAGGGAACAGCACACCCACTTGATTTTCATCCCCCATCCCTCATGGCAGGGATATCCACAACTTTCATTTGAATCCAGATGTCTCCCTCTGGCTTCCCTTTGATACAGAACAGGTTGACCAATGTCTGCCACTACCTGTCAGTATTGCAGCTGCAGCTTCCTTAGACCTTCTCCAAGCCCATCTTCCCAAAGAGCACTGAAAAGACTGCTCCCTCAAACCCACTGAAAACAGACCCGTTGATTATGACTAATCATATTTTTCTTCCCCGGTGAAAGAAATGGTTTAATAAATTTTGGGCTGCCCTGACAGACACAAAAGGAGGACTCCCACCCAGGCCAGTGCCACGTCACTTTTAAGAGCCAGCAGATGTGACTAGAGATGAAATCCTCCACGAGCAATGGTATTCAGCAAACTGTAATAGTTAAACCCAGTGATTCTGGAGTTTTGTTTGGTGGTTGTTGTCTTTTAAAGTTTTAATTTTTTTTAATATTCAACATGTTCTGGTACTTAAAAAAAAAAAGTCACCTTGCCTGAAGAAATATCAAAAGGTTAAACTACAATTTTTTGTAGATTACATGGTATTTTTCCACCAAGAATTTTATTGGAAAAAGCAGGCTAAGAGAATGCTTTACTCTGCAGTTGTTTTCATCAGTCCAAGTTCAACATATCATATAGCCTGAAAAGTTTCTCTCTCATTACAGCCTGATCCCCTCCTCGTTTATTGTTTTGACTGTGGAACAAGAGTATATTTCCCAGCTGTATTAATCAGATATTGAGGATATTCCATTATTAGAGCACAGCTATAGAGACAGTGCTTTCAGGTTTTCTTTTAAAAGAAATAAAGTTAAATCAATACTAAGCAAATTTCCCAGAAGTCAAGTTACAATGAGGATGGATGAAAAAGTATTGTGCCAGATAACACTGCAAAACATGAGGGCATCTGGGACAAAAGATATGTTTCTCCATACCAGCTAGAGCTGCCCCTTTGAGCAGGTGGACAACTGTACAAAACCTGAAACTCTCAGTAGTAAGCAGAGCACAAAAAGGCAATAAAAGAGCCTATTTCCCCACCAGCATCACCAGTTTATCCTTTCTCTCTCTGACACCAGTGGAGATACCTGGAGTGATGGACTGTGTTATGATGCCCATCATTAAACCCTGGGATGAGTCTGCTTTATTTGACTGCAATTTTAAAAGGACACCAAAGGGTACCCAAACACAGCCTCAGTGACCAAACAATATGCTATATGTACACTGCTCATAAATGTTGGTCTTGCTTTTACAAGAGTACTTACACAGAATATAATTTTTCATTTATCTTCAATTCATGCAGTAAATAAAATACTCCTCCCTCCAGAAAGGCATGCAAGTATGTGCTAAAATTTAGCACAGGGCCACATGCATTGTAGCCCAAAATAGACACATTTTAAAACTTAGTTATCAAAAGTCCAATTTAGCTTACCTATGATAAGATTTAACTTACAATTTTTCTTGGAAATTTAAAGTGTCAGTAGAGGGGACTTAAAAACTATCAGATGAGTGAAAGTCCCAGTACAGCTATTTAGGTGATTTCACTGAACAGGTATGAACTATACAGCAACATATGCAAATTAGATAAAGATTAGATAGGGGGTTCAGTATTTACTGCGCTGCAAAGGGAAGGGTTTATAACTTTGAATGTAGACGGTTACAGGAAGGGTAAACAAAACATAACTAAATATGTTGTAGGGAAAAAAGCAACTTATTTTCTTTCTGTAGGCAATTCATGTTATGATGTTTGTGTTTATGTACTTCTCACCTTAAAAAAAAAAAAAATCCACAGTTACATCAGGCAGTATTTAGTTTTAGTGGCAAACCAGCCTTGGAGATAAATCTCATTTCTAGATGTACACAGTTTTCAGACACAGCTGCCTGTGTGCCCTGTGTCAGCAGTCTCTGAGTAAAATGAATTTACGGCTTCCTTTAGTACAGCAGTTACACCACCTGGGTTACTTTGCAGCTTGGAAAACTTGGAAGGAGAATACTCCTCCTTCCTGGTTAAGCTGTAACCTGTCAGACACCACCTGTTCATGGAAACCAAGGTCTAAAATTCTTCCACTAGAATGAAATTCTGTATGTCCTCAAGTATTCTTTTCATGGAGTTGGAGCCTTTCAAATTTTCCCCTAATTAATTTCTTGCTACCAAAGCATAACTGCCAATTATTATGAATTTGCCAATAATATCTCCAAAATTCCCACCCACCCACCAACTTGAAGCTTATCAAACTCAGGAAACAATCTGAAATTCCCACTAATAAAGACAGAATTTTATCTTTTCTCTTTGTTTCTCTCATCTGAACCAGCAGTTCCATAAATATGGGAAAAGAGTCTGGATTACAGCTGTTGAAAAACTGACAGCAAATTTTAGGTTCAGATAACATATTCTTTCAAAGTTACTTTTGTACATCAGAGAAAACTGTCTGAAATTTGAGGAATCTCTCAAATTACTTAAATTACTCATTGTCAGCACTGTATTAAAAATAAAAGCTAATTTAGATTAAAAGTAACATTTTAGAATATGTAACACATAGTATAGCAGGTTAAAAACACTGAAATTCAAGAGCAAACATCTCAAAAAAATGATCCTTACATATGCTAGACATTTTCAACCAGCCTTATTAAATAACTGTATCCTGTATTAAAATTATCCAGACTATACCAACCCATATCATATCTACTTCAAGTAAAATTCTTGTTTCCCAGAGCAGCAGCTGGGAAGCAATACATGAAGAGGGAGATGTAAAGAGATATTAAATTCAATGGAAAGCGTTTGGCTTGGGAAAACCTAAGTGATGGGGGGGGGGGTTGGGGGGGGGAATCAAAGTGATGCCAGTTCTTTTCCTCCTTTCTCACTGTTTTAATGAACAATGTTATGCTGGCCATACCTGATCAACTCCTAAGTGCAAGGCACAGAGAATCAATAATGTAATCCCACAACAAAAACAGGCATCACAAGCCAGAACTTATACAAACACATTGCACATATTTAATAAATTGCCACACACACCCATATCTGTCTGTCAGCCGTGTAAGAGTAGGGGGGTTACTTCTATGTTCAGGTATTTCTCAAGAAAAATTGACAAGGAGTACAAAAGAAGCTATAACCAACCTCTCTCTTTATTCTTGGATGTGTCATGTAAGGTGGGAAATGTCTGAAATGGGTAAAATTCCAGCCAGTGGAAGATGATCGTACATAAAAGGATTAAATGATTCATTCAATGGCATTTCTGCAGCACTCTGTCTAATTGAAGAGTCTTTCTTTCACTTTTCTCCTGAAAGAAAACCTTAATCGTAACCACTGAAAGGAAATAAATTTCTGGCTATTTTTACAAAATATGTGTTATGTCTCAGCAAGCTACTCCTGTTTAACTCTGCAATACAGGTATAAAATGGTTTATTTGATTTAGTGCCTTGCTTCTGAAGTATCTCATGCACCACATGAGGCAGACTAAGATGGAAATGCAAAATCTTGAATGAAGAATCCTCTGTAGTGAGGAACTTCTGAGGGACTTCACTGCTCTTATTTCAGGAAGAGGAGGGAAAGTCGCTTTACAAGCTTGCAGAGAACTTCAGATCACACCAGTCCTGAGTGCCATCAGCCACAATTCAGAGAACCACTCATGCACCCCTTGGAAAAGAGGAGAAGTTTTTTTCCTCCCCCTTAATCTTTCCCAAGGGATGGTACTTCTCTCCAGCTTCATCCCCAGGTAATATGACAAAACATGGTCAGAGAGAAAAGGATGTTTTCCCCGTCATATTTCAGTCACTTGTCTGGTGGCTTAGAGTCTTCAGGAAGGGTCATTCCTGCCTCTCTCTCACAGTGCTTATCAAACCAGTACCTGTTATCATCCTGCTCCCTTGCAGAGGATCCCCTTCAGCCACAGGGCAACTAAAACCAGTTGGGTAACTCATTCACACACACATATCATTGTCTCAGTCCAAACAAGTTCATGGCCCATGATGCTCATTTCCACTAAAGCCAATAAGCCTGAAATTTCATTTACTCTAAACCCACAATGTCACCCTGGCAGAAAAAAGGGGCTTTAAAATGAGTCACAATATAATTCATTGCTCCTTTACAATGCCAGAGGAGCATCAAGTGGCCTGAGTGCAGACAAGATTGTAGCCAAATGCCTTCTGCCATTGATTTCATCCAGGTAGAATTTGACCCAATTTTAGTGTTTATTGAACTGAGTGTAAAACCCAGCTCAGTGGCACTGGTTTCAGCGAAACTGCCTGTTTGTCTTAGCTGGGATGTGCACCAAGACATCCAAACATGCTTAGTTTGAGTCCCAAAAAGATTTGTTGGGGAAAAAGATCCAGCTCGAAGGGTGGATATGGAACATACTGCAACTCAAATCATTCTATTAACTCATTAGATGGACACTAAAAACCAGAGGGACTCAAGAAGTCCAGTTGATCAGGAACAACTGATCTCTAGGCCAGTTTTCAGCTATCATTATTACATTCATATTGTGCAGCTAACTACTTTGCTTTGTGTTACAGCACTGTAATCTGCTATATCTTTGAGCTTCTACTTTTCATTCCCCTCCTCTTCCTTCCCAGACAGTGGCTGGAGGAGAGGTCTTTGGCAAAGACCTCTGGCAAAAGGTCTTTTCTCACTGTGCACCTCAATCAGATCTATAATGTTGTAAGACACAAAGGGTTGTCCCAAGCAAGAAGCAGAGAAATCAAGACACCATCAGTCTTATTCTACTCTAAAACCCTGTTGTTAAAAGCAGTTTTCCCCCAATTTTAGCTTGTATACACTCTGGTACATCTTAAGTCATCATTTGACTTATTTTTTGCTAGATTTTTTACCATACTTCGCAACCCCTGATGGAATTGATGGAATAAACATCAATTAGTCCAGCATTCTCCAAGTTATGACTCTTGAGGAGCACGGTAGGTAAGTGGAAGGGTGAAGCTCTGTGACTACTAAAGGCCAGGAGCTCTGCCCACTTCTACCCACATGATTCTTCTTTGCTCAAGTTTCAGACCAATACTGATGTGGTTGCTAATCCACAGCCAAAAAAATGCTTGTAGTCTAGGCAATGGCAGTTTTTGAGACAAGATTAGGGCCACAAAACTAAGACTGGACCTCAAGTTCCCAGCTCATTTCTGTTGTCTCAGACAGCCCCAAACCACTGACATTTTTCATAGTCCTGCCTGTGATAGCAATCTCTGTGTTATAAAGGAAACTCAGCTCTAATGCTCTGGATAGAAAATTGCATAGAAATGAAAAGCACTTATCAATAAGGTATGTTTTTCAAGATATAATGTCATACAATATTATTTGTCTCTCAGCTATTGTAGGTGGACAACAACTAGATCATACGGGATGATTCAAACACATTCCAAAAATAAAGCTGCTGTGAGTGTTTGCAATGCAGCATCTCTGAGTGCTGCAGAACAAGTAATTGTTTTCGTGCTTCAGTTCTGCAAGCCATTTAATGAGAAAAGCAGAGTTATTTTCGTTTTCAGCATGTATTCAAATCACTCCTCTTTCCTGTTCACTGTTACATCTGACATATAACGTGACTACTCACTGCTACCATGTCTACATAGAATAAATATGTGGGTTCTGAAAATGCAACTGATTTACTTGAACCTGATATTAGGCTTCAACTAATACCAAGCTCAATTTCATTAGAGGAGGTATGACGTGTATCCTTTAGAAACAGTAAGCTTAAGTCAAACATGTACCACTTGCAAACTGAAATCAGCATCTGAATTGCAGTTATTTGGAAATCACTAATGAAAAATAAGGGTTTGTTTAATAGACATAGAAAAATATTTACCAGCTTATCAGAAAAAAATAAATTCATAAAATGTTAAGATTCCATTATAAACTTATGTTAAGAAAAAACCAATAACATCAACAACAAAAAAAACAAAAAACAACAAAACAAACAAAAACCCCCCCCCCCCCCCCCCATTTTGAAAGTTTTGGAAATAATTTGTTTTATCACTTTCCTACAGGAAAAAAAACTTGTTCACTCATTAAGAAACATTCATATACATCATATACATTCAATTCCTGAAATCATCATCAGCCCAGACCTTACCTGACACATCAGCTATGCTATTTCTTTCCTTCAATCTCTTTTCACCAATTTCCTCATTACAAACAACACACATACTTTAGCTTCTTTTCACACAAACACGCCAATTAACAAGACCAGTAAAGCACAAGCTACACAGGTGACCTCACTTGTTCATATTATTACAACCAGCACCAAGTAACTCCTTTACAGCCTCCAGTTTTCTCTCCCCATACCCCTATTTCAATAAGTATTTTTCCAAATCTCATCCTGAAACCTGCCCACACACATTCCCAGCCTGTTTATAAAACTTTCTTCAGTGCCAACATTACCCCTTAATTTAAGTGCTCATGATCATTTATGATTTTTTAGTCGCATTCTATGAGCAGCAGTGAAAAGGTACAGTCAGGCCAAAAAAAGAAAACAACATTAGCCTGATCAGTTTTTCCACCTGCAAGCCTTACTTGGCCAGATGTGAAACACCGGATACCCAGAGCCACATACTGCATCTGTTCTTGCAGAGGCCTCACCAGGCACCAGAACATTCCAAACCCTCCCGGAAATACATGTCCTAATTCATCCTCCAGCTGCATTTATCACTATCACGTTGGTGTTGAGTGTGTTTCTGTTAGAGCTCCCAGCTTAGACCAACAAATATTTCACCACTCCTCCAGTACACGTGGCTTTTTATTTTGTGCTGCTGAGTTTGACCCTATTCTTGCTGCTCCCTTCTCCAAGGTCATTCATTTCTTGTGTAGAGACCCTTTTCACTATTCAATCATTCCTTTCAGTTTTCATCTGGAAGTTTCACCAACTCAAATTGATTTTGTTTTGGTTTTTTTTTTGGTCAAGTTTTTTTTCAATATTCTTTTTTGTGATGAAACAAAGATCATAAAATCATAGAATGGTTTGGGTTGGAAGGCACCTTAAATATTATTTAACTCCAATCCCTCCTTGCCATGGGCAGGGACACTAGACCAGGTTCCTCCAAGCCCCACCAAACCTGGCCCTGAACACTTCCAATAATAGGGAAGTGTTGCCCACAGCTTCTCCAGTCAACACATTCCAGTGTCTCACCACCCTCACCGTGAGAATCTCTGGCATTTAAACATCTTCTCTTATAGTTTGAAGCCATTCCCCTTTGTCCCTATGCAAAGAGAGTTGACTTTGGTGTTTATCTCAGTTTTGTGCAAGAATCTCAACAGAACCCTGGCTTGCTGAGTTCATTTAGGCAGTTATATTGACTATTAAGAAAATTCCTTCAAGTAGTATAGATGCAGCCCTGAAAAAAGGTCAAAATACATCTCCCAGACATAGATATAGATAATTTAAGCAAAGGTTACATCCTGAAGGGTGCCCCCAGTATCCAAGAAACAAAATAATTAGTTGCTTCTCATTTGCAGAAAACCCCTATATAAAGTATTAATAAAGGACAAATTAAAAGGCATATTTTACATGCACCATTAAGCTGGTAGGATTAAGTTTGCACAAAATGTAATTGCCTTTTGATGTGAATAAAGTACAAAAAGCCCAATCAGATGCAGCACAATCTAATTCATGACACAACCCTAGAATTTTTTGGTGATTAGTGTCACATCACCACAAGTCTAATATATTACAGTGTTAAAAGGTACATAGCCCTGTCATCAATTATTTCACTTTTCTCTCCTGTACATCTGAGGTGACAGAATGAAGGTAGATTTCTTCCTGACCACTTAGACAGCTCATTATTTCCCCAGAACACTCCTGTGCCATCACTAATCACTGCAATGTATCATCATTCATTTAAAATATCAATTTGCTACAACCCATGTTTAACGGCACATTTTGTTTTCTAACTTTCCAATACCTTTGAGGAAAACTCCTCAACTGAATTCTGGAAGGACTGACAAATGGAAACTCCCAAAAACCTGAGGGTAAGACACCTTTATGAGCTAGTTTCTCAGGTGAGGCAAGTTGTGTTTTCTCCATTGTATGTGTTACATCAGGAATTGGATTAGTTCTTGCTGTAGCTGAGGGACACAAGAGCCATCTTTCACTTGACATAAGCTCAACAATCAGCTTCTTCCTAGAAAAGGTAAAAGGACTCCTTGTCCAAATGCATCTGCCAAATAAATTGCAATTCTAACACACTTTATTAAGAGCACCACATGAGGCTCTGAAAACAAAGCTGTAAACAGGTATTCAAGCACCAATGTAGTGGGCAAACAAGTGTTTCCAAACAGAAGTGCTCAGAAAGTCATGGAAAGCATCCCTCCAAGGATCCAAGATTAGATTGGTAAGGTTACTTTGGAGGTGGGAGAGGGGAGGGGTGTGGGAACATCAAAAGCTCCAGATATTCATAAAGAACTTTAAAACAAACAAACACCACCACCCAGGTAAGCCAACCAGAAATTACTGTCTACGAATGTTCATCTTGGTACCAGCTCAATAATGCAATGAATTCAGCAGGATCTTCCCAAGTATGTTCATGGGAAAGCCAGTTTTATTATCAAGGGCAGAAGAAAAATGTAGACAGGCTGAGAAAGTGATATTCAATTAACTCCATTTATCAATATTAAAATAATGCACTGTCTGCATAACAGGTCACAGCAATTCATGTACATTAAGTTACTGGGAGGATAAAAACACAAGACAATATCTCAGAATACCAGTCAGGAAAGGGTAACAGTCACAAACCAGTCTTGTCATCTAGAAATGCCTTGAAAAACTACACTTTTAAAATAAATTCACAGAAGAGGGATAAGTACCTATAAACACTACAGACAGCTGGGGGGACATGAGAGTATTTTTAATTATTTAAAAAAAGAAAAAAGAAGTGACATGCCTTTGTTAGATTATAAATTTATGTCACCACTAACAATAGCACCACTAGTTATTTGTGCACTTATTAACACCCAGTTCTGGTGTCATATGTCATAAAATAAATACAGAAAAAAGCCACTGAAAAATGATGAGAATATCCATGAAAAACAAAGCTGTACGGCAGCAACACCCCTCCTGCTGAAGGAGCAGAAAGGTATGAGATACATAAGGTGGTCTTCTGGTCTTAAGTCCCAGAGGTTGATTTTCAACAAACATATGCTCTGGTTAATGTGTTCAGTAACTGTTCACAACAGAGAGCCTTTTTGTCCCCAAGGGGCCAGTTGCTGATCGTGCTCTGTTACTATGGGAGTCAAACTGGTGTTAAGCAATCTTGGGTCAGGCTCTGTAGCAAAAGAGATATTTTCAAGTGTTAACCAACCTCATCAGATAAAATCCCACTGCAATTTCAATTTCAGATTCTTTTATTTAAAAAAAAAAAAAGAGATTTCTAAGTTACCCAGCACCCCAGCACTCTATTTTTGCTCTGAGGAGTTCTGCACATACATTTTGGCACTTCAGATACTTCAGTTCCCAGTGACATGTATGTAACAAGTTTTCAGATACCACAGTCACTGCAGCATTAACACAAATAATCACAAAGCTGTGCCAGCATTTTGCAGTGCAAAGCAATACTTGGCTTTGTATTGCTTGACCTTCGGTTTCAAAAAGTGGTTTGGTTGAATGCAACACTGCATAGCTGTGTGCATAGTCACAGATACGTTCAGTGTGGCAGTGTCTGAGGCTTTCCTAAATGTGCTGTCATTCCTTTCTCCAGTTCACATGTCCAAATGCTTCCTGAAAGAAGACTAGCATCAAACATAGGAGAAAATATTTTGCTCTTTCAAGTTTGAATCTCTAGATGTTACTGTTCCCCTTGAGGTCAGTATAAGGTTTTTATTCCCCTGTTCTAAGCGGAGCAAAAAGTTGTCAGTATCCTTTTTCCCCCCGCATCATCACAGTATTTATCTATGTGCAATCCCTGCTGTTTGAATTCTTCCTGTTCAGGCACCCTGAGAGTCATGGAAAGTATTCCTCCAAGGAACTAAAATTAGATTGGTAAATTGACCTTAGGGGAGGGGAAAAAAAAAAAAAAAAGAAA
>VYXB01004696.1:533363-591970 GCA_013397135.1 Pachyramphus minor
GGGGGGGGGAACAAAACCCACAAACCTCCCCCAAAAGAACACCTCAAAAGCAGTCAGCACCACAAGCTCCTTTCAAGAGGAAGGCTGGCAGACCCACGACACTGTTGGGGGCTGCATTTGGGAGTAGGGGACAGGAGAGATGGATCTGACAGTATCAAACACCAGCCCTGCTCAAACAGGAGGGCAGGTTTGCACAGCTGTATTGAGAAAACACAAGACTTGCTCAAACAACAGCTTAAGATAGAAGGGCAAAAATGAGAGTTGATAATCAACATCAGTGGAGCTCTGACTGGATCCCGGGAAAGCTGCAGCTTTTGTCCAAGAAACTGCTTTGACCCTGGTTGTACAGGGATTTTTATGGACTTGTGTGGAAGGTTGGCAAGATACTGTGTATGAAAACACACAAAGATTTGTCTTGGCTTGTGACAGAACAAAGTGTCTCTGCAGTCAGAAGTAATGAAAACAAAGCTAACATCTTTACTGAGCATTTCCACAAGATTAGCCAAAAAATAAGAATAAACCACAGTCTTAATGAGGCAGATGAGGGACCATGAAGAGAGAAAACAAGTGATCAGGGTCAGAGTAACTGAGTCTTTGCAGGAGTCCTCATAAGTGCTCTGTTAAACAACATCACCACCACCAAAGCAGACTGAGCTCAGGGCCCAAGATAGCCCTGTCACAAAATTAATGGTAACCCACAACCAGAGGAGACAACTAAGCTCCAAAATGAACTATTTCCAACAGATTTCTTCTGTTTTTCCATCTACAGGGGGATCAGTATCAGGTGGGATCATCAGATTCAAGCAAAGGTAACCTCAAAATTAAGCCTGCAAAGCAAAGGGTGTAACAGGCAGCTACACCCTGTTGTGCAGTTGAACCATTTCAAACACAGATATGGAAAACAACCTCCCCATATACACTGCTGGAAACAACCCAGGAGAATTGCAATGATTTGCAAGTTTAACTAGCAGGCAAATTATAAATATTCAAAGTATGCATTATGTAACATTTGCCTTTATCACTGGAAAAGCTGTGATTGCCTGGGAAGGAAGGCAGCAGGATTGGTGCAGTACCTGGGAGAGGTGCTACAGACATATTTAGAATTTGTGTATCCAACTAAAAATGGATCTCTTACACTTCTAGACCCCAGGTGGGTTTTACAAACATCATTTTCATTTCACACCAAGTTAGGTTTAGCTGAAGTCCTACCATTTCCCTTGCCCAAGAATTGCTACTACCCCTCCCAGAGATACAGCCTCAAGTTTGGGCTTCCCATCAGCTGGCCTTAGATTCACACTGCCTCGGGTGGCTTAAGCAGGGAGTAGTTACTGTATGCATTTCCCAGTATTTAATAGCTGTGCTTAAACAGCTCAAAAAAATTCCTCCTAAGGAAAAATTGTGTTTGCCATTAGTTAGCCAATTTATTTCATTGAAAAGAATCACACTCTTGAACCATACAGGGTTGGTGTTTACAAGGATAACTGAGGGACTGCCTTGGCTTTTCCCCCAAATCTGCATAATTTGGTGAAAACTCAGGCAACTTCTGTGCCAGAGATAGCATTCTCTGCTGTTTAGGAACATGTGGTTTTTTCAAGATCTCCATCCAAAGAAATTTGGCTTTGATCTTCCCTTTTTGATGGAACAAAAAAAAGCTGCCAGCTCACAAACACCTAAACACACCTGCTTCAGCACAGAACAGTCTCTTATCCTTCAGCCTCCCGGCAGCATAAGAATTATGCCTTCTGACCGTTTTCAAATTGGATTCATAATTTCCCTGTAAGAATTGCATGTTTCTCAATATTGGATATGGCAGATAGAGTGAGGACATTTTGTAAAACTGACCAATTTTTTTTTTATTGGCACACAGTATAATCAGGGAGAACTTCTATTAGGTAGAGCTTTGCATGTTTTCAAAATACCTTCAGAAAATAAATGTGTCTATCAAGAGCAGCAATAACATATGTCTGCTTTAAGCCATGAAGTCCCTGAAAGGCTGAATGGATACAAAGGCACACAGCACCACCTGCTAAATGCCAGAGCCATGCAAAACCTGCTCCAAGCTCAGGCACAAGAGAGTTCTTTGAATTGCACCCAAGTTGGTTGAAGCACAGAAAGGGAAATGGACAACTGTGATTTTCAGGTTTTAAATATATTCCTAGCCTTTGTGTAAAGAATTCAGTCCAGTGAATCACAACCAAAGAGGTTATTCATCCCAGGTTATACAAAGAGGTTAATCCATTTCAGCACTCACATGCATTATACAGAATAACTGCTCAAGGCATGAACAGTTTCACCAGGGCTACTAAGTCAACATGTGAGGGAGGGTGTTCATCATGACTTAAGTTATCAAACTCAGGACCCTAAACTCCTGTAGGTTTGCTCAATTTCACTGCCAGGGTAAAGACTTAAACACAACCTGCCTGTTGAAGAATCACTGAACATTTAATAAAAGTGAGGAGACCATAGAAACTCTGTTTTGCCTACACTACTCTTGTCTAACTCAAAACTTCTCCTAGACAGAAAACTTTTACTCTTAGGTAACATTGGTCTGTTTCAACCAAGATTAGAGTTTCTGAGCAATTGCTTCAGTGGTCTACAAGGTTCTCCTTGACAGACAGTGCCCATCAGTGCCATCGTAAATGCATGGACTCTCTTGGCTAGAAAAGGTGAATCCATGGCTAATGGATTTTGTTGGAAAGCTTTGCTGTATTCTGTTGTGAAGAAAGCAAGAAAGACTGTTGCCCAAACCAATTCTAATTTAACAGATGCAGCTTAGTTTTAAAAACTTATTCTCAGTTTTTCACACAGTACCTCAATTGCACAGATTTCCCTTACTTACATCAGACTGCTCAGGAAATCTCCTTGCAGTAACTCATGGTTCAGATTTATTAAGTCTAAATAAACCATCGAGTGCATTGACTTAACCTGTATAATTGAGGGCAAAAAAAGAATCATACCAAACTCCCATATTTGAATTTATTCCATAAATGCTATTTACAGATGCAAATCCTGACTGTTTAAGAAATATCAGAATATCAAACAGACATTATGAGCTTTAACTGGACAGATTTCTCACATTGATTATGCAGTGAAATATTCAATAATCAGCTGCAAAGTGCAATACATGCTACATCTTCCAGGCCAGAAATAACTGATGGCAATTATTGTACCAGACTTGTTTTCAAGGGGGGCAAATTAGAAGAAAAGGAAATAAACGGAAAGATATCACATTTGCTCTGCTTTCTTGCAAAAACATGCACTGGGGCAATGGAGAAAGACAGGATACAACCAAGGAGTTAGAGTTGATTTTTAATAAAGGGTAAGTTTGAAGTACAAAAAAAACTGGAAGAGAGTGCTTACCGAGCAACAATTTGCCAACAGATATCAGCAAGCTAAGAGGAAGCAGCAGTACAAGCCAGAGGGGTTTCTACAAGGAGCAGCAGGAATCCCCACCAGCAGAGCTCGGGAACTGTGCACAGCTATCTCATTTTAGCCACATATCCAGCACTTTGTCAATGAGTAAAGACCATTTAGTTCATAAAATCTCTGCAGAAGCTCTGTTTTCTTTCCCTCAATTGTTATATCTCCCCAAAGAATAAAAAAAAAAAAAAAGTGCAGTAATCAGAAGCTGAAATTCTACTGAGACCACAGCTGAGCAAAAGGCGAGTCCTGGACATCAATACTCCCCTGCAGGTGCCATTCCCGAGCTGTCGTGCCAGGGAGAGCAAGGATCAATCTGTGCCCAGCATAACTGTCTGCAGAGCTGCAGACAGAGATTGTGATTAGAGCCATGACAGCTCAAAGGAAAAAAAAAAGTTACTTTGCTCCAAAATTCCACTTTCAGTGCAGCTGTTCACAATCAGATGCTCTGCTGGGACTGTGCAGACAGGTTTTAAATAAGCTCCTTGTAAAACTGAAACACTTGAACCATATTGTTTGAAACACTGAGAGTGAGGTACTAAAATAACAGGGTGTTTTTTTTCTTTAATAAGAGAGTCAAACCTGTAGGATTGAGCCTTTGAATCCAGACTGACACCTAAGGGACACCAGCTCCCCTGCCATGCCAGAGACCAACCCTGCAGCGCAGAGACTCCCCCATAAGCCGTCCCTCTCTTTGGTAAAGATAGTGGCTATAGGTCCCACAGAGAGGAAGACAAAGGAAAAAACACAGCACAAAGATGCAGTTCTGCAAATTGGGCCCCACAGTTTAAAAATAATTTTATGGTACTTCAACATATCTAAAGGAAGGCAGTAAAGCAGACCCACAGAAAAAACAGCAATAAGAGGGGTTGATAGAGCATCCTCTAAGAAACAATCATTATCTATGGGCAGCTTTTTATATACAAATAGAGTCTACATCTTCTATGTATGTTATTATATGTTATATGCACACTCTTTAACGAAGCACACTGAGAGGAAAGACAGCAGCAGCAACAGTTGGAAAAAAATATTTTCACATGAAGGAGATATGAATCCAATAAAGGTCAGAGTGCAGTAGCAGCACTCCTAGATAGAAGTATTAGGAAAGAAACAGAGACCCTTGTTCTGACCAAGTAAATTTGCTCAGTCATATCTAAATTCTGACTTCTTAAGAAACAAAATCTGTCTATGGAATAATATTTCAAGATCATTTTTCTGCGTTGAAGTCATCTGGCCTTTATATTTATATCTCTACAAAGAGTAAGGAGTTCATATCTTACAGTATTCATATTTTGTCCTGTGGATTGAATTACAAGAATGAGTGCTCCACACAAACCTTAGGTGACAATAATTAGTCCTCTTAAGTACAGGTACTGTCCTGATACATTAAGAAAAAAAATGTGAGCACAATCCATTTGTGAAGGGGAGCAGCATCTAAGGAAAGGCTGTGTCGAGCACACTCCAGTCAATGCCAGACTTACTGCTATTGCTACAAGAGGTTCACATAATAAAAAGACACTTAAAATATTTTTATTCATTTTGTGTCCCATAGTTCTTTACAACTCTTAAACATATGCACAGAGATCCAGATGCATCTCAAACTGTGTGATGCCCAGCTGCACATGTTGCCTGTAGTGCTTTGGGTTGATTGTTACAGGACTGTGGCCCTCACAGCTTGTGCACGAATCCCCAAAACCACACAGCTGAAGAACATTTCAGTTCTTGGAGAAATGCTGTTTCTAAAGATCATTCATCTTGAAAGAGTAAGTAAATCAAGTTCCACACTGAAGCAGGTTTCTGGAGAACAGGTGTGAGAGATGCAGTTAACTAACAAGTGTTTTGCTGCTCTGCTGTAATTGCTGCTTAGTCAAGTCAGTGCTGAAGTTGCCAGAAAGTCACAGAAATCAGTTACCTGTTATTTCTTCACCAGCACCTTAGCATTGGCACAATGCAACTCCTCTGCTTACAACTGTCAGTAATAACTCAGATTTGATTAAAAACTCTTTTGCACAACCAAATAAATTCTACTTAGAGGATTTCTTCCCTGATAGCTGACCCTAACACCACCACCAGCAGCACAGACACAATGGCTCAGGTCTGCACAGCATTATATGCACAAGTTTACTAGTGGCAGGACAACGCTCTGCAATCTTGTCCCCTTTTTATTTGCATTTATTTAAAGAACAGAACAGCTGCTACAAGACTTTTCTGGAGCTGAGTCCCTAAAAACTCACAGTGCACCATACTCCTCAGTACCTAACACAGCAGGCACATGGAGAATCCAGCCCTAAATGCTTTACCACTCCATTAGGGTAGTGTTTGTCCTCTTAGACCTTCCAGATGTTAAATCCTGTGTTGTATTTTCCTTTTTTTTAATCTACCTTATTCAGTCTCGGATGATGGTACAAACTAAACTACCTTAGAGGAAATGGTGATACAATGAAGAGTGTGATATATGAAAGTGAGAAGTCATTTCTCATGTGTTGTAACGGAAGAGTTATATTTTTGGATAAAACTAACCTGTTCTTCTAGTGAAAAATTTTATTTGAGGAAGGCAAAGATGATAGGAGAAAAAAAAAACAAAACAGCTTTCAACATTAGCAGTTTCTATCACAATAAAACCCTGGAAGATCTAGTCTTTAGTTAAAGCAAAGGTGAAATAACTGTTTGAAAAAACAAAAAGGCAGATGTCTGGCCTCAATTATTTTATAGTTTCTACCAATAGAAGCAAGAAATACTGTGGGAGGACATAAACCAGAAGGTAATTTGAACTGTGTAATATCTCTTATTTTGTCCGAGAAAAGATTTTTATTAGTGTTGTTAATGAGCAATTATTAGAGGTGAGAGGAAAAGAACAAATAAATCAATGGAATAATTCTGAAAGAAAAACCAAGTTTGATAACAAAGAGCTGTAATGCATGAACAGATACAAGAAAATCCTTCAGGATGATAGCTCTGTGTCAGTTTTTGACAAGACGTGGCTGGAAGATTATATATTGCATTTTACATTGGTTTCTGCTAAACGGTTACAGCGAAATTGTGTTGTTTCCCCCTTTTCTCTCTCTGGCACGCCACTGTTAGATGAAAATGCTTTTTTCTATTCTTTTTAAACTTGCCTAACATCCTCCACTACTTCTACTTACAAAAACAAACAAAAAACCCCAAACAAAACAACAAAAAGAATACAAATTAAGGTCAGGCAAAACAAGCAACTATTCACACAAAGGTAGAGGACTTAATACAGTGAAATACATTACTGTGCTACTGCTACACACAAGTCAGCAAAAAAGCATAAGTGGTACTTTTACAGGTCATAAGATAAGAATCAGCCCCCTTACTCTGCCTGTTTCCTTGGTCTCCTTTGGTCATTTGATCTCTAAACTACAACTTGGACTCCTGGTCAGGGCAACAGGGCAGGGATAAGCAGACAGAAAAGAGAGAGGGAAGCTCATGCTGAGGCTATATCTCAACGCTATCAATTCAAAAGGCACAACAATTCACAAAGAAATTCCCAAACTCCAGTTATTTAGATCAGGTCCAAAGAACAATGCATTTTCACAACTTTCTTAACTGCATCCAGACCCCCACAGTACAGCCTGGAAGATCTTCAACCTCTGGGTCTTCGTCTCAGCAATTTTCCTCAGAACTCATTTATTTATTATGTAGTAGTCAACTGCTCTGGCATTCCTGATAAAGCACTTAGTTCCAGTGAGCTAAGCTTTGTGTCTCATTAGTCCCTGCTTAAGAGCTTTTGGTTCTCCTTCAATAGGCTGTGCATGCTCTTACAGTTAAATCATTGACAAACATACAACCTACTTTAGTCCACTTTTATGGTCCAGAAATAGAAATAAACACCAAGACAGACATTTTACGTCTTAACAAGCTTGTAATATCCAGTAGAAGAAACATCCCTTACCTTACAGTAGCAGCTCAACAGGCAGCATCCTTCACCTCTACTTATCAGGGGAACTTTAGAGGACCACACACACACAAATCTTAGAAAGCACTTTAGGTCTATTCAGACCCCAAACACTGTTCATCTAAACCCAACCCTGTACTCTACACCCCTCCCTCCAACTCTCCCCTTCTATAATGAGCCTTGGCCACCTATCCCTTCCCACCCTCCACAAGTCACAGGTGGTACCAATTTTTCAAGGCACCCATCAATTTACCTCAAGGATTCACAGCGACATCTGGGTCTGAACACAAGAGCCTCTTCATATACATTTAATCTAGGGGTACTATATATTCATAAAGAGTCTCATATTTGTTATCTAATGCATTATGATTTCACCCAGCAACAGCTGCTGTCATAAAAAAATGAAATAAGCTGCACTTTCAGTTGAACTCAGTAAATACTTTGGATGCCACAAAGTTACTGTTAACTACAACAGGAGAAACCCTTCAGATTCAAATATTTCACTGATAAGTCTCCTAAATAAAGGATAGTAATATTAAAAAATAGAAAAAATATAAAAAGCATTATTTGAACTTAGCAAGAACAAAAAGAAGAGGTAACCAAAAGGAATATAGTTCATCTGTTTACTAAAAAAACACTCATCATGTGATAGGCAAGTACTATCTCACAGAAAGGTGAGTTGGGTCAACTAAAACCAAAATCTTCTTAGCCTGTAAATACTAAATGATCAGCAATTCTGGTTTATCTGGTTGATGACAAATGGTGCAAGAAAGTAGACTGAATAGCACTCTCATCACCCTCACTTTGATTAAAATTTTTCATGCAGAAAAAGAAATAACAACTGCCTAAGCCTTTTATATAATGTACAGGAACATGGCATGAGTATCAGTCACTCATTGCGAGATGTCAGAGATGTTTCCTTTCACGCTGGTTGTCTGAACTACCCAAAGCTGCTGACCAGTCTGAACCAGAGTGGCAGAACCAGCACCTTCATTCCTTTTCTGACCCATGGCTGTGCACTTAACACTATAACATACACGACATGAATCCTCATACCTACCACACATGGGGATAGGAAGATTTACCAATATGCTTAAAACCAGTTTAAACTGAGCTTTTACAGCAGGTGAAGGGCAGAAGTCCCTTGCTCTGTTCCTTGAGTGCTTGGATTTGATATCACTTAACTTCAAACATCTGAAGAATGAGAATATATGCAATTAATAATCCATAGACAGTATGTATTTTGGAGCTCTACTATGCATAGGGAAGCAGCTTTGGCTACTCTTGTTGAACAAGCACTAGTGTGCTCTCCAGAGCAATGTGCTGGTATTGCCAGCCCAGAAAATCCAGCAATCCCAAGCCGGAAGCTTCAGAACCATGAGATTTCAATTAAAAATTGCAATTTTTTACTCTTTGCCTTCTGATCCTTTTTTTCATCTTCAAGGTTCAGTCAATACCTTTTTGCAAGTTTTTTCCTCACAAACCCAAGAGCTTAACAGAAGCTGAAATTCCCATATAATTGCCAAGAACTGGAAACAGAGACCTTAAATAGAACAGCAAATACTGTAACAAAGGCAGAAGTTGTGAAGTCTGAGCAATTAATATTTCCAAAACAGGCTTATGTATAAACTTTTGGAAGTTCTTAATGATTTAAATGCAACACCAACACAAGTGTCTCCAAGCTACTCTCAGGCTTATCAGTCTTGCTACAGGTTTTGAGATCCCTGCTAAACATAACTGTGAACTCATTTGATGACTTCAGTGGAGCTGTGTTGATTGACACCATAAGGTGATCTCAAAGTTCACCAAAAAGAGATGCAATGTTCAGTAAAACTTCTGTTCAGAGTTAATAAGAATCTCGGAAATGTCAGTTTTTGCCCATAAAGCACTCTAAATACATTTGCACCTTGACCGTGCTTGTCTTGAAATATTTGAGCTTTCTTTGATAACATCAAGTTCCAGCACTTCAGAAATACTTTTCTCAGTCCTTCTGGGTTCCTTCTTTGGTGACAAGCTTTTTCCTTTGATCTCCATGTAAGAGTTTTTTCCACCATGCTCCTTGCTCCCTTGTTTTTCTGGTCTACTTCCAAGAACTGAACATTTTCAGTTCTCCCATTAGCTTTTAACTTTTGTGTATTTTGCTTTATTGGAACTGGCAACATGGTGCTATTTAAACACAGCTCCATCTGTCAGAGTCAAGTCCTGCAGGTAGGGTGTCATGTTTGATTTCATGTTATCATTTGTTGTATAGTCAGAGCTAAAAGAAAAAAAATGTTTACTATAAAACAGTTACTTTCATAAATTCCTTTGAGAGCTCTTTTACTGCTGTTGCAGGACCTACTTGTGTCCTTGTGAATACAGCCCCTTCTGCACTGCCAGAGAGAAAAGAGAAGGGATGTGCTCAGCCTGGCTTTGTTCCTTGTGTTTCCTTCCCTCTTCTGCTTTCCACATCAACTGCACGTCCTAAGCATGTATGTGAATTGGTATGCCAGCACTACAGGTGATGGAAAACATTGTAGGCTTAAAAGAAGGCGTTTTGGAGATGGAGCTTTCAGGTTTGAAAATGAATATACTTTCATCACCCAGCTTCAGAGCTGCTGTCCAATATGAGGTTACATGTGACACTGGAAGGAGAGATATGGTGGACTTTTCTCCCTGCATGACAGCAGTTGTACTTCATAGTCAGGGCTTCCCAGCCAAAGGGGACTAGATGGGAAGCAATGCCTAATAAAAATATAATTTCCTGGAGCCTTTCTGGCATGCATATGAAACAGATGTGGTGAACACAATTATTTCCTTCCCAGTCTCATAAATGGCTTCTTCTGTTCTTCTTCTCAAAAAGACATAACGTCAGAAGTATGATACTGAGTACAGTCGAGAGATATTTATTATGGCATATCTAAAAACCTTTGCAGCCTATTAGAGTGCTTGTCTTCTCTTTTCTTTTCACAAACAATATGCACATCTCACCTTTCATGTCTTTATGATCACAATTTCTTGGGAAAAGCATTAAACACGAGATTCTAATTTTGCTTTATCTTTGACACTGGGTCAACATGAGTTTTCTTCAAACATCTAGAAATGGCAATTCAGGTGTAAGAGCTTTCCTGAGTTTCTTCCTTCTCCCTTAAAAAGTTCAAAGTTCATTTATATTTTCCAAACAATAGCATTAATGTTTCTGGCCATTTCTTAAGAAGGGTAGACCTGCAACACTCACCCTGTACAGCTTCACTAAGGCAGTGGTGTCCCGAGGCAGAAATCATGCCCAGCACCTCTCATGCCCTCCCCTTGCAGAGACACCAAAGTGGTGCACGATAAAGTGCTGACAGACAATCCCCAGTGCAATAGTGGGAGAGCCAGCACTTCCCAAGGGATTGTTGCTTGTTTTCTCTTAGTATTAGGATGGGCTCGAGTGCTGTGAGGTGGGCTGTTCCCTCAGGGAGGATCTGACACTGTGGGAGCAACTGGCACTAAAAGAGGTGGTGATCCCGTGCAGGTTCTCTGCCAGTGGCTGTGCAGAGGCAGAGCAGTTTTCCTGCCAGGAGGACCCAGCACACCACGCTCAGAGAGGCTGTGAAAGGGAGCTGTAAGTGCAAACATGGACAAGTAGGATGCAGATGGAGGGCTGGGTGGGCTGAGCTGCAGCCTTGCTGCAATCCTTGCAGATAGCTGTGCTGCCAGCTGGTGCAGCTATCTGCTTCGGGCACAGGAGCCCAGCCTGGCTCTCCACCTGTAAAAGTAAACAGCTGGGGAAAGGCCATGTCTTAAACAATCATAGCTCCTCTGCTCAGTAAATGTGAGACATAAATCTGAGGACTTACACTGACATCAGCACAGCTGACCCAGTGCTAGGCTGCTATCACAAGATCTGTGCTTTTAGTGCAAATAAAGTACCGTGTCAGGGGGAGGAATCAGTTAAGCCCTCTGCTATTAGCTCTGTTGTCATTGTAAGCACTTTCCCAGGATGTGTTGCTGGAAGCAGCTATTTCAATTCATCCACAATTTTTTTCTACAGCAGATATGACCAGATTCTCCAGTCTTGATGCAATGTAGTCCAGCAAAGCAGATACAGAGTGTCCACAACACTGGGTATGCATATGGACTCTCATTAGCGACTGTATTGAACTGGGAAAGCACTGGTGTACTGGACATTGTGCAAACAGCACAAAGAAATTATGTCCATGATATAAAACTAGAAGCAAACAGATAAATAGCTTCTATCTTCACATGTGACCAGCGCTTCTATTTAAACCTCCAGAACAGAGCAGTCCAAGCCTTCGAACTATTGCACTGAAGTTACTATGGCACTAAATTTACAGTATAACTGGCTTTGCCAAGGAAGGTTGCTGGGATTCCTGGGACTCTGTTTTCTAGTATATTAAATTAATCCACAGCCAGCTTCCTCCTTGGTTACTTAGTGGCTGTCCTGCACGCATCAGTGAGATGTGGACAGCTGGAAAGGTGTCCACCCCACAGCCAGCAGCTCCCAGAACCACACTGGTCACAGCCTGCAGTGGTCCCATAGCCTGAGCCTGGCCTGCAGTGGTTCCTGTTTCTAAACAAAGGGAGACAACAACAAACTCTGCATCATGTATGGCTCATGCAATAGGCACTCAAGCTGATAGCACAACACTGGAATTAAAGAGCTCTTTCATTTTATTTGCCTTCCTTGTATTTGCAGCTGCAAACATCAAAGGCTGACTCACTGCACAGACCAACAAGCACATTTAAGTACCAGGATTTGCTAGAACAGCTGCTGCCTGACCAGGAGAACCATCCTTAATGGCCATTGGCATTAACAATTCTGTAATTTATATTGGTGGCAATGCAAGGAAACAAAAATAACTTGTTCAGGCACCAGGAATCCTCAGCTGGACAGTCTGTCTCTCTCCAGCAGTTGTATATAGTCTGCTCCAGTTTAGGGGAGGATGGAAAAATGGAAGATGGGAGGTGGAAAGCATCTATCTGAGTAGGAGTATATCCTGCATTGATATTGGTGGATTATAGGCTTCAGTAAATTCCTGTTTGATGGATTTAGTAATTAATGTAATAGTTGATGAACAGGCATGTTCCAATGGTTTGGACAATTCCTGCATGCTGTAAGCTGGACCATTTCTTTAATGGATCAAACAGTTCATTTCTGCTGCTTGATACATGGTTTGTGCACAGCCACCCAGAAGTCCACCTGAGACAATATCTCTCCCAGGCACTTAGTGGCCAGATTTATACAGGTGAAAAAGCCCCAGGTGGGGGTTTTTCACTCTGTCTGCTTCCCACTTTACAGGTGGTGATGATGCTGTCACTTGCACAGTCGGTGCAAGTCTCTGCTCTGCTGGCTGCAGATATGCTCAGAGCCCCTGTTCCATCCTCAGGGAGAACTGAGCAAAGGAGATCCTCAAGGCAGGCCTGGTTTGAGCTTCCAGCCACAGCCACCCAGATGATGTGGGCTATTGCCTCAGAGCGCCAGCACCACTCAGGCCCTTTTTTAGCAGACATCAGAAACTAGAGCTAACCTTTTGCTTGCTTTTAAAGAAAGGGTGTGATAAGTTGGATCAGGGTTTGTCTGTAGTGATGTGTGAGCTGACATTCCTGATATCACTCAAGAAGTCTGTGATAGACTTGGGATTTGACATCACACAGTCTGAGAACCTTCACCACTGTGCGTGACTCTGCGAGTAGTGCTGTAGCTACAGACCGTGACTTCTCACCAGGGGATTAATTCCTCATGGGATTTGTAGCAGCAGAGGATTTTTCTTTAAGAATTGTTTTGTAATCTTCATCCTTGCCTCTTCTTGCTTTTGTTCTCTGTGAGACATCTTTTCCCTTATTAGTATTTATAGTCTCTCCTTCTCTAGACACTGCTATTTCCATGCAGTGATGAGCTCCTCCTCATAAGTATGTTTTGTCTTCTCTTTGTCTGTAGCTTTTAACACTGTGCTGCTTTACTAACATGGGATTAAAATAACCAGAAAAGCATTAGCATTTTTAATCTCACAGACTACTCTGAGAGAGCTTCAGGTGCCCTATGATTCACATACAGATTCTGAACAACATAGGACTTCTTCCCAGGCTTCTGAGACAAAAGAAGCTGCAGCTCATGCACCCACTTCTCAGTTTGGAATGGACAGAGGGGAGATGCCCTACCTATAGGTAACACAGATGTAAGTAGGTCTGTGGAAGTAAAACTGAATCAATTGATGCAATTCTCATTTTAGAGATGAAGCAGTCAAAACAAGAGATACATGTCCTTCCTACTCCACAGTCATTTTCTTTCCAGATCCCTCTCTGTATCTAATCTGTCCAAAAATTTTCTCTACACCAAGGCAGAGGAGATTCTTTTGGTGAGGAAGATGCATATTCTTTTAATCCTACGTTTTCTTGCCTTCTCATTTTCCTAAGCACAGAGGAAGGTTTTTTTTCCTTTTTTTTTTCACGCATGTGCCTGAATCCAACCATGTCAGACTGCATAGTTGTCGGGCATAGTTACAATGGATTTTCATTGCTGCCAGGGTTTGTTGTTCACAAATTCTTTGATTTTCAGTTGAACTCCCTGTCTCAAATGTTCACATTCCCCCACAGCCTCAGCATGGAAGGAGATAGAGCACCCCCAAGTCATTGGAAATAATAACATGATTAAGGATGGAAAAACTGGTTAAAATGGAGGGATGAGTTGGCTGCTTCCATGTGGAGCCTTTTCAGCAAAGTCAATACCTATGCATGTTACACCCTGCTGTCTGTGCTTCAAACGTAGGAACACTGGGTCAGAGTCAGATACAAAGACAGAAGTGAGCCTCAGAAAGGGAATGGGGAGCAAAAAGAAAAATGCTCACTGAATGTGGGGAGCTGCTTCTTTAGTTTCCTCCTGAGATCTATAAAGTTAGGGATAGTGCAATAAAAACCTGTTCCCCTGCAATACCCACATTTTAATGTTAACGAAAGTCAAAGAGATATCTCAGACCTGAAGACAATTTCCAATTCGACAATAGTTTTGTGTCCAGCATTTTTCTAACCCTGAAGGAAAAAAATAAGGATAAGGTAGAAAAATGTGGAAGCTTTTCACAAATTATAGCAAGTATGTATTCAAATGTAGTTGTCTGTTCTGTACAGGAAGAAGAAAACTATGATATGACTGACCTCATATATCCATGAAATAAATTAGCTGGGCATTAGGTCCCTTATTCTGCCCCATAGGAATCCTCTCTCACTCCCCCTGTTACAGGGATAATTTTTCAGCTACTTATAAAAGGTGCAGCAGATGCAGAGAATTACTCCAATGCCATTTTATCATGAAACCCACGGTGACAGTGGGCTATGCTCTGACAAGACGCAGCTTGCAATACACAAATGTGAACCATTTCAGGGGGAAGAATGAAAAACTGAACATACAAGATGCTTTTTTCTCAAAACTGCATATTTCTGCTTTATATTTTATTTTTATATTTTATTCTGCTTTTATATTTTCTCTGAGATTCCTCTGGAGAAATGTAAATTTAAAAACTTCAGGTGCAACAGGACTGCAGAGTAGCATGCAAAGCTTACTCACTGACTCAGTGAAACAAAGGAACAGCTTATGCTTTTACTTTTTCTGTCAGCCTTGTAGGTGTATTCTTTGTTATTTAAACAATAACAAGTGCAAAGTATTTGTACTCTTGAATTGAAATCTTAGATAACTTTTTTAAGGGAGAGAATATACTATCCTGTATAGCAATAATAATTGTTATTATTTCTTTTTTGATGACTGCTGATTGGTTCATGTCTCAGGAGTATAGAGAGATTTTTTGATTTCCTTTGAAATAAATTTAACAATTCTCAGAAGAGCGGAATCTTTCAGAATATACTAAAAATTTCTTTGGGAAACAAACAAACAAACAAAAACCCAAAACAACAACCACAAAAAAAACAAACAAAAAAAAGGAAAGGACTAATGGAGAATGTCTGTTGAAGTAAAAGAGGAAAGAACAAAAACCACTGCTTACATAAAAAACATAATTTCTTCCATTACCAGGAAAATGTTAGCAGTATTTTAAATGATGTGGATTTCATAATTAGTGGCATTCATAAGTGCAGCAATACTCATTTTCTACAAAAACCTGAACTTAAGCAATGATGAAATGCTGAAAACATTTTAAGGAAGATCAATAGAGTGAAAGCCATATGCATTTGGAGGAATGACATTACTCTGTGATGTGGAGCCTGAATGTTAGTTGAGAACTCCCTTTATTGCAACTGTTCACTCATATGTTCACTTCATTAACTCTATTGAACACCCAGAAATCATACTGCCATAGGAGAAGTGTCTGACTTAAATATTAATACCTATCAATTTTACAAACTAAAAATGAAATTTCTGGTTCTTCTACATCAGGGTTTGTGCCCAGGAGCAGCAATGATTGTCTGGTACCAGGAAGAAAGGGGAGTGGGAGCAGAGGGACAACAGGGCAGGGGGGTGGAGAGACCTGTCTGAGCAGAAGGTAGGATACCGAGGTGGCAGAGTGGGTCTGGGCTGGCCTGCAGGCACTAATTAGAGTCTGTCTCAGTCCCATGATCACTGGGCAAGTCCAGAGGTACAAGGCAGGTCCAAGGTCAAGCCAGGAAGACAAGTTAGTTCTGAAAGCTCTCAGGCTGTGCTACCACATGTATGCCACACACTGCTCAACACTAAGCCACTTAAAAACATGTAATCCATTCTATTTAGATTTATGTTAGTTTATATTATGTTTATTATTTCAAAGGAGAATAAATTCTTAACTAAATCACACCGGAATTGCAAAGAAAAGGAGGACTCAGCACCATACATGTGACTGTACTTCCTATGTGCATTAGACAAGAGCCACAGAGCTCCTGAATATTTGTACACATCATAGATATGCTACAAAAGAAAAGAAATCCCAGATTCCTTATGAGTCCAGTGTGATGATGTTTGCCTAGTCTGTAGGGAATCCAGGATTATCCTTCTGCTGTGACATTCTCCCACTCCTCACAGCTAAATGACTTAGAACATCATGACTGCTCTAGGAGACATCAGCTAACTTCTGAAACATACTGTCCTCAGAATGCTTTCCCAGAAAAAGATTAGCCAAACTTGTACAGTTTCAGGAAGGACTTGTATTCCCAGATATTTTCACTTATGAGAAATCAGGGGTGTTTTGAGAGGCAGGAACCACTTTTTAAGAAACCTAACAACTCAAAAGAAAAAATTCTGAAGCAGCTTGAACTCCTATGCATCATAACTCACAGCCTAGATGGGCAAGACCGATGAAGAATAATAGAAAGAAATAATTATTCTTTGAGAGGAGGGAACTGAGAGATAAAGTTCTTGCCCACTATAAATCTCTTGGGTAATCATCTAGTTAGCACCTTATTCAGAAGGCTATTTTGGCTTTTTAAAATGCATTCCTCTTGCTTTCCATCCCATATAACAAACACCAGACAGCTGCTTCTGTTCTCATAAGCGTGAATCTTTAATTCTTCTTCTCTCATCTGGTTTAAACAGCAGAGTATGATTTTCATGTGATAAAGTTCTGGAATCACAATATATAAATCTGTTTGTGATTTGTAAATGTCAGTACATAAGGTACTTGGGCATTTGATTACTGACTGCCTCAAGCATATAAACTAGCTTATTAAAGCCTTAGCATTCTTGTCAGAATTAACTCATCTTAATGCTTCTGAAAACATCTCTCCCATGCAGAAGTAATTTTCTTCAAGGTTTTTTAAATATTCTTTCATTTGTGCTGCTCCATTTGTCCTTGTAAATGGCAGAATTTGTTTCAAAAAGACCTAGTTGACACCAAACTCACAGAGTAACATGCTCAGAGTATTTATCTCCTTTAATTTTGAGGACAAATATGAAACAAGTAGAAGCCTAAAAGTCTTCAAAGAAATCCTGGTCAAAGTCATACACTAACAGTACAAACAATTCCCACATCTGTGAATATAAATAGATATTCAGGTCAAATCTGTAAAGTAAAAAGAAAGCTCCTTCTTTCCCACCTGATAAAATTTCAAATATTCACAAAAATTTAACAAACAAATACCATCTAGTCCCTGCTGGCAAAAGAAATTATCTCTCCTCATTTATCCATCTCTTGTTCCTCTTGTTGTTTGATGGAGCCCTCTCTTATCCTTCTTACTCAGATTCTTGTCAATGGAATTCACCTTTTCCTTCTTGCTCCTATCACTGAATGGCTTCTCCTGCAAATCTCTTTTTGGTCCAGTTAAGCCAAAAAATAAACATCATCTTGAGCTCCACAAGCTTGTAATTTAAAGCAACCTCCATGTACTTTTTTTTACTTCCTCTACACTCTCTAGACTATGTATACTCTATACATAAAAATGGCACTTCAGGCACCCTGCACGGCCACAAAGAGATGTGGCAAAGCTTCAGTGCCTCCATTGCACACAGGTACAAACACAGAGGGACAGATAAAGCACATTCCCTATTAAGACCTGCTCTACTCCATCTGTTCCAGTCTGTTCTGTCCTTACACTGCTTGAAAGTTTATAAAACCCTGTAAAGTTACATAGTGCACTATAATACACAGGTGTGAAATATATTTTTAAACAGACTGCTTGCTTTCTCTTTTCCTTGTCTAATCAGAGCTACTTTTGCATGTTAGAGTTTAATCTTGTTTTTCTCAAAGCTAATTCAGTAGTAGGAAGATCAAGAACTAACTAATGAAGGTGATAATATACTTTGAACCTAACTGGTGTACTATGTCCAATAAGACAATCAGTCTTGGATTATTACACAAAAAAATTATATTACAAGGCTGAAAACTGCAACCCTGCAACTTCCAAGAAGTTATTGTTATATCCTGTGGTTTGGATTTTCTCTTTTTCTTAAATTTCAATTTTGAGCCACAGCAAGGCAACCCCATTTTCTGTCTAATTTAGAACTGGCAACACGACACACTTCCAGAGAAGCCTGCCTACTGAACATTCTATGTTAAGGGTTCATTTTTTTCCAACTGAAAGTGAGGGATAGCTAACAATGTAACAAAGTTTTAACCAATTGTCTAAAATTCTGCAATTTGTGGGAGCCTCATGGATCCCAGAAGACTATAGTAACAGTCCCTTGTATTCACTTTCAATTAAATGGAAAAGCCATTGAAATCCTACTGTTCTGCCATGGGATAGTGGAAGGCTTCCATAGTCAGTGTAGTATGCAATTAGTGAAAACCATTACTTTGGAGTACATTGTCAGCACCCTGCAGGGGGAATTAGATGTTCACAGCTTACACTCGGCCTAATTTTTCACAAGTTCCATGGAAAGTTTACCCCACTGAACAATGAACAAGAGTGAATTTGCATTGCACATTTTTATTCTGGTTTTGTGATGAAATTAGAAGTAGGAATTGCAGTGTGATGCAATATTAATGGACACATCCATTTGTACATGTAGCTGGCTTACATAAACGAATAATCTCTTTGAAAACAAACCACAGTAGTGTTAAAGCAATAGCTAAGGATTCAAAAGACGCAGACATACCTGTCTATCTGAAGATGTACTGGATTTTCCACAGGAGTCTGAGGAATTAAATATCTACTGCAGATGGGTTTGATTTTTGACACTTTATGTGCCAAAATCTGCTTCCCCAAACTGTGGCATCATTAGTCTCCAGGGCCTCCTGAGCATTGCAGTGTCTCTGTGGCTGTATGGGATCTTCCTGGATAGAGATGAAACATTCACACCTATCAGAGACCTCGATCCACTGAGACATCTGCACATGAAACTCCCACATGAAACTCCTCTAATATCACCCTTCCTTGATTGTCACAGCAAAGGGCACAGGCTCAGTTTGGACAAAGTAAGCAAAATGAGGGATTGTGAAGCTGAGGCATGAATCAGAGGTGGCTGCTCTGAAAACAAATACTGAAACATCGCAAAGCCAGCTGGTAAAACCAGAGATATTGCAGTTCCCTCATGGATTCAGTCACTGCATGGTAAGGCCAAGCTTTCCTTACCCCTTCAAAGAAGGATCTGCTGCAAGTACCCAAACAAGGTATATGAATTATACAGAGGTCTCAGAAAAAAAGAAAACTATCTCCAACTTACTGCTTGCACTCCCAAGGAATGTAGCACAGAGAACCATGTATTAATTAGCTGGCTGTGTGCTAACTCTTCTGCATAGAAAATGTAAGGGCAAGCATCGAATACCCACAGAGATTTGGATTCAGTTCTAATACATGGACAGGTTTTTTTGCACCTAAAAGGAATACTGAATCCCTGTAGAATAAAAGAACAAGGGCTGAGTTTCTGTAAACTGGATTCTTTTGGTAATGTAAAACTGCCAGACTGGGCCCAGCAGACAGTCTTACTCTATTTGCAAGGAACTGCTGATTGTTTTGCTTCCTTTTTTTCTTGCTGAAACTTAGATAGCCCTAGAAAGAAAACATGCTGGGATGAAACAATCACAGAAAAAAATTTTCTGAAATTAAGAAATATTATTTAAAAATAAAAAAAATCTCAGGCATTTTGCTTGTCTGAAAAGTAAATAAATATGATTGAAAGCAAAGAAACACATATTTTTGCACTTAAATTACTATTTGTACAATACCTACCTGTGACATTTGTCTTTAGGAAATTAAATTAACTGTTCAACCTCACCAGTGAAATTCTACACTTGTGCATCCTGTGATTATAGCAATTTCCAATTAATGACCTACTGATTCCTGATTATTAACAGTTTAATGGTTATGTGATTAGCATTTTCAATTAAGTAATACAATTCATGAAGCTGATTAAGCCAGCAGCACATTTCTCTGGGCAGGTGCTGTATTTACAAGCGTGAATTTTTACCTGCAACACTTAAGGAGGAGTTACACATTAAGGAATTAGCCCCACATTTGTCATTTAAACCATATACCACACTTTTCAGTGAGGACTTTTTAAAATTGCTACAGACTTATAATATATGGATCCCTAGTTATTACAGGTTGGTGTACGTTAAGCACACAAAAAAATGCTACAGACACAGCAGCTCAAAGAAAGGACTCACAACATGAACATTGCTGCTTAGCCAAAATTTTAAATCCCCTAAAATCCAAATAGCCTCAGGGGACTGGATCTAGTCTGCTTGTTATATTATTGAAAACCTACAGTATTGTCTGTTCCATATTCTTTTCATTAAGGGATAACATACACTGTGCCTCCAACAATAAATGTAGGGAATTAATCCTTACTTCCTACAAGCTTGAATGGTTGTAACTTCTCTCTAAACATCACAGACAGTGAAATTCTCTAGAGTGAATATCTGTTATTTCTACACTGAGGACTCAGTTTCTAGGACTTCACAAATCTGTGATCCCTAATGTAGGTACTATAAATTTATATATTTTCTTACTACTCTCAAACCACATCAAAGAAAAGGTTTTCATTACATGTACGCCATGAACTTCCACTGGGCTATGGAAGGATAATTTTATTATGTCAATCAGCCATTTTTATGGACAGCCAAAACCAGGCAAAGAAAGGAAGCTCTGCTTCCTGCACTAGACAGAGAATGGTGACTAGATCATGGTGCTGCTTTGAAAAAAACCTGTATGACTTTCCAAGAGGATCTCAAATCAAATAAAGCTCATTATTAGAGGCTAGGTAGTTATTTTAGACTTCATCCATGATCCTTCTGTGTTTATATCAGACTTTACTTGCCCCCTATTTGCACTAATGGACCAGTACAGTTGAGGTCTATTCACATGAAATGACCATTTCAACATAAACACTAGGAATATTTACAGAGATATGGATCTTTGATTTAGCCCTGCCCCCCAGTGGTCTCTTATGTAGTTTTCTTTTATTAAAAGTATGACTGCCAAGTACTTAGTAAAGTCAAGGTATTCCTTGCCACTTTCTATTCTTATTTTTATTTTTCTACATTCATTTGTTCTACAGTTTCATCTTGGTCTAACTACCATCTTCACTCCTTCCCATTTCTCATCCTGTTCCAAGTGTTTCTAACTATGACCACCAATTTCTAAGTAGATCCACACAAATCTTACCATGGTGTATGATTGAGTCACTGCATTTTTATAAGACCCATGTTTGGTCAGCACTGTTATCTGAGCACTACAATTTAGAGGAAATTACAATTCACGGTTATTACACTGGACTGGAACAAGAAGTGGGACAAATTCTCAGGTGTGTTTCTGTGGATGAGTTCTTCTCTCAGGAATCTCTTTCCTCCCCTGTGTACGAACAATATAAAGTAGAGCAACAGTAATCCCATTAGCCTAGGAAGTTCTGAGTAATACTGGCCTGTACAATTGCAAGTCTCCCACTTAGTACATCCTGTTGTCCTGATCAGAAAAAATACAAATGGTGTTTGAAATCACAGAATAAAACAGACGGACACACACCCCCAATATGATGTTTTTCTACCATGAGAGACTTCATGTGGAAATGAAGAGAGGAAGGCTGCAAGAATTGTTTATGCCAGCACAGGGAGACATATTGGTCCAAGGGATCCACAGCTGAGGGGAGATAAGAAGTTACAAGTAGATGAGAAGTATGCAAGTAAACACCATTTGTCTGTCTTATATCAAGCAGACACATCCACCAATGAAATCCCCAGCATTTTACAGTGAAATAGAGCAATTATTGACTCATCTGTAAAAAAAAAATTATTTGCATTTGAAACTCAAGGTTATACTATGCTAAGGTTCCTCTTGTAGTGGAATTTATAGACCCTAAACCAGAACTTTCAAATTACAGTGGATGCCTTCAAAGACATGGAAGGCAAAGGAGACAAGGATGCACTGTTAATAGTTTGCAACATCTTCTTTTGCCCCCAAATATTCCACCTTCCAGCAACAAGTGAATTGACACTGTGAGCTTCATTTTATCAGAAAATGGTTTTTTATCTTTGCAGAATAGATGACTGGTTAGACTGAAGTTCAGAAAAGTGGGATTCTGCTGATACAACCTAGTTGTGTTCTTTTCTTCACAAACTCATCTGGCAAAATACTGTATGATCTTACTTACTCAACTCCAGTTCACTGAAACTCCTGAAGTTCAGTACAGTTTCCCTACATTCAAAGACTGCATTCAGACTTCTCTAACCCATTTTAAAGGGTTTTGATCTCATCATCTCTGGAGACACCATTCTTGCTATATCTCAGTCATATACCAGCTCTATCTCTAAATAATGGCAAAATGTGCTCATCAAAGTAATTTCGTTTTCTCAGAATATGCAGAGCCTTTTTCCAGACACCAACCTGCAAATCACCTTCCTGCCTTCTGTCTTGTCCTCTTGACATCAGCTCTAAAACTAAAAACCCAGAAGGGAAAATGCTGCCTGTTAAGCTGTCCAGGCTCCTACTCTGATCACCAGAGGTCAATCTTTCCTTTTTGGCAAGCAACACACCCCTTTTTCCTGACACTTCTGTAGTCCCATGTCTATGGATCTCTTTGCTGGAGGGATTCCACCTTCCTTGATTCCACTTTGTACCTCTGTAGAAAGTTTCTGCTCTCAATCCTGTGCTCCGACTACTTCACACTGCTCTATCTCCAGTGGGCTCTTCCAGTCAAGGATCCATGGATGTGCTTCTCTTCACAGTCCATTTCATCAGGAACACAAAATGATGGCTTGAAACAGGCAAAGCAGAAAATTTTCCCATATGAAACAGAGTATATTACACTTCCCCAGGCTATGTAATGCCCTATGTAACCCTAGCACCAGTCAGAAATAGTTATAAATAAGTACTTACGACTACAGATGCTGACTTCTGGGGATAAACTACTTAATCATGAGCTAATGGCTCTCTTACAGTCAGTTATTCCAGTGCCAGAGTCTGCTGGCTCAGGTTGCCCTATATGCCCTTGTGTTAATTACTTTGACTAACTACAGAAGCGACTTATTAAATTTACTGATTGCCCTGTCTATAAACCAATATTTTCCAATTCTTCCACATCCATAAGCAGAGTACTGCTCTCTTTAGCACCGATAATTTTTCATTGGGCTTTATTGTTTTTGTACAAATTCAGTGAAATTTCCCTCTGTTTACAGGGCCAGCACACCACACTAAGATTCAGTGATTAAGTTGTGCACATATTTTGTTACAGCCCTCTCCAAGGGGCAATTTTTCTTCTAACTCTAAGGTTTTAACATTTGGCAAGCACTAAAATAGACAAATATTATATTCTTGTGATATTAAGATATATGAGACTTTATTCCATTTACATCTTCTTCCAATGCCACTGAACTATTCCTGCAATTTGCAGAGATGCTGTCACAGTTCAGGTATTATTAGCAGTGTTATTTTTGATTTCTTTCAAGAACAAGTTAATGTTGTTATCATCACTGTGTATCAGTAGCCCCTTGAGCTATCAATTATGAGGGAAGAACACTAATGTAGAAGTCAGACACGTCCTCAGCATTACTAATTTTAATGCCAGTGTATCTATTAGTCTGCATATGTATGAGGAAGTAAATTATTTCATCTGCTTCTTCTAAATTATATTTTCCATCTTCTCCCATCACTAATTTCTGAAATTTCTGCTTATTTTGGTCTTTTAAGACCACAAATTTGAATATCTTTGCTTAATCTGTCTTGAGGCAGACTAAAATTTTCACCCTTCTACAAGTTGCATTAAACTTTGGACTCTCAGGTCCAGAACAGGTGACTACCTTTCTCCCTTTAATTAGTATAATTACTTGTCTCTGTGCTTCACCAGCTACTTCTGGCAGAATCCAGAGCAGGCAGTGGCACAGCGTTGCTTCTATTACTACAGGTTAACAATGGCAAGGTTTCCCATTTGTTTGACAGACAATCTGAAATGGAACAGAACTCTAATTTCTGGTGTCTCTAATGCATTATCTTCCATATGTGTAGCTCCCTTTAGCTCGGCAGACACTCATCTTGAGTTTAGAGGTCTCGCGCTAGCACAGCCGAGACTGCTCAGTGCGGGAGAACTAAGGGGTGGTTCAACACCTTGGCACCAGGTTCTGGAGGGGATGCAGCTTAATTAGGATAAGGACCCGAGGCTTTCTAAGGTACAGTGACTTCCCCAGACTGTTTTAAAGCATTTCAGTATTGCCTAGAATTCAGATCAGGTTTTTTTGCAGCTCAATCACTCCCATACAGCATGTCACATGCTTTGTAAAGGAACTTTGAGAAGGCAGCACCTGATTATACCTGAGATGACAGACCATTTCCACGGTCCAGTGGGAAATTTTTAAGAGTCATTTACCTTTATTTGGAATACGGACTACAAAGAAGAGGCAGAAAATGAGAATTTCAGACTTTTCTCTGCACGATAAAAATCACAATGCCTTTTAAAAAGTTGTAACATTACTTGTATTAAAAATATTTATATTGTATTTCAAACACTTGAGTCATTGTAGAAGAATAAAACCAAAGAGCAATGTACTACATTTTGCAGTTTTGTCACTGAGCAGCTATTTTACCGGGCACTGGAATTTGATAGTTATCCTGTATCATCATGCAGCACAGAATTTTGTGAGTCCATGCTGTTCTGGAAGTGAGCCAGGCAATAAAATAATAAGGGATTTGGATGTGAGTCAGAGATAAATGATCCAGAATATTAAAGAAAAGGAGAAAAAGAAAAGAAAGACCACAACAGAGTAAAAATCACAATGTTTTAGAAATTACCGGTCATTTTTCTAATATTGCATCTAAAAATATATTGAAGAACCTAAAACCAAAGGGCTTTATTTTCAGAGATTCTGAGTGTTCATTCACACAGCTGGAGTGGTTTCTCTTCAGCTCAGATGCTATTTCTTCCCTTGTAAAAGAAATAATTTCCCACACTACTGTATGTCACCTCTCACAGTGTTATGACTACAAGAAGTCAAAACCTAATGGTGACACAGATTTCTGTTGGAAAAAGACAATTAGGGTTTTTTTTAAATTATGTTTCATGGTGAAGGCTCAATTTTTGCAAATTCTATAAAGCTTTTCTTCTGGGAACCTGGGTCAGACTTTTCAACTTTGGAGTAGATTCAACTTGGAAGCATTTAAAATGTTTCTCCCAAGGAACCAGAAGCTTTATGAATCCCACTGTGAATCAAAGAATTCAGGGTCAAGGCAGTGCTTGGCATTTAACACGTGTAGTTTCTCAGTCACAAACCTGTGATCTTGAAAATTGCAAGCCTTCTGTTCCAAGATGGTGATATTAAGTAAAATTCAAAAACCTCAGTCCTACCAAAACCCACATTTGCAATTGTGTAGTCACAAGATCCAATTATTCAGCTGCTTTTTGGAGAGAGAGGTTTCACCTAAAATGAGAAGAATTACATGGCATTTGGTTATAACCTCTGGGGGAGATTTTCAATTATAAACCTTTATTCTCATTGTTCTGGATTGCAACCCTGGACTAGACATTAAAAAAAAGACTCACAGGCAACTTGAGACAGCAAGATCCCCAACGACCACTGTTTCTTTATATTTCTGTAGAGCTCCTTGGGACCTTTTACTTGAATGCATAAAAATAACTATTAATATGGCAAAGCAGAGTTAGAGGAGTCCCAAGACATATGTGTAAGCTAATTTGCAAGGAGCAGAAGATAAAGATTTGTGTCTTTTTATCTATTTTTCCTCTCAAGAGAAATTACCTTTTTATCAATCCACATTTCAAATAGTAAATTATGTGTTATGGAAATTTTTGGTAGATATATATTCCTTCATATTCCTTCCACTCAATACCACTCCAAGAATGGGGAAAGAAGAACTTTTCTTAATTTAAGTCATGAAGGATTGAGGGGTGTTAGAACAACCTGTGAGAAAAAACAGAAAAACTGATATCTCTTCCTCTAATCTACCTTTCCCAAAAAAATGAAAAGCCCATATCTTAAATTCCCTTCCAGACATTTTCTAAAGCTTTCTCTGCTTTTCCTTCTCAAGTATTTGCTCAAAACTATTTGCTCAAAAAAACCCAAAGGTTAATGACTTCCAAAAATCTCTTTACAAATGGATCAATAAAGCCTCCAATGGCAAAAAGCAGCTCATCTCTCATTGCCATCACAGTATTTGCATTTTCATCCACTTACAGCAATCAGAGACACAGGGACCCTGCTGATCTTGTGGAGACTTCCCAAGATATGTGCTAGAAGGAATAATGTGTGGGTGGGTGGATACCTGCACACCAGAGATCACCAAAAACACAACATAAAAAAATCAGCTAAGTCTAGTAAAATCATCATAGTCTAAGCAGGAGAAAATAGTGCCTTTTATGTAAATTTTATTAAAAAGTCCTCAGGATTAATTTCTAAAGAGGTTTCAAACATTATCTGTGGATTTCTCTTTTCCTACTTCTCGGTACTGAGCTTTGTATAGCATCGTGCATGCAAACGAGGTGCAGAGTTGTTGTTAGCACTGGAAAATCACCTGTCGTTAAGCTGCACGCTGTGGATGCAAATTTAACATGCTCATAAATGGAAAGCTTGAGAGGGGTACAGAATGTCCCTACAGCTACAGCTCAGAATATTAATCAGTTTGAAATATATTTATACTGGATGAGCTGGGATTAATAACATCTCAGAGATAATAGATCTTTCTTCTTTAGATAATCGATCGAGGTTTTACTTTATTACTGTTTTATAGCAGCACGGTGGCCCATGTGAAACAAATGGGAGGTTCTGAATTTTCCTGCTGAACAGCTTTGCCCACATTTCAAGATCTCTCATCTCATGCAGTGTTTGTGGCCCCAGATGAAAGGTAAAAGCCTCAGGGGGAAAAAGTAATCCAGGATGGGATTTTCAAAGGCTGGATCAGGGCATCCTCTCAGACTCAGAAAGCCCCTTTCTTTCTTGTACCCACCCCAGGGTTAGAGATCTCATCACTGACTTACCCAGGGTTGCTCTTCCTCATCACCCCAGCACTGCTAAGTTCTTCACTGAACATCAACATGGCTTCAGCAGGAAAGGCTAAGAGAAAGGGTAATTCCAGAATCCAGTAGTTACAGTGCTCTCCTGGGAACAAGAGATGCAGACATGAAGTATTAAATTGCATGCAAAGGGAGATCTGCTAAACCAGGTTTCCTGATATATTGAACAGCTCATGCAGGAGGCCACAGGGCTCCTGCTCTCTCCTCATCTTCCTTGACTGGAAAGTGAGGTCACGAAATAAGAGAAAGTCTCAGGTACTGGGTGGTACAAAACACTGCAGCACTACAGCTGTGCTGGCTCCTGTGAAACAATCTGAACTACAGCATTCCTGTCTCAAAAGGTTGAAATCCAGCTCATCCCATATTTTATCTGCATGCTTCTCACATACCCTGGCTCTAACACTTGCCTTATCCCACAGAAAGCCAGTGCAACTCACTAAACATAAAAGCTGTTCAGAAGAAGATACATTTTTAATTAGCAGGGTGGCTTAACAGTCTCATGAAACCCTTCCCCAAATCCTTTTTTAGTTCTGAGTCCAAAACACGGCACTCCTCAGTGTCCATCTAGGGTCACCCAGCTCTCTGAGCAGCTTGCTTTATGAGCCCCCTTTCATGTTTGACTCAGCATTCCTGAATCTCCTGCCGGTGCCAGGATATGCATATTGGCAGTAGCTTTGCCATACCTGCCACTCAGATCTCTACAGGTTTTTACATGGATGTAAAAGCTGTTTGGAGTTGAGTCAGGAGCTTAAATAACTCTGACAATTTGATCCTGTAAGTCTTTCTTTCTAGCCTCAGCCCTTGAAGTTTTAGTCCCCTGTGCCAGGAACAATCATTTTTTGTTACAAAAGGTTTACACTCAGACCCTACTGATAACATGAACACAGGACTTCAATTTCTGAGAAGTAATTTTGAAATATGAGATAAATATGCCACAGCTCCCATGCATCATGGTTTCCAACTTATTTTATTGCTGACTGTCAGCATAAAATGAGATTTTATAGAACCCAACCTAAAAAAGGAAGTTTATCATAGAACTGCTGACAAACTCTTTGTAATGTGCTGTATGCTAATGCTTTTAAAAGTTCTCATATGCAATTTAATTTAAAAAAATTAAAAAAAAAGAACAGACAAGGATGAAACCTGACCACTAATACAGTCTTTTCACTGTGAAAAGATCTTAGGGTATTTCCACATATACACGTTACCCCAGGGTAATTCACCTTTCAGTTGCTAGCAAGAAAATTACTATCTTCATAAAAAAAATTGCCTCAAGGAACTTGACAAAAGTTGAACTATTCCATTAATGAGATTTTAATGAACTACCCAGTGAGATGAGGGAATTACAAGAGGATTTTATTTTTTTCTGTTCTACAACTACCGTTTTACCACAATGGAATAAATACATGTTCATGAATACATCTGTTGTTCTCCATAGTTTTGCTGTAGGGATAAATTAGACCTAATGCTTCTTGTTGCAATTCTGTAGTGCTGGTTACAAAAACACCTTTATGCTTTCCTCTCAACAGCAAAAACCTTGTAACTGCAAACTCTGAAAGACAACCCGCTGGATTCGTCTTCAGATGCCATGTTTTGCTAGTGTTGGCAAAAACAACCCCAATGAGGAGTTTCTTTCTTCATGAAAAATTTCAGCAAAAAGCAAAGCTTTATCTAAACTTTTCATTTAGTTGCAACTAATTCAGCCTTTTGTCCCAGAAATATAAAGGGATCAAAAGTCTTATCTCAGAAACTTCAGGTAACACTCAGGATCTAGATTTTCTGATGTTAACTTCAAGCCATTAACAATATGTTGGATATTTACTTAGGTATGGACTCCTTTGGATGTTTATTCTGCACCATCCCCTTACCACAGCATCCCACTATCCAGTAGTATGTCAAGTGCTGTCACAGGTATTCCACTTCTCCAGCTTGTTGTCTGTGCATCCTCTCTTCAAGAAGGAAGAGGTTAGCACGTGGGAATGGGCTGCTGTGGGTATTTCACAACACAATAACAAATAATTCTTACTTGACAGGTAGCATAACCCCCTTAAAAAAACAACAGGACTCTCAGCACTCGTCTCAGTTGCAGTAGGAAAAGAAATAACACTTACTATATTTAAAAATCAAGGGAACAGAAGGGAACTTTTCTTGAATCTAAGCTAATTTTGACAGTTACAGCTTTTACATACTTTTAATCCCAGATCTTCACATCTCCTGCCTTAACAAATCTTTTAAATAAATAAATAAATGTTACCACAGATGTAAAGGACCACCACATACTAATTACACACATAATTTCTGAGGAAATGAAATTGCTGTGATCAGTGAAAGGCAAAACCAATACACATTATGGTATTTGTTCAGAACAAATGTAAAAGTGAAAGGCAAAACCAAGCAAGAGTAACATTTCTCTTTGAACACGTAAATTGTTTTAATTAGAAACAAACAGGCCGACGCAGCAGAAGCTGACCACCTCAGTGAGATCAGAAAGGACTTCTTCAGGTCTCCTCAGAGAATATTTACAATTGCAAATCAGACTGTGGAATAAGCACAAAGCAGTAACAGTATCCTGCTTCAACCTGAATCAAATCCAGCTCTGTGACAGTATTGCAGCTAATTTATGTATCCTGATTTAATAACCTCTTTTACAGCAAAAAACAATAATAAAGAAGGTTTAGCTACTGATTTTTACTGTGTATCTTAATATCTAACTTTCAGATAAGTTTAGGAATAGGACAAGTGTTATTTTCTTCATTTTACTGAAGGTTACAGCACAAAAGCAACGTGTTACCCTAGGTCAGGAGGGTTGGCAGCAGAGCTGGAACAGCAGTGCCCAGCTGAGAGTCATATTCTGATGCAGAAGGCAATCAGAAAACACAGGTACCTCTATCTCTTGGGAACCAGTTTGCCAGAAGAGCTGTTTGTACCTCTGAAAATACTCAGTCAGCTATTCTGGGGGCCATGAAGTGAGGAATCTGAACAGGAGAGCATATTGAAAGTTCTTATCCTGAGCACCTAAGAAGGAAAACAATAAACGTCTTTCACTGCATCTCCATTTTCCCCTGTTATATTCATCTACAGATTCACCCTCTTCACCACTCTCCACCTCAATCAGTGTGTATATGCATTACTCAAACAAAACAATAAAATCCAAGTGTGGAAATAATTTTTCATAAACTACGTAAAAACGGCCCCTATTTGAAATGATGCTGGGTTTCAATGTTTGGTTTCTCCACTCCCACACTACATTACAGATAGCCTACAATGGCACAGGGACTCTGTGGGGTATGATTTATTGCCTTGATTTATTGAACTGAGCAATGACAGAGCTCCGGCTTGACAAGTTTTCGTTTCTTCATGGCAAGTAATTAGCCTTCATATTGCCAAAGGGCCCTTCAGCTGCCCTGTCAATGCTGTTCCAACCTAATGAAAATACATCATCTTATCATAGTAAGACATTTACATTATTCACATGCTGCTTTCCAGTAGCCTCTCATTAGCTCCAGCCTGCCTAACTTTGCTGGTTTATTTGTTGCAACAAAACAAAAAATATGATGCTCAAGGAGGAAGGGAATCACTCAGCTTCAATCTTGCCTTGCTGCTGGGTTAAAGCAAGGTCTTCTGACACCCCCATGCCAAAGATTTTGAAGAGAGAATGTGAGGATATACACCCCAGTACACATTTTTGGCTATATATTTACTCTTTAGCCTTCACAGAGCTGCATCCTGTCATTAAGCTCCACCACAAATAACAGGCAGTGTTATAATCCACACTTCATCACAGTCATAATCTCTCTCCTACCTCTTCCTCCTGACAGGTAGTTTACAGCTATCTGATCCTGATACCTAGCTCATCTCCTGCCAAGCTGCCAGTGCTCTAGGCCAGCAAACAAAATCTATAACCACATCCCTGCTCTTCCCTAACTACCTGGGGAGAGGATAACTGTCAGGAGTTCAACATCCTTGCTAACTCTTTCAGGCTGGGACCAAACCCTGCAGGCAAACAGTCCAGCTGGGGAGGAAGAGGAGCTGTGAGGGCCTGCTGTCCAAGACACAGTGCTGCCAGGTTTATACAGAGGAAGACAGTCTGCCGAGTAATTCTATAAAATCCTGCAAACTGATCTCCCACTGGAGATTGTGAAATGCAAAGTGATTCAGCACCTCAGCACATATCACACACAGACCTAACCAAAATAACTTTAATCCAGCCAGTGTAGCTGCCAAGAGCAACCCTGTCCAGCAGCAAGACCTTCAGCAAGGCTGCACCTGGGACCCTTGGTTAGGGTGACAATTAGATTTGTGAGCAAGAAAAGGCACGTGGTGAGAGTGAACAGATGAGCTGCCACAAAATATACATTCAGCTAGGCTGCCATATAAACATTCTAGAATGATGCTACATGCTTTAAGAATTCTTTTAGCATTCCAATCCACAGATTAAGATGCTAAGGTGTTTTCTACACTGTGCAAGTAATTTTTTCCTGTTTCTGGGATGGGGGGCTCTTCCATATCCATATAGGACTGGTCTGTCCATTGACTAGAAGTCTGGACTGAAAGAGAGACAAATTAGGAAGCAAAGAATCCTTATGAAGAAAACCTAATTCCTTCATCTGCAATGGATGATGAAGAAATACGATTTTTACCTTGTGGACTTCAAAGCTGTCAATTAATTGCTTAATCTATAGTGAAAAATTTCAGTCTGCCATCAGCAAGTATTAAAAAGGTGTAGGAAACCAGCACCTGCCAAAGATACTTCTACAGAAAGCTGCTTTCTTTGCAGAAGCTATCTTGCTATCTAGCCAGTGGAGTATTTAGTGAGTTTATATTCAAGAAGAATCTAACTTCCATCTGGACTGCTGGAGACTTGCTTGGTTTATGCCAGGTAACAGTGGATGCAAAAGGGTAAAATAGGGAATAAGGCCTCCAGAGCTGTGCTATTCTGTGGCCATTTTCAGATCTTGCCTTCCCCAGGAGACATAAGGAGGGGAAAGCACATCTCATTGCCCTCTCTTTAATCCTAACAGGGAAAGACAGCAAGGAAAAGGTGAAGCATGTTCTCAGTCTCAGCAATCCCACTGGATTGCACACCTGAGAAATACAGTATGTAATATTCATGAAATGGGCATATTGCTCCCAGCATGTTCTCCACCACAAATGAGAGATAACAGATAAAAACATTGTTCTCTAAATCCCACATTATTCCCCACAGATCCTTTGGGGATGATAAAGACACATATAACTCAGCATTCTGGTTTTCTGCTTCTGCCTTTATCCATGGAAGGAATGTCTCATCACCAGCCTGCTGCTCACTCTTTTGTTTTATTTCAGCTTTCAGGACAAACAATTCCCTGATATAAAACTACTGTCCAGAAGAGCAAAGCCCAAAATGGATACTGTCTTCTGTTTGCCTGTTTTTATTTTTGCTAGTATTGCCTTGGATACTAACACTGCATCTTCCTTTCAATCTGCAAAGCACCTAGAAAACTTTCTACTGTTCAACAAAAAGAAAATTAAAATACTCATAAAACATTGCTTGGGAAGCATTGAGTAACAAAAACCCAGCTGTCCTACAGCCATGCATTTTGACAGAAAAAAAAAGCAAAGGTTGATTAAATTCGTGCTGTACAGTTTAAGTGTTGCTATTCCAACTGTGAGCAACTACATACTTCATCCTGAGCTTGCCTTTCAAGGCAATGCCTTAGGAGGGTCTTTAGTCATAGTTCCTTGCTCATTGCAGGAGTTGCCCCACGCCAGTGCTATTATGCATACAGCAACCTCGGAAACTGTGATATTGGGCTTCTAATGTTAAGGCCAAAGGCTGCAGATAAATAAGGTTGTGGTGACCCAAGGGAATCATGTATTTCTTCTAATTGCTTTTTTCATTTTCAATCTGAATGTTTAGTGACAAAAGTCTACTGAAATTTCAGGGTAGGGGAAGGAAGAAGGGCAAGAACAGAAAAGTAATCACTTTTCAAGTCTCCTTAAGCCCTAAAGGAAATTCAGTGGTGAAGTCTTGAAAGTCAAAAACTAGGTCCTGCTTTTCTACCTGAGCGTTAAAAAAAAAAAAAAAAAAAAAAAAAAAAAAAAAAAATCTAAATTTGCCTGATACTTAAATCCTAAATATAAAAATGAAAAAAGCAAAAGCTGAAAGTTGCAAGAAAATTAAAGTACATATGTAGGGATTTTAATGACAAAAGAAAATCCTCCTTCTTTTTTTCCCTTGATCCACTTATTATCAATTTCATTTAAATATTGCTCTGGGTCATGTAAGCTTAGATGCCACTCCTGTAAGCAGTAGGGAGCTTTCTTGTAGACTGAGGGCTGTATGGCAGATAAAAAGCCTTGCCCAAGGTGCAGGGGCTTTTAAATCTCATTGGTCCTTTTTTGTCTCTCTATTCTGCTTTTCCTTATGAGGTTTTGTTACACTTCTGCCAACTCTGGAAGTATCATCCCTCCAACTTTTTTTACTGGCATTTTTCTTTCCTTTCTCCTTTCTTTTCTGGGAAGTCTCCCCTATATTTCATTACTTCGCCATTTGGTCACATCTTTCTTTCTCAATTCCTTGTGGTGGGGAGATGCTGTCATTCCCTGTTGTGCGTAGCCCATCCCCTGACAATGTTGACATTTCCCTTCTCAAAATACTGCAAAACTCAACACCAGAGCTGTTTTAACATTCCCAAGTCTGGTTTCCTCACAGCACTTCCCAGTACTGTTTAACTGTGAAGAGATGTCCTCAGAGACGACAATTCATGTACAGACAGTTGATCTCTGAGAAGCTATTTGTACTCACCCTGCCCAAGAATTTGTGCAGGAAAGGGGAAAAGACGTGTATCAGGGATTTCTTCCCTGTTTTGATTATTGTTCAGTGAGTCTGAAACTAAAGGCCTCATTTGCAAAGATGGGGTTCAGCCAAGACATAGATGTGCTGATACAGACGCCAGCTGAGAGGCAATGGTGGTGCAGGAGATGATCTATTATTAGCTTTCGGCAAGCTGGCACCAAGTCCTGCAAGCTGCTGAGTTAATGAGTCATGAGAACGGGATGGGAACGAAGACATCCCTCAGGATAAAAACTGCTGTCCTTCAGGGACTGAACCAGAGATTCGAAGAGCTGATTCTCAGAGGGGCTGAGTCCAGAGGAATTGCAGTTGATCAGCATCACTTCACACCTTCCTGCAGACCACCCACAAATGTGGGTCTTTTCTGTGTGGGCATTGTGAGTTACCAACTGTGTACCTCAGAGATCTTTACAAGTACACCTTTCTCAAGCCTTCTCAAGCAAAACAGATTCATCTATGGAGTCCTTAACTACAACTCTCATTTCAGCTCACCAGTCTGTTACAGCCCTTTGTGTAACACGTGAGTCTAAGCAGCAGAAATCCTGTTTGCAACAACAAAGTAAATACTAAATCTCCCTCTTAATTCATGTAAGTCTTATATTGAGCCAATGGTTTTACAACATTGCCAAGCAACCATTCTGCTTTTTCTTAGCACTCTTGGTCTTGCAGATTTCCTGCTCTTTATGTTACAGTGTTGAAACAGATAGAATTGTGCAGACAAATCATAACTGAGGGGGCTAAAAATCCCCAGTGTTTTGCACCGTCTTAGGAGTGTTTTTCAATATTTTCCTTCTTTTTTTTCCCCTGTTTAAAACTCTGCCAAAAGCAAAGAATAAAAATTAAAAAAAAAAAAAAAAGAAGAAGGGGAGGAATTACAAGCATGATCCAAAACGTAGTGGATTAAGTATTCTTGAGATGCACACTCCTCCAGCCCACACACTCCAGTGAAGGAGTTTCCCAAAATGTAGTAAGAAGAATTTCTGTCTTCTTCTCCTGCATTCTCAGATACAGACACAGCCCAAGAACTCTGACAGACAGAAAAAAACCCCAGAATGGTACATTTAGTACTTGGATTCACTTCTAATAGACTTTTCTCATCACTTTGTCACATCTAGATTAGATGTCCAGCATGTAAGAGGTTTCAGACGCTTATACAACAAAAAAAAAGATGGAACTAAAACTGCCGGCTATTGTATATCCAGAACACCAACCAGAAGAGTTACTGGAAAACTCACTTCAACAGGAATAACCCCATTACCCTCTCAGTAGACCAGTCACAGAAAGTGTATTAGAAGAGTAAAAATATGACAAATGGTAGCAACTCTTGCTGGATGACATTACTTGTAGCACAAGCATGATTATGAAATTAAGAAATTGTGGGTTTAACCTACCTTGCTTTTCTCTCAATATATTTGTTTAATCACAAAAATTCCGGCTGAAAAGAGGAAAACAAGGGTGAGTATTCTTCTCAGCAGTGCTGAGAAGTACGAAAATTTCCACAAAGTAGGAAAATTTTGATAACACAACATACATTTTATTAAAAAAATGAAATATTAAGGATGTAATCACAGAGGTTATACAAGGTGCATAAAACATAGTGCAGCAAATTAATGTATCTAATCTGTGTGAAAATGTGCCCATTTAATGTATATATCAAGAGTCCCTATTTGAAATGGGTGATGTGAAATCCTTACAGGAGTTAAGCCAGAAGTTTCTGTGCCCAGATTTCCAAGTACTTCCAAGCAGATTGAAAGTTAATCACAGTGGGTTAAAACAAAGATGGGTGAATGTGGAAATTACTGGCCCACACACCAGACAGACTGACAGTGAGGGTGCTTAAGTACCTCCCTGAATAGTTAAAAGTTCTACCATAGAAGGAAAAGCCATAAACCCAGCATGCCTCTAACCCCTGATGCCAGTATTCCTCCTAGAAACACGTATGGCAGATCCGTGTTCTCTGGTGCTCTCTGACCACATTTTCTGTTATGCACAAACACTGGCTGAGCTGTTTTTACAGCTATTGGAGATCCTTATATCTAACAAAGAATTTTGGCATTACAGATTCCAGCCCAACACTTAAGAATAGAGACAAGATACTCTAATAATACATCACTGGATAAGAGTATTTTAAAGGGGTTTTATAATTTTAGGAAGATCGGCCAAACTTACAGCTTCTAATAAGACAATAGTTCCTAATAAGAGAATAGTTCCTTATGTAGTCCAAGGTCCTTCAGTACAAACTGAAGTAGAGGTAATATTATACATTTATTATATAATTTATTAAAATATATCATAGTATGATATCATCTGTTGATTCTTCTTATTTGTTAAAATGAGATGAAGAAATAAGTAAAAAAGGTCATTTTCATTAGATCTTTCTTCACTATAATATTCTTATCAGTACTCTTTTCCTAACAAATGCAAGTCAACCAAGAAGTTTTAGGAAGCAAACCTGGGAAATAATTACCTCCTTAAATAAAATTAAAAAACCCTTGTCCTTTGCTTGCTGCTGGAAGGTGAGAAAGCACATAAAATATGCACAAAGGTCCAGCTGCTCCTGTGCAGCTCAAAGCCTCCTGCTTTTTGCAGGTCATTTAAACAATGCATTCATGTGTCAAATCTAAAATGTCAATGCTTTCAAGTGCCAACAGGGAAAGGAGAAGCAATACTGGGACTAAAAAACAGGCCCATATGGACATGTCAATTTATTATTTACAAAGCAAATGTTGGGGTTTGTTCTCTGATAAGGACTTCAGCTGTGATCTTTGGTGAGTCATTTTAAGACATATTTGAAGAAAGGCTTTGGTTCCAGAGTCCTGCCTGATTTCCATTTGAGCCATGCAAATCCAAATTAAAGTCCTCAGAATCACCCCACAGCTGCCACTCCACAGACTCTTCACCTGTCACCAAAGACAAACTCCTTTTATAAAATATCATTTCCTGGAAGTGTTAAGAAACAATCTACTTCAGCTCAGCCCTCTCTAAACCACTGCCTGTGGAGTTTTTGCACTGATAGATAGAAATAATATACAAAGTCAAGGAAGAAGGCAATAGTCAGTTGAGAGAGCTGGCTGATGCTATTGTGTCTCCATAATCTTTAAATTGTGGAGATTGGGCGAACATTCCAGCAGACTGGAAGAAAGCTGTGAACAGGCTGGAAGGGGTCCAGAGAAGGGTCACAAAGGTGATCAAAGGACTGGGAAGCCTGTTGTAGGAGGAAAGGCTGAGAGAACTGGGTTTATTCAGCCTTGAAAAACGTACTAAGGGAGAAGAAGACCTCAGCCTATAAGGTTGAGTCAATAGATAATCTTCAAGGGGTGGAATATGAAGATTTACACTAACAAAATAATAGCAGTGAATAACAACAGAAAAAGTGAAATAAGGTAAGAGAAGAAGAAAAAATACAGAAGGATAGACTACAGGCATATTAATTCATGCCTGGCCTGTAACAAACAGCAGGAACCCCATCTAAAAAGTTTAACTTCATTGGGAAAAAACCAAAGTGAACTAACTTTAAATAAAAGTTTAAAAAGGAAGAAGTGGAAAAGAAATGGCAATTTCACCTTCAGATAAAAGCTACTAAGGGAAAAAGAAAGTACAGCCTGCAAAAGGGCATTTTCTTTAAAAAAATATTTTACATATTTCAATTCTGGTATTTCCCTTGGGGTTCGCATATTTCAGTCACATAGTTATCCAATTAAAATGAAAACTCTGCATTATCCTTTAGGCGAGGACAGCTGCCAGCTGCTAAGTTTTATAAAGTCTTTAATCTTGTCCATAAATATTTAACAAGAATTGGTTGGTACACAAGCCAAAGTAAAGTAAGAAATCAAAGGCATGAGCTCTGCAATAACCTCTGTATTGTCTGAATGGAGATGAACTACTTGAACAAAATTATGACTTTTCTCTTTTTATGTTAAAATTATTATTAAAATGTATTCAGGCAACTTTTCTGATCATTTTCCCATTTTCTTCTCCTCATGTAATGTAGAGAAGGGAAGCGAAGAACTAAACATTTCAAAACTGAGATAAATCTCCCTGTTCCAAACTGAGTTTGCAGCACAGCAAAGTACCAATCTTTGCCATTTTATCTTATATGCTTTATATGTTAATGAGTTGTTTCTCAAGAACAGCCTTCAATGAAGGGTCACATCTTTTCAGGATACATTGGCTATACAGAGGCTCTGTATTCGATATCTGCAGGCAGAAATATGCTTAGAGGTGTAATGAATCTACAGGCACAGCCCCCATCAGGTCTTTCTTTGTAACATCAGCAGCAGCACACCCTTGCATGTGGAATGTTGTCCACGCCCCAGGGCAGCAGAAGTGCAAACAGCCTCCTCATTTAGACTGACAGCAGTTTGAGAGCCTAGGTCACACCTAGGAGCAAGGAGGAGTCCTGTGAGCTGCTCCATTCCCACAGATTGTGTGCACAGGAACCTACCTGGGAGGAGGGACCCTTCAAAGGGTTTGAAGAAAACAAAGATGCAACAGCCCCATGCCAAACCAGGGAAAATTGACAGCTCTTGCTTGGATACAGGGTATTTCAACTGAGGGACTTGTACACTTGCATTTTTAAGGCTGTATGCCTTACATAACCCAGTTTTTCTAAAAAGCAGAGGAATGGTCTTGTTGGCTACAAGGAAAGGGTATCCAATCCTCCCTGCCAAGCCCAGGCCTCCAGTGCCAACATTATGCCTCCCTTGCCCAGCAGCACTACGGTCATGACAAGCCCAGAGCAGAGTTACAGCACATAGAGCAGCAGCATTACAGCATCACCACCTCTTGGGCTCAAGAGAATAAACTGATTGACAAGCTCCACACATTGCCCTTGCATGGTTGATCTCAGGTTTTCTGATACCTCTACTACTGACCATCAAACCTCATCTCCACAGCCTGGACTGTCAGCTCCCCAGTATCTTACACCAAAGGACAAGGGAGTCCAGACAGTAAAAGGAACAAGCAAGAAACAGCATCTTCCAAGTCTTCTATGATCAATCCATGCTCAAAACAGAGAATAACTGCTGCTCCACACTTTTAGATCTCTTTTTTTCAAATGTTTGCAAAATGTTTGGCACCTGAGAGGTTTTAGCTTGGTTTCACCTTCACCTCAAGGAATCATCACAGTTGCATTTTTGTTTGGATGAAATACATACTGCTAAGTATAGTCAGATTGAGATAAAGTCCTTTAGCATAGCCTTAAAAAATAATTAGCATGACCAATTTCTTGCCCTTTTGATTGTCACGTGTGTAGAAACTCAGAATTAAGAGTGAGCAGTTTCAGTCTAACAGAAAATATCCAGCAGCAAGCACTGTTCTTAATCCTACTGGTTTGACAGTAGCTCTTTAAACATCATACTATTTTAATGGGCAGAATATTGAAAACTGTAAGCAAAGGCTTTCCAGGCACAAGCTACTAAAGAAGAGCATAAGCCAGATGATTTAATGACTGTCTCTGTGACAAAAGCAGGTATCTTTGTCAGCTGTACCCAGCTCAGTGAGTCAGAGAGATGATCTTAAACTGATTAGTTTTCACTAAGGGAGATGCAGCAGAAAGAAAAAAAACACATCATTTAAATTTCCAGAAGGACTGTATAACTTATAACAACATAAAATAATTATCTGTGTCAGATTGTCATGCTCGATGTAAACAGACAGTTAGATATTGGAACTGCACTCCAAAAACTAAAGATGCATATGCTATAAATTGGTTATAAGGCACTATACTATATACTATAGTACCTACCATATGGTAATACCTAACATTGGTAGGTACCAAGGTGATTGCAAGTCTCTCTGAAGTTAATGAAAGCTGCAGGGACTAAGAACACTGGGAAAAGTCAAGTTATTAATATCCCTGCACCAAAGTTTCACCTAATTCCGAGGCAGTATTGACTTATCTTCTTCAAGTAATCAAAATAAGGACCTGAAAATACATCCATGAAAAAATTGCTTCAATCAGTCTGAAGACAGGCTCAAAATACAAAGCCTATAGAACATCCCACCCAATATTTGTTTCAAATGCTACTTGAACTTCTCAGTCCTTCACAGGACTGTGAATAATTGAACAAAGGACTTGCAAACTGCTGTGGTCAAGGTGAGCAGAACTTGATAAATATTTTCATGGAAGAACTTATTCTCATAAGAAAATTTCATAGCACAGATTCATCTCTGACATGTATTAATTATAGATGAGGGAGCTCAATGCAAAGTTAAGCTAGGCCAGATAGGTACTATGAAAGACTTAGAAAACTTGCACTTAGCCTATCCAGCAACCCCCCCTTTGTCAAAGCAGGGCTCCTCAGGCTCACAAGCCCTTAGGGCAGAGCTAATTATAAAGTTCAGAAAGAGCAGCAAGAAGTGATGAGCTTGACAATTCCTCTGATGAAGAAAACAATCCAGGGGATACCAGTGGAAGTCTGAGCTTAATCAACCTGAGAGGTGAGATGTGCCAAAACTAAGGAAGGCTGTGGGAAAAGTGGTGATATCTGGGTGAGAAGAGCTGGAGTAAGCAGGATATAGTCCCATGCTTTGCAATGAGTGGCACAGGAAAGCAGTAAGTTAACTTACTTTTTTTTTTCCACTCAATAGAAACTTCACTTTTCTTCAACCAAAGCACAGTGTGTGTGCTGAAGGGCAGCATAACTGAGCACAACCTTTGAGCTACACCTCTACATCCAAATTTTTAGTCCTTGATCCTGAATTAGCTGTACAGAGCAATAAAACACTATCAGATGAGGCCATGGCTACTGCCAGAAATCCTGTGGGTGGATGAAAACGTAGTTCAGTTGTGGAGACTGCTAGGGACACATAGTTACTGCAAGCTGAAACAGCCGGCAACTACTGTGGGACAGGGAGGAGAGGGGGAGCACTTCCCCTCCAAAGGGTTAAACTGTTCAGCGAAGCAATATAGCCTGGCAAAAGAGAGAGCAGAAACTGGCTTGTGTGCATCCAGAGAGCAATGTGCCATCAAGAAGCTTTGGTGAGAGGCACAGACAATATCACTCTCCCATTTTGGATCTCCCCAGTACACAGTGCATATAAGATGTAGTACAAGACATAAAGAACTTGAAGTGCAGGACATAATGGAATTCTATTTTCACCTGATGCTACATCGGAAAAGATTGTGATTAAGCTACGGAAAACTTCTAAAGTATTGCCAACTGCCTCTAACTGATACTATTACTTTAAATGATTCCTTCAGCAAATAGCCAGAAATAAACTTTATTTTCTAAGTTACTTCCCCACAACAGTAATTGAATTCTTGTTAACAATTTTCAGTCATGGAGGAAATCTGAACAAACTAGTCTCCGATAAAGCACCTCTACTCACAGCTGTGCAAGCTGAGGTATTTCTGAGAGAGAGACATATTAAGCCTTGAAATTCTTCCATTTACTATCCTCATGCCAATGAGAAAATGGAACATTTTAATTGAGTTTTGAAAGAGTGTTTGCAAACTGCTGACCTAGAAGGAAAGCCCTGCAAATCATTTGCCATAGATTTTTTACACAACTAGTGGGAAGCCTGTCATGAAGCAAAACAGCCACAGCCCCAACGAGTGAGTAGTGCATAAAGATCAAGGCAAATGCTGTTTTTCTCAAGCCTCAGCCAGAGCTACATGAAGCTTTGATTCAGGAGCAAGTGAAGCATTTTGAACCACAGCATCACGCACACCATTTCAGCTTTCCTTTAAAAGGGAAAAATCAGGAAAATATAAACAGATACAGATGATCTCTTTTACAGTGCTTGCCTCTCAGCAGAACACACAGGTAGAAACTCAAGTTGTTTAAGCTACCACCTGACTGTTCTCTATTTTGGGGGAACTCTGATGGGATAGGATCCTGAGCAATCTGACCCTGCTCTCAGAAGGGTAGTTGGACAGGATTATTTCCTGAGTTGCCTTACAACAGCAACCATTCTGGGAATCGTGAATTTACCATTTTGGTTAATTGTCTACATAACTTTCAGTGAGGTAATCCAACAAAACTGTGATATGTCTATAATTTTATTTCAGAAATGTATGTGTGGGTCCAGGCATGACACATTTGGTGTTGTGTTTGACAGCTGCAGTCAAGGAAATGGTTTTTAAGTATACTTTATATTGCAGTGCATTAGTGTGACTGCTCCTACTGTCCGGGGTCTATTATTAGACAGAAATACCTGAAAAAATGGATGCCATTGCTCTTTCCAAAGCAATGCGTCTATGAAAGAGTCCAGCCTCATTGGTAATGCACAAAGAAATTGTAACTCATACTTTATATATTTTAAAGCTTCCATAATTCAAAGATACCAGCACTTACATGTTATTGATTATACTTACCACTCCTAAGTCCTGGGACTTGTTTCTCAGAGCCAAGGATCACCTTTTTTTCCCTCTAATCCGTCCATATTTGTTATTGAAGAAGGGGTGTTTCACTCACAGGCACCCACTTGTAGTCAGTTGCTGCTTAATAGCAACCCCTTACCTCTCTGTTTTTCTCTTAGCTCTAGTATAATCTCAACAGCAATTCTGTACTGACTAATCTTACTTAAATTTGGTGTATATATGTCTCAAATAGCACAAACGTTATATTCCAAAATGCCACTCTCCATTCTGGTACTTCTCTGCCTTGGTTTCCTTTCTGAATCTGTTTGTCTCATATATAAACTTCTTTGGATCAAGAAGCATTTCAACTAAGAGACACGAGTGGACAGAAATAGTAGGAAATATGAGCAATAAATCTCTCTCACTGCATGCTGAAAGAAGGGCTTGGCTTCTCTCTGCATGTGCATCTTCAGAAAACAGATTGAGATGATTGAACACAGGAAGATTTTGCCTCTTTGAGATAAACATGGTGAGGAGGTATATAATTAGACAATACTAGAACAAATATATTAAAAAAGAAACTAAAATAAAACAAAGCCACATTTTCTCTAGAAAATTCAATACCGTGACCAGCGTTCTCCGAAGATACTCTCCCTGTCAGAAGTATTAAATGCTGCTATGGTGCCAACTTAGGTGGCCAATAACGAGTGGCTGGGGTATGACTTAGTGTGGTGTCATCAGCATTCAGAAGCACTACATCATACTACAGCAGGGATGAGACAGAATGGGGGAGAGAGAGGAGATAAAAGGTAAAAAGGATTGAGATAAATACAATTTCATATATTACATGGTAGGATTTCATGTTAATGGATATCCCCTTCCAAACTTCACACTAAGTAAAGAGATTAGCATAGTATGTAGTGAAGACAGTAGCATGATTATTTTTTGTGGTTACACTTTAGCAGGAATTTTGGCAGCCTTATTCCACACAGATATGTTAGACAAATCATTCACTCTCTAAACAAGCCTCCATTACAGCCAGAACAATGTTTAATATTATTCTCTTCTTCCCTCTGTCTGCTCCTGAGACAACACCAACTTTGCTTGAACAAAGAATACATAGAGTGTCCAAAGTCTTAACAGCACCCCAGGCCCAGATCTAATTTTGGTGCTAATGACCACAGAGTTGCTGTACACTCATCACTGGTCTCTGCCAGAAAGCACCTATGCAACATTTGTTAAAAGTATTTAGCATGCCTGTTATTAAAATTGTCCCCAAGTTCTACAAACCTATAATTGTGTGTGGCAATGAGGATTTTTTGAATTTTATGGTTTTTTTAAAATATATTTGTATTATGTATTTATTGGAGGGTTATATATATTTATTTTCACCCTTAAAGCCCTTCTTTTTCAACTGGGCCAAAAAATCGGTAGTTTAATGAAATGTTAACATTTTCAAGCAAAAATCTACCTTGCTTAGCACAGTGCCTGGGCTGTCTCCATGCACAATCCCCCCATGGAAGTGTCACACTCACTTCTCAAGCTCTTTTGGCAATTCCATTATCTAGAGCCTGTGCAGTCCCTCACTGACCGGCTATGTTGGCTGCTGGGGTAGAATGGAGTCACAATCCTACTTTCATCTCCTCAGACTGACACAAAATTTGGTAGGTGGGAGTAAGGATTTATGGCAAGTACATGTACTGCAGAAGAAAGTAGAGAGAGGGAACTGTAACTAAAATATGGGTATAGATAAAGTTCCAACTCATAGTTTCACGTGGCGTCACTGTGAAAAGAAAAATCACCTCCATTTAAGTCTCCTCTCTTACTAATATTGCTGGATATATCAACAGACTTCACTTTAAGACTTTGTCACTTGGCAATATATAAACAGAGATACACCTGGTTCTAATTTATTACTTCTACCTGTTTCAGAGACCCTACCTGAAATTTTATAGGATATAATTCCAGCAGTTTGCTGTAGATCTATTGAAAGGGACCATAGATTTCTGACTACCATTTGTATTGAAAATCAATAACTACTACGCATAAGACAAGAGATTTATTATTAAAATGGAAGGTCAAGAGCCCATATATTGTGGTTATAATTCTGGGTTTAGCCTTGGTGCTCTGGCTCCAAGTATATCACTTCACATTTGTATATCTAGCTGCATCTGTAAAATGAATTATTTAATTTGCAGCAGGGTTGCAAAGATAAGGTATCATTTATAAAGGACCTGAAGTCTTCAGGTGGACAGGCAGTCTCATGTCACCAGAATAACATTAGGTGTCTGGTAAATTCAATAGGAAACAAGTGAAATGGGAGCTATTAGGAACAAAGTCTGGTACAAGGCAATTAGCTAAGGCCAGTTCAGTTACCCTGATTCCCTTCTCTTTCTGCACACTGAATAAGGTGAGTACTTGTAGAGAATTGGAGTAGGATGTCATAATTTAAGACACTGGACATAGAGTTACTGTTACATGAACAACCATAAATTTGGTAATTTTCAACCTCAAAATACTTGATTTTGCAACCTAAGCAACTGTCTTAATGAAATCCAGTGTTCCAAATAAAAAGTAGGCTATTAATCTGGAACAAGCATCACTCTGAAGTGAAGAAATGAAAATACCAGATTTTCATATTTAATTTTTACGTGGTCCCCCCAAGCTTACATTCCCACAGTCAGTTTGTTAGTCATTCTATGGACACACCTGCTAATCCTACAGCCCCATGCTCTGGGGGTCTGGCTGCATTTGCCTGAATTCAGAGAGTATCACTGAACCCTGAAAGACTCCCAGCCCATGGGTCACACAAGCATTTACTAAGGAGATAAAATGGCTGTGACAACTCTTTTCCTCCCCCACATTCTGCCTGTGTGTCACCCCTGACTTTGCTTCTCCCCTAGAAACACCAATCCTATACACCACCCCAGCCATTAGCACCTGGAAAAAGTCCCAGAGACTTCATTTAATTCTTATTTGAACTAAACCATTCCTTTCTGTGAAAGAAAAGTCTCGCTATCTAGAAAGGCAGAGATACCTAAACCTTACACTGGCTCTTTATTTCTTGTACGACACTTCTCATCCAAGGGGAAGGCTCTGTAGGTCAGAGGAGGTGCCCAGTTTCACCTGTGTAACACCCTCACTATCAGTGTGTTTGCACAGCTGTGACTTAGCAAATGGGACTAATGCCAAAGAGAGACAAGGAAAGAAGTGTTTTTCTTTGTGGTATTGGCTGAGCAAACCTCGTAGGCACTCTGCTAACAGAGTGAAAAATCATTCAAAGGTGTCTCTTGTCAGGCAACTCAGTGAGTATCATTCTCTAGGTGCAGCTTTGTTGAGAAGGAAGAGACAATTCTTACACAGATATGTTTTGATCCGCAGTGCATTTTAAAGTAGAGGTGTGTATGTGAAAGTGAGAACACAGAGACCAGTCAGAAAAGAAAGAAATGTAGCTTCTGCTAGAATGAAATCAGCAATGGCAAAAAGGACAAAAGTATGATGAAATAGTTTCTTTTACAGCATGAATATCCAGCTTCAGCATATGCCCTTCACAAAGCCTTGAGGGCTGACCCAGACCCTGCTGAAATGAACAGCAGACTTTCACACAGAATATTGCTAGTGTCACCCTGATATGACTGCAGGTATTTATACATTTCTTGCAACAGACACAGTATTTTGTACCTACTGAAAATCACCCACTGTCATTACCCAGCCTGTGGGAGGCTGACTGCTTCCCATTTTATATGTAAAATATGGAGAACTAACTAGGCTGTGATCTGACTGCTTTCACCCACCTGTTTATCCTGTGGCAGTGCTGTATGACTGACAGCAGAAAAACAACAATGTAGGTTCTTTCCTAAAAGTCATTTTTGCCAGGTGTCTTCTTTAAAATGGTGCAGACTACAAAAAAAAATGTACATAGGAATGCCCCTACAGCTCGCCACAATGAGCTGTACCCAGCCTTGCCTTTTGGATTCACCCTCAGATGTTAAAATAAACATTTCAGCTTATTCTTGAGAGTCACAGCAATCAGCCAGGTATCCCTCCTGGAGCAGCAGGAATGAGTGGCAGAAAGCCTTTTTAACCTCTGTTGGTGTTATATATATACTCTCTTGAGTTAAATGTAGGAACTGAAGAAATGCCTGGAAAAGTGTAGCTGCAACCTGAGCAGACACACTGACCTTTATTTCACACAGCTGTGTCCCCAGTCCAGTCTCATCTCCCCACAACTGTCACCCCAGTGCCAAGGACAAAAAGATTGCTGGAGTTCCTACCTGTAATGTGCAATTTTGTAGTGCACCAAAAGCGGATATACAGACAACACAGCCAACGTGTGGGAAAATGCTACCAGCTGTTAATTCAGTTAATAGCTTTATTAGTAGTTAGTGTAGAGTTTCACATCCTAAAAACTTGCATATTTTAAAGTTATCTCTAGAAGTAGATAGCTAGAGCAGGATCACACTGAGAAACAACGTAATCTCAGCCTTTAAAAAAAAAAAAAAAAGATTTTTAAAGGTAGTTTCAACACTAAAATGAAATTGAATAAGTTTCCCACAACTTTCAAAATGATATTTGCAAAAATGTACTGATGCATGGGTTTTTTCCACATGAAGCAGTTGATGTGTCCCAAAATTTTCATGCCAATAGAAACAGCACTTCATGTGTCATTTCAGTGCCTTCATTTTGGGTTTTTTAGCTTGTGGCAGTTTAATGAAACTTTTCAAGGCATACACTGGTGTCAGATGAACATGTCAATCAAAGCACTAACTGGCTCCTTTCTTTACAAAGCACAAGTCAGGTTCCTCTGGCATAACCCTTCTTGGGGTGTGTGTGGAGATTCCTCCCTTGGCTGGGGACACCCTCCAAGGTTACTCCTCGAGGCTGAGAGAAAGAGATCTCCCCATAAGCGTTGGTATGGGTGTGTTACATCAGATCTCTACTTAATAATTATTTATTTCTGCTAGCTTTAATATAACTGCTTCAATAATTGCTTTGTTACAGGGCATTACACTACTTTATGCTATATTATACTCTACTAGTAGATTTTTAGTGTTTCTATTGTTTTAGTGTTTATGTTGTGTAGTAAATAGTTCTGATTAAGGTTTTTTGTCTGATCATTTGTATAAAATAAATTATTCATTTTATATAAATATTCTCATTTTGCCATCATTAAAATCTCTGGGGCAAAGTGGTTTAAGACTTCTATAATTCCTTTAAATTTAAACCATTAACACAGTCTGAGGTTAAGATAGGATTCAGCCACACCTAAACTCTTCCCTAGAAGGAGTTTAGAAATCAAGGGAGTCATTCCTGCACCTGGAGACTCTCCAGCAAGGCTTTGCTTTCTAAAACTTTGTCTAAGCCTTCCAACTCTCCCATGACATTTACACAAAGGATGACGGCACTCTGCCACCTCCTGCACTGAGGTGGGACGGGAGCTTTCTGACTCCTAAGTCTGTAAGGGTACTTGTGCTGCCCCTGCAGTCCCTTTAGGGTCTGTGTACTTTCAATTTTTTAGTCAAAAATTGCTTCTTGTTTCTGCAAATATAAGCGGAAACAATGGACTGCCTGTTTGAGAAATTGTCTTTTTTCATATTCAAGAAGTGATGCGTATTCAACATAAATATGAAGCCAGAGGAGGCTCTTTTTATTTACAATGTCCTGGTTAAGGTTGGTTTCTATGGCAGCACAAAAAGAAAGGTGTTGTTTCTTCCCATACACACCCCTCCAGAGGAACTATTAAACTATTGAATTTAGGAAGATTTCCTTAGCTTATTAAAAGTATGTTTCTTCTTTGATGATATGCAAATAGTGATAAAAGATCAGCTACTTATATCATATCCCACTTTTAACATTTCCTTTGATATGTGTCTGCAGTGTCTGCAACTGCATTTTCTTATTGCTGTTCTGTGTTTCAAAAGAGGTGTTTAGAAACATAGCAAGGACATTTGATTATTTAGCAGCAGCTGAGGTCAGAAAATCACACTTAATGCTACTAAATGCTACTAAACTGAGGAGAGTCACAAAATTAATTATAATTTATGTCAGATCTTCAGAAGAAGATAGCTCTAGGTTCATGAGAATGACATTAGGGTTTGGATAAACAGCTATATCACTGAAGATAATTTCTCCTATTAAAAGTATATGCATTTACAATTTCTATTTTTGTATCTGATAGCAAAAGCTATAATTACCAAGTCACTGTGAAGATAAGGAAAATTCTGTTCTAACATGTCCAGGTTAGGTAAAAAGTTGCAGACAAAAGAAACAGGAGTCTACTTTAATTTAACACCTTACAGCCACATATTAATAGGCAATTTCAAAGACTCAAATACTGTGATCTTTTCACATTGCCTGTGGAAGACTAATACAATCTCAAATGGCACAATGGTAAAACAAGATATACAGCCTGAGACATTAAGTAGTGGTGAACAACTACAAGGGCATATTTAGGATATCTGCTCAGGATTATTTAGACTGTTAGGCACTTTGAGACCGATCTTATTTCCACTGAAGTCAGCAATCACGCTTCTGTTCACATCCATGGTAAAGATTTGACACTTTGACTAAATAGTTTCCCTGTTCCTTGATAGTCTTTTACAATTAAATATGTTAAGCTGCACAGCTTCCCAGCACCAGACGTATGTGTATATATAATCAACATCTGGTCAAACTTGTGCTCAGTCCAAACCACTACTGTGTCCACACTATGTGGACAAGATTTTGGTTTAAGTCTGCATAATTCTTTTATGCATATTGAAAGAAAACAGTGGAAAAAGCTGGATGCCTCATGTCGCTTGGCACAAATCCAGCTGCATCAATATCCAGTGTTGATAGGACAGATATGCTACATTTAAGAGGTCTGCTGCCACATATCCCACTTGCTCTTGCAGCAGTGGCTGAGTGAAGAAGACTTATCATCTACTAGGTCTTTCCTGGGACCCTTTCCCTTGCACATGAGCAAATTTTACAAGACTCCTGCTCTTCAAGCAATAATCCACATACACATCATATGCAGTCTAGTCTTACCTTCCTCTCAGGTGTTTCCATGGCAGACTCCCTTAAGTTCACGAGAGAGGCAGCTTTGATGATTATCTGTGCAGATCCATCCCACGTTTTGCAGGACCTCTTCCATCTTCTCTGCAGCACCACTACCTTCTGGAACACAGCAAGTAAATACAGGACATATAATTTCTTTGTTGTTTTCAGAATGACTCAATCATAGAAAACCATTGGTATTAGCATGGTCCCGAGTCAAATAACATTCTTTTATGGAATTTGCACCCTGTACTCATAGTTCTTTGCTAACCTGGCCTTATAATCTTCAATTCTGATGCCACAAATACTTACACAGATAAAGCAGTTTCTGGGATAATTGAGTTTTGCTCAAAATGCAAAATCCCACCTGTGGAACACAGTTCAGCTGTCTATATAACTGTGTAAAAAATCCTGCTTAATTTGGAGCACTCCCTATATGACACCACTGTACTAAACACTTAACATTACTTTCTATTTCAGGATGGCATACTGCTGAAATGTGCTCCGAGAAATTCTAGTGTACAAACGGTTTTGTTGCATTGTCCTGTGAAGCCTTTCAGTTCTAAAACTGCTTCAGTGCAAGACTCTGCAAGTACAAAAACAAGTAGCACCTCACTCCCATTGACAGCACCGTGAACTACACTTCATTCCTTTACAAATCTTTCTCCTTCCTCTCCCAGATGGAAATTTTTCAGTTTCTACTTGAGGGAGAAGGAAAAAAAAAGGATTAAATAGACAGCAAAGTGTATGGTGATTGCCTTTTTCCCTGACTACTGAACACTGTCCCGGTGATGTTCTCCTCAAGTCAGATAAAACTGAATAATATATTTTAATATCACTGAAGGCTAAGTTTGACCTTTAAATATTAATACTTAAATATTAATGAAATAGCAGGAGAAAGTAGACTGACAGGTGCAATACAAGTCAGATAAAATAGCACAGTAAAATTATATCATGCAAAAATTCTCATTAGTGATAATGAGAAATGCACCTATAATCCATGATCTGAAAATGTACTCCAGGAAATCCTAGTAGAATAGATGATCAGAAAATTTTGCTTAGAGTAATTATTCTTATTTTATAACTTTGGGGGAAATTCTTTAAGAGAGGAAAAGTCAGACCCCTCCACTTATGCATGTAAGTGCACTTCTTTCTTTAAATTGGACCCTACTGGATCTGTTTCCTAAAATATTTTACCCAAAGGCCTGTTTCCATTCCAATAGTATAGGAAAATCCTAATCTTTATACAATTCTTCACATTACCTCACCAGTCTGTTTCTTATTTATCAAAGTACATCTCTCAAACACACCCAGAGTACTGTTTATACCACTAAACCTGTCTGAGAATAGCAGAAAATTATGTGCTGACATTATAAACATTTTCTCATTAGGTTCAATATAACAAGAGAGAGACAGAATTTTTAAGTAGGATCAGTTCTTCATTCTGCACTTCAGTGTAACAGAAAAAGGCAAAATCACGGAAGTCAGGTAGAGACACTGGGAGTTTTCAAATCATTCACACTTAAAATCATGTGTGCAAACCTACAAGACTTGAGAACAGGTTTTGAGAACAAAACTCAAAGAATCTGTCTTCAAACCAATGAAAACATGCAGCAATAATGAAGGAAAGCTTAAGAGATTTGCAGCTGCTGCCTCACAGGTGTGTGTGTCTACTAAAGGTGTGCTGTTTAGTGGAAAGATAATATAATGTTGGAAATTATGCAATTAAACAATTATTTACAATTAGTTTGTTTATCCTTTTTAAAGATAGTTAACTACAGGGAAGGTGTAAAGTTGTAAAAGGTATAAATGTTTAGAAGTGCATGGTGGAGGTGATGTTTAACTTCCCTGGAAGAAATAAATATTCTACAGTAAAACCAGACCGGCTAGGGAATTTAATTTGTTATATCCCCCAATGTCTGTCAGCATCACCTCCAGGGCCAGACTTATTCAATGCTTTATCTTCTGTCAGAAAAAAAAAACAACCAAACCTGAGTAACACTAATTCTGTAGCACAGCATAAATGATTTTACTTTTGCAGATAAATTCTTATCGGAAGCAATCAGACTCCAGAGAAAGTCTTACAGTAACTAAGAAATAGCAGTACAACATCAGCCAGTGTCACGTACTCCAAGATCATGAACGTAGAATAGAACTGAAAATGGCATGTGTATTCTGAGGAGGCCAAAATCTCTGTGTGTTCTAAGTTTGAGCTCCCACCATGGAAAAGTTATTGTAACTAGCACCACACCACCTACTTTGCACTTACTGAGCTCCTAGCATAGCCCTTCCAACACTTACACCCCACCACTCACCTGCCCTGTGCAAACTCCTTGGCTCAACATACAGTCCTGCCAGCTCTTTACTCTCCCTCATGATTTCTCCTGATTTTATTGTTCCAGAATCCTGTAAATAGCTCATAACAGATATAACAGGGCTCTGAGAAAACACAAGCACCCCTTTCAGAATGCACACGTAGATGGTGGTGACTGAAACACAGCATGTTCTTGGATGTGAGATATAGCATTTTGGAATCGTCAAAGGACTGTCCCACTCCCTTGGTCAGGGTCAATGAGGGAATGCTCTTTTAGAGGAGCATGAGCAGAGGACTCCAAGCTGTAGCAAAACCAAATCTTTTTGTTGAAGTTGGCTATCACTTTATTTTAATGAGGTTTAGTTCTATGGAACTTGGAATAACATTTTTGCAACAGTTATTTTGCTCCACATTTGCTATCTGGATGGAAGGCATTTTTTGAAAGCTTAAGTTTGCTGGATGTCAAATCTTAGAGCCTAAGAAGTCACACAGAATTCTGTTTCATTTATCAAAATCTGCTGCACATTTGCAATACATCTATATGTTTTATACTCCAGATCTCCATGTGGATCCAAATTCCAGGTCAGGATCTCAGGATTTTTTTTTCTTTTTTTTTCATTTTGCCATCTAAATTGGTTACGCATCCCTTGGTTTTCTTGCTTTCTTTTGTGAAATTACATGAACAGAGATTAATGCCATTCAAGGCTGAAGAAATTCAGGCTTCATTTGAAGCCCTAAATTGTCCTTTTACACACTGCAGAGTGAGTACATTTGCTCTCAGTCCAGAGTTCACCTATACTGATTTGCTGGCTCCTTTGCTTTTGATTGTCTTCATTCCTCACAGACATGGATGGCAAGGTGTAAAGCACACTATTAATACAAAGAATGGAAATTATACAGAAGCAACATTATTCTGAGACTAAAACAAAATAAAAATCCTTTCCATTTCATCGATCTTACTTTAAAAAAACCTTTTTTTCACTCCATACTCTCCAGAAGAGCAATGACAGCACAGGCACAAAAGTTGCTGCAAAGCAAGCTGAAACCAGAATTCTCTCATGTTTTGTGCAGAGAGGGCTGAGGGTGGATGAGCTCTCTGAGAGGCCAAGGGCTTAGCAGAAGGACACGGGAACTGCTCCAGGCCAGACCCTGTCTCTGACAGTAACAGGAGCTTTGATTCCCTACATACCCCGGATCTAGGTCAAGGACTGTTATCATGGATCAGAAGCATAATGGTCACTGAACTCTGTGCAAAAGGGTATGAGGAACCCTGTAGGGAAGTACAGCATTTCAACTCAAGCAGGTAATGCTTATAAACCTAAAAACCCAGATAAACATCCATCATGATTTCCAAAACTACACTGAAGGACTGCTAAGATTCTGTTCACTCTGTACTCTCAACAGTCCATGAAGAGAGACAGACACCACTGTGACATTCCGACTGCTTCTTGAAGGAGTGCTTTAATGCAGGACCTCTGTCACTGTTCATAGTAACATGGCAAGGAGTGCAAGGATGAATTATTTATTTCAATCATGCAGGATGTCTTTGGCAGAGGTGGAAGCTCTGTGTGTATTCTCTGAGTTCCAGTCCCATAACTGACACTGAAATAATTAATTTATGTTACTAATGTTGTTTCTTTACACCTACCAATTTACATGAGAATTTTTTTAGCTGTCAGAGAATGGGGGAGTGCAGAAACTAGACTGTATACTGTGGCTGAACACTGTTGCAATCACCAAATGCTTTCTTCTTTCACTAATGCATATCCTTGACAAGGCTGTGTTAATTCCAATATCTGATGTACTGTTGCGTGCTTGGTAAATGACCTGTGTTTTACCATTATGTAAGTAAAGATGGAACATCTCTCTTTGAACGACTCAATGATTTAACCATTATTAATGAGACATTATGCCTTCAAACATTTCTGCCAAATGATTAAGATAAATGTTGGACGTAGCTTTCAGAGGCCTGTAGCGTGATGCTGCATAGCAACTGAAAGATCATATACACAGCTAAGGTAAACTGTTTCTGATATTCTGTGAAGCAGACTAAATAATAAACTTTGGTAAATACATTAAGGGTCATTCATATATCAAGTAGTTTTGCCACACCAAGGAGCTTTTAACTCTCAGTGTATCCATATTGCAAGCCTATATCCAGATACTCCTTAGCATGTACACAACTCTCACCTGCAGAATCCTGGCACACAAGTCCATAAGACATTTGCCTTCTAGATGGGAACAGCTCTTCTTCCTGCATGCCAAGTTAAAAATAGAGCGCTTCTGTGAGAATCAGTCATCTGCAGGATGACTGCAGGATGCATGAATGCTCAGGAAAACAGCATAAAGACGTTGAGTAACGTGCATCAAACTGAACATGGTGAGCTGCAGAAGAAAGGTTAAGGACCTTTACACAAAAATGCATCATGGAGGTCTATTATCACCAACTTGAAAAATCAAAAAACTTTCCCTTAAGATACTGACAAATATGATGAGTGAGAATGTAGCTGGACCTTTGGAACAACTTATTATTTCCCCTCTTTGCTTGGTTCTGCAATAAGCTCAGGTAGTAGCCAGAATACTTAATAAACATCAGCTAGCTTCCATATCTGCTCATCTTATTCAGCACTGCCTAAAAGAATGTTTTCATTTTACTATTGCTAATATTATTAGCCACTGGGGGGTTGTTTACGACAATCTGAAATGTTTGTAAGGTACAAAGCAAGTGTTTGCCCCAGTAGTAGATAAAGTAGTAGTTTTACAATGTAAAAGCCTGATGTGGTTCTGAATACAACATAATGGAATGTGTGCTCTTGGTCTCTGTACACTTGCCTTATTGCAGTTTAAGGGAAGGAGTGGTAACACTGAGGGGCAGCATTGGGACTCTGAAGGCCATGATGACTATGGAGATACAAGATAATTAGCTTGTTAGAATTAAATCTATCACTGGTTCTAGTAAATAATTGAAGGCCGATCACGGTTTTCCTAATCTCTGTTTGAGTTGCACTGTGTCAATAAGGACAAAGATTTCATTTAAGCCACTTTTGTGCTCTCCTGTGCCAGTTTCTGGTGCTCACTCTGCAGAAAAACATGTAGAAAGATAGGAAGGTTTTGTTCATGCTCGCAACCAACAGCTCAAAAGAAACTAGTGTCTAATACTGCCATGCAGCAATTAGTTCTTTAGTAGGAATGGGCAATCACACATCAGTGCAGTGATACTGCAGTGGGTTAGATGTGACACTGCCTTTAGTCAGGTAAATAACATACCAAAAGTATCACATCCAGTCACCTCCAGGGGAGCTGAGTTGTCCAAGAATGGTGACTGACAAATTAAGGGACACGCTAACAGAGAGACAGAGAGACATCACACAGTTTCTGGATTACTATGTTTTTACTGATTCAACATACATGAATGAACAGTGGGTTGTTTCTAAGCCAGTTTTCTGTGCAATAGCCTGCCTTCAGATGAAGGACACAGTCTCAGGTGGGCTGGCTAGTCACTGACTTCTCCTGCGTGTCATTAGGGACCAGAGAACTATGGTTCAGGTATGTTGAAACAGCCAGGTAAGAAAACTGCAGTAAGGCCAATGTAAAGACTGGAAAGATCTGAGTTTATATGATTGTTCAAGATCTGACACCTGAAAGAAAAGCCTCTGGAAGATACCAGAGGGGTCAAGCAACGATTTCCTGCTCCAACAGAACAAGAAATCTGGCCCTTCCCTCACTTAATTTTAAATGTGTGCCTATTCTGGGGCAAAAGAACAGAAATTGATAGCTTTTAACTGTGATCCATTAAGAAAGACTGCCACCTCCTGGTTTCTTCAACAACAGTCTTCTTTGGGAAAAGTAAAGGTTTAGTTAAAGCTCACAGTTGATCATAAAGTCATGCTTGCTCTGAACCTGTAAGGGAAAATGTCACAGTTAATAAAGGACAGGCAAGGGAAAGTTGGAAAGGCTAATGCATTATGGCTACACGATATAGGTTAAGCCAACGTGTGCAACAATTATGACTATCACAGCTTGACACAGTTTATAAAGGCTTGACCCGTAAAAGCTCAGAGTCCAATAACACAAGCTATTGAACATTCCCTTCTGGAGTGCTGACTCTCCAAGCTTCCACTGATTTTTCCATCAAAGAACCCAACATTGTATAATAGGCTAAGAATCAACCATTCTCATTCTCAGGAATATTAAATCTCCTTTAAATGACAATCTGAAAGGGTCTTAAGATCAAAAATAATTTACACTGGTCTTAAGGACATGCAGAATTATGTAAAGCAGAAGAGTAGTGTAAAACTATGGATATAGGAGTATACTAATAATATTGGGCAAGGGAGGGGTGAGCCACTCAAAGGAAAATGTGTGAATGAACCCATTAGATATTTTCTTGAAGGTATTCAAGAATGGGCTAAAATGTCAGTCAGCTAGAGGTACCACAGATTGACATGGTCTGTGTTCACTGTTTAGTTTCCTCTTCTGTGCAGGTTGATGAGAATTTGGTCCCATAAGATGTATACTTTGTATTAAAATTTTATTTTACTATTACCTGTATGTTTAAATTTTGGTGGGTAAGAGTAATCAATACACTTTTATGTAATCAGTATTAAAATAGTGCCCGGAGCTCCCTGACACACACAGGCCTTCTCTGTTACAGGTACCATACAAACATATTTTTGAAAGTAGTTCTTGCTTGAAGGCCTTGCTATCTAAACACAAACAGGAGTAAAGGAGTGTTGCCATCCTTATCTTACTGAAGAAGATATTCTCACTGTCTGGATGAGATAAATTAAATTAGAATGACCACTTAAGATAATATGAGCATGTACAACACAAAAAGGCATTGAGTTCTGTCTCCCAAGTCCCACACAGATGTCTTCAGCGAAACAAACATTTAAAGCATGAATGTTGCTTTGAACATGGAAATGCTGTCCGAATCAGTGAAATCAGGGGCCTGAGCTAAAGAAGTTCAATATTTAAGATATCTACTCCCCATCCATAATCAGAAGACAGCCATTGTTTAATTAATGCTTTGTTTAATTCAAGTTTTTCAACTCCTTTTTCCTTGAAGGAAGGATTTGTATTGTTTAGAGTAAAGGTAAAGGGAATTTCAAACTGTTAAATGAAGAAAGTTTGACTCTTCAGCACAAAAAAAGGTTTACATATTATAGGAAGAAATGTAACAATTCAACTATGTGATGTTATCTGAAGTTTTCCACAATAGTTATCATTGCATTCTTCTATAAGCTTTTAGACTTCCAGGTAAATGTATGAAAATTAATGAGACTGAAGAAAACTCAGAAAAATAGGTCACTGTTCTCCATCATCTTTTTCACCTACAGTATAAGAAACATAGGGTTACCATTCAAGGAAGTAAAATCTGATTTCAAATTTCAGAAACTAAAGACAACAATTAAAAAAAGATAACTGGCATGAGATAATTTAATTAAAAATATTCAACAAGGTGAAGAAAATTTTGCAGTGAAGAGTGTTCCAGGATAGGTAGATGAAGGAACACATGTGATGGACAACTTAAAAAAAACAAAAAAGGTAAACCTCAATCCTTCATTCTTTTTCCTTTCTAACTAATGGCATTTATGTGTTAGGGCTCTCTCACAGCGAGGGTGACATCTTGTGTTCATTCCATCCGCAAGTTGCCACTGATTAGTCTCCATCCAGCTGCCACGCACCCAGAATATCCCTCCCCTTCAAATCTCATCTGCAAAAGAGTCGCAAAGAATTTTAGCTGCCCCAATGTATTTCACTTACTGCCTCAGATTTCATACTCTCTTTTAGTTTAACTGTGACTTTATATTATTTGAACAGAGCTATTTTAAATGAAGATCTGTAAATGATAAAGCAATATAAGAGACAGACTCTGGTGTCTGGTGACAGTAACATATTTACTAGGATTCTTTAAATTAATGAGGACACTGTAAAAGGAATGTCTTTTATGTCTGAGAAAATTATTATTTTAAAGATTATGAACCTGCCAGTCAGTAAGTTATAAACTAGTTCCTACACCTGCAGCTTGATTAGTATGCTAATAAATCACTTGATCCTATTTGTAGCCCTTGCAGCATTTTGAAAAACCTTCAGTAAGTTTTCTAAAAACGGGAAAATGTTAAAAAATTGATCTTTGTATGTAAAGAATGAATATTGAGAATATTGTGAATATACATGCTGTCTTAATATGAGTGGTTGTATCTTACTGTCATGTGAGAACAGGACATTTATCAATACTTACTAGGGATGGTGGAACAGTGGAAACAAACAACTGTAAACAGCCTCCTAAAACAGAATAGAAAATGTTTGATTATTATTTCATCTGATTCAGCAAAGCAGCTTCTGAGTACCCCAAAAATATTTTGTAAGTTACGTACAAATGTCAGAAACGACTTTAGAATAAAATAAAATAAAATGAAAAAAAAAAAAAATAAAATCTCAACTATTCACCTGTGTGTCCTGCATACTTTTACACTACAGTTATCCTCACGGTACCCTTCTGCCTGCCAGTGGTACATTACAAACTGCTCTTGCATTATGTATTTTCTGTTCTCTCATTGCCTCTGTGAGGATAAAACTGTGTATAGCATCCTGCTTTCCAAGAAAAAAATTTTGTTTGCAGTATGCAGGTGTTAAATATAAAGTTATTGTATACCTATCCTGGAAATGGCAAAGTTTCCTTAAGGAAAAAGGGTTACACAGTTGTAATAGAGTTGGCTGTGACAAACAAAAGAGGATCCTTCTCTCTGCTCAGCACTGAGCTGAGTGAGACATCTCTGGAACTCGGTGTCTGGCTCTGGGCTTCCCAGCACAAGGACAAGGACATTCTGGAGTGAGTTCAGCAAATGGCCAAGAAGGTGATAATGGGATTGGAGCACCTGGCATACAAAGTGAGACTGAGAGAGGGATCGTTCAGCCTGGAGAAGA